>OZ010618.1:23596288-24178788 GCA_963932285.1 Caenorhabditis macrosperma | reverse complement strand
ATAAGTGAAGGAAGACGAGGACCGCCCTGCCGGCGCTAGAGAAACCGATGAAACTTCTCAAGCACATTCCGGATCCATTGCCGATAACGAGTGTAGTTACGTCATAGCCGTACGTGTTCGATGTTTGATGGAGAGTGGAGTCTAGACGGGGGCTAGAGTGCTTGATTTCCCGTCCTCGTGGTCTATATATACTGAGTCGCGACGCGCACGCCCCGCCTTTTTCCGTTGGTTGCGAGACCCCGCCCCTCGGCGAGAGATTGAGGGAGTTTGGAGGGTGGTCTCTCCGGTAAGACAGCGAAACGTTGGGGACACATGGGACGGCCAAAACACCTCTATTTCGAAACATTCTTGCGATGTGGGTGATGACTCAGAATGCGGAGACACACATTTCTGGAGAAACAAAGAACGGCGATTTCGAATAAAGTATCAACGGGAAGCCCCAGGACCATCTCAAGCTGATGTGGTCCATGTCATTCTAGAGGAAACAGTGGAAGGACATGTAGAAACAGCTCCGCTCAAAGTTTCGCTTGGCTTCTGTGATGACTCCGTGCAGTGTTCCGTTGGAAAGAGAACATTCTCTGGTCGATCAAAAATGTTCTTCTTCTCTCGGTTCATAGTTACTTATCCCAGGATTCTATTAGGGTGTTCCAGTGTTCGTACTATCGGATGCCATCGAAATGGCCCCGCGACCGAGGAATGTTCTGCCGGAGAATGATTATACAGTACCGGAAAAAAAGCTATCATTTTTTGGTTTTTGGAGCATATCTTGAGTCAGAGGTTTCCGATCGCCATGAAACTTTACCATATTGTTTCTAGCGTGTTTGAAAACTTATGTAGAAGTTGGGAGCACGAAGAAGCTCAAAATGTTCGGTTGCACGGTCATTTCGATGACATCCCATAGTTTTCCCATTTTTCAAACTTCGCAAACCGAAATGGCTCAAAAACCGAAAAGGACCTACAAAAGAATCCATATATCTCGAGATTGGTAACAGAGAGCGAAAAAGTGTCAACAGCATTATTATAGCACTCATTATGTCCTACAAGTTCGTAGTTGACAACTTTCTGACATCTCTTATCAATCTCGAGATTTTATCATTCTCCCGCAGAACATTTCCTCGGTGAAAAATGTAAAAACTATGGGATGTCATCGAAATGACCGTGCAACCGAGGAATATTCTGCAGGAGACTGATAAAGTCTCTAAGTTGATAAGAGATATCAGAAAGTTGTCAACTACGAACTTGTAGAACATAACTAGTGCTATAGAAGTATTGAGGGCTTAATTTCAGAACACCGGGTGTGTTTGACAAAGCAAAAATCGACTCGAAAAAAGAACATGAAAGTGGTCAGCTCAAGTCCGCAGAAGAATTCGGAAAAATAACGAAGCATCTCTCTCTCTCTCTCTCTCTCTCTCTCTCTCTCTCTCTCTCTCTCTCTCTCTCTCTCTCTCTCTCTCTCTCTCTCTCTCTCTCTCTCTCTCTCTCTCTCTCTCTCTCTCTCTCTCATCTCCTCTCTCTCTCTCTCTCTCTCTCTCTCTCTCTCTCTCTCTCTCTCTCTCTCTCTCTCTCTCTCTCTCTCTCTCTCTCTCACTCTCTCTTCTCTCTCTCACTCTCTCTTTCTCTCTCTCACTCTCTCTTTCTCTCTCTCTCACTCTCTCTTTCTCTCTCTCTCTCTCTCTCTCTCTCTCTCTCTCTCTCTCTCTCTCTCTCTCTCTCTCTCTCTCTCTCTCTCTCTCTTTCTCTCTCTCTCCCTCTCTCTCTCTCTCTCTCTCTCTCTCTCTCTCTTTCTCTCTCTCTCCTCTCTCTCTCTCTCTCTCATCTCTCTCTCTCTTCTCTCTCTCTCTCTCTCTCTCTCCTCTCTCTCTCTCTCTCTCTCTCTCTCTCTCTCTTTCCTCTCTCTCTCTCTCTCTCTTTCTCTCTCGCTCTGAATCACCGAGGCCAAACAACGACTGGACCGCTGTGAGGTACTATGAGATCGGAAAGGACCTTGCACATGCCGGACCCAACATTGATCTCGAGAGGTTTTCCGTAGTCGCCATGGCCGTTGTTTGATGGAGAATGGGGTCTAGACGGTGCTAGTGCTTGATTTCCCGTCCTCGTGGTCTATATATACTGAGTCGCGACGCGCAACGCCCCGCCTTTTTCGTTGGTTCCGCGACTCTGCCCCTCGGCGAGAGATTGAGAAAGTTTGGAGGTGGTCTCTGCGGCAAGACAGCGAAACGTTGGGGACACATGGGACGGCAAAACATCTCTATTCGAAACAATCTTGCGATGTGGGTGATGACTCAGAATGCGGAGACACATTTCTGGGGAAACAAAGAACGGCGATTTCGAATAAAGTATCAACGGAAGCTCCAGGACCATCTCAAGCTGTTGTGGTCCATGTCATTCTAGAGGAAACACTGGAAGAAATTTCAAATGTTCCTCTAGTTCCACTTTTTGATAACTACTACGCCGCGGAAAACGTTGCCGTTCACATCACCGGTCCAGTTTCTATCCCTTCCACACATTCGACTGCATCGTTTCGCAATGTGAGTCATTGTTGGCCTCGTTGATCCAAAGCGTCCTGACACCTGCGCGGTAACTCGCTCTTCAAAGGGTGGTAGAGAGAGAGAGAGAGAGATATATATATATGTGTTTTTTATCTCGTTCCTGTTATTCATAAAATCAATTAAATCAGCTTTTCATGTGCCTTTTCAGTTAAAGATCACAGTATGCACAAGAAAACACCAAAAGGATATTCAGTTCGTCTACAAATTGCCTTTTTCACCATCGTCACTTTGGAAGAGTTTGGAGGCAGTCAAAAATGTTGTGTTTTTATCTCGTTCCTGTTATTCATAAAATCAATTAAATCAGCTTTCCATGTGCCTTTACTGAAAAAGGATATACCTCGCAGCGCAACGAGAAGAAGGGAAGAATGAGCGGAGGAGGGTGAGCAGAAGGGCCGAGAAGGATGAGTGAGAACGAGGGCGTGTGTGTTCTCTCTCGCCCCTCTCGCCTTTCTCGCTTCTCTCGCTTCTCTCGCTTCTCTCGTCTCTCTGCTTTCTCTCTCTCTCTAAAAGGCCGCGGAGTCACCCTCCTCCGCTCATTCTTCCCCTCTTCTCGATGCGCTGCGGGACATTCACTAAACTGATATATTCAGAAAGTTTTTTCCCCATTTTGTACGAGTGTTAGTGTGATAATGAGCTGAAGTTGGCCAATTTCCATTCCCATTTCGAATCACGATCTTCATAAACACCATGGGAAATGTAGAGACATTTTCACTTTCCTCTTACACCCGTCTCGGAAACTATGGAAGAGTGCTCTATGGAACTTCATAATTTTAACAGAAATTCACGATGTTGCCTTATTTCTCGCTAATTTCCCAGAGAAGTGTGGTATCAAACTGGGTATTCCTGACTGGGTGGTTTCCTGGGAAGGGGGCATCAAAAGATGCCGACAATGAGTCATCGATGACTCATCCCTACCCATAGTGATGAGTCATCATTTCAATTACCTCAACAGAAGTCTTGCCCAAATATTTGTCCATCTCCCGTTGTTTTCCTTTACTCTCCCTCCCTGTTTATCTTTTCCTGCGTCTTCCACCTTGTTTTGCTTTGCTTTTCCTCTCGTTTCCTCTTAATTTTCCTCTGATTTCTCTCCATTTTTGAAAAAATCACAGATATCAAACTTGCGGTCACTGAAACCATCTCCCCGGCCGACATATATGGACGCCTTTGGTATTTCATTAGAGTTGTGATAGAGGATTGGAGGATTGATGAAAAGAGAACAAGGGTGAGTCAGTTTTTAGTTTAGAAAATTCAATGAACAATCGTCTTTTTAAGATGAAACACTGTTACCCTAACTGGAGCCGGCTGATCTGCTGCTGCTATCGAACGATTTATTTAAATTCACACTAATGGAGAAGAAGAAGAAGGAGGAGAAGAATGGATGGATTGGACGGAGAGAGCCGCCTGATATGGCAGCTTAACGGATTTGCACTGAGTTTCAAAACGATTACGGAAACATTGGAGAATGATGTGAGTGTTCCATTCGATTGGATTCACTTTTATTCGTTTCGAATTTAGCAGATTCCTCATGAATCGCAGAAAACGATGACAACAACAGCAACCTCGCGGATTTCGTCAGCATGGTGAGTTGACTGATCGAGAAGAACCAATTGATTTTCGTGTGTTCCAGAAGAAGTCGTGAAAGAAGGCGATCTTCTGCGCTGTGTGTCTGATGACACGTCACAAGAGTCACGCTCGGGAGGACTTGGCAAAGTTGATGAGAGAGAATTTGGAGGAGTCGAAGAACGATATGAAGAAGATCAAGATAAAGTGGGAGAATATAAAGTACGAGATCTTGGACAAAGAGCAGCCGAGGAAAATGTGTGGAGTCAATAGTGCCGACTTCAAAGCGAAAGTGGAGGCGATCAAGATAGACTTCGAGCGACAGAAAATGGAGGCCGTCCAGAAGCTGAAGAAGGACTCTCTCTCTCTTTGAGAGAGAGAGAGAGAGAGAGAGAGAGAGAGAGAGAGAGAGAGAGAGAGAGAGAGAGAGAGAGAGGGAGAGAGAGAGAAAGAGAGAGAGAGAGAGAGAGAGAGAGAGAGAGAGAGAGAGAGAGAGAGAGAGGGAGAGAGGCGTTCATCATCAACGACTTTCGGTCATTCACTGGATGAAAGGAAATCCCAATCCGGAACTGCATTCGAGGACGTCACACGATTTATCATCTCAAAGAAGACGTGGCCAACTATCTATGCAGGAAAGCAGAGATCAGAAGACGTTCAGAAAGGTTTGTTTTTAGGTTATCATCAATTTCTATTCATTTTCCTTTTCCAGGTTTGACACTGGCCGATTATAAGACCGTGAAGGCGCAAATGAAGGCGATGTCGGGTGCTCAATTGAGCCACTTCATCACCAATAATCCAGAGCTGGCCAAGAAAGCGGATCGGCTGTTCAAGAAGGTTGTCAGGAGCCAGTACCCAGAGGCTTCACGACCATCTGGCTCTACTTGGAAGGCAGTTTATGAAAAATTGAAAGAAAATGAAGACAAAGACAACGCCCGGAAAGCAGCCGAACAAGCTGCTCAGAAGGCCGAATACGAGGACTTTAAACTGGCCAGAATTCTTGCAAAGTCGAGAAGGAATGTGACCACGAGCCGTCCTGCACCCATTCTCCCGTCAACGATGGCTCTCCGAGACGGACTGCGTGCTCAAAAACAGAAGGAGGCGAAAATGTCGTATGCTGTGTCTTCAGATTACGTCAAGTCTTCAGGTAATATGAACTCCTGTAACGTTTTTTGGTATTGTTTCATGAACAAGGACAGAAATAGCGCATTGAAAACACAAAACAATGGTATTCGTGTAGAATCTGTGGGAGCAATAGTTCTCACGAACGTCGTATGCTGTGTCTTCAGATTACGTCAAGTCTTCAGGTAATATGAACTCCTGTAACGTTTTTTGGTATCGTTTCATGAACAAGGACAGAAATAGCGCATTGAAAACACAAAACAATGGTATTCGTGTAGAATCTGTGGGAGCAATAGTTCTCACGAACGTCGTATGCTGTGTCTTCAGATTACGTCAAGTCTTCAGGTAATATGAACTCCTGTGTCGTTTTTTGGTATTGATTCATGAACAAGGACAGAAATAGCGCATAGAAAACACAAAACAATGGTATTCGTGTAGAATCTGTGGGAGCAATTGTTCTCACGAACGTCGTATGCTGTGTCTTCAGATTACGTCAAGTCTTCAGGTAATATGAACTCCTGTAACGTTTTTTGGTATTGTTTCATGAACAAGGACAGAAATAGCGCATAGAAAACACAAAACAATGGTATTCGTGTAGAATCTGTGGGAGCAATAGTTCTCACGAACGTCGTATGCTGTGTCATCAGATTACGTCAAGTCTTCAGGTAATATGAACTCCTGTAACGTTTTTTGGTATTGTTTCATGAACAAGGACAGAAATAGCGCATTGAAAACACAAAACAATGGTATTCGTGTAGAATCTGTGGGAGCAATAGTTCTCACGAACGTCGTATGCTGTGTCATCAGATTACGTCAAGTCTTCAGGTAATATGAACTCCTGTAACGTTTTTTGGTATCGTTTCATGAACAAGGACAGAAATAGCGCATTGAAAACACAAAACAATGGTATTCGTGTAGAATCTGTGGGAGCAATAGTTCTCACGAACGTCGTATGCTGTGTCTTCAGATTACGTCAAGTCTTCAGGTAATATGAACTCCTGTAACGTTTTTTGGTATTGTTTCATGAACAAGGACAGAAATAGCGCATTGAAAACACAAAACAATGGTATTCGTGTAGAATCTGTGGGAGCAATTGTTCTCACGAACGTCGTATGCTGTGTCATCAGATTACGTCAAGTCTTCAGGTAATATGAACTCCTGTAACGTTTTTTGGTATCGTTTCATGAACAAGGACAGAAATAGCGCATTGAAAACACAAAACAATGGTATTCGTGTAGAATCTGTGGGAGCAATAGTTCTCACGAACGTCGTATGCTGTGTCTTCAGATTACGTCAAGTCTTCAGGTAATATGAACTCCTGTAACGTTTTTTGGTATTGTTTCATGAACAAGGACAGAAATAGCGCATTGAAAACACAAAACAATGGTATTCGTGTAGAATCTGTGGGAGCAATTGTTCTCACGAACGTCGTATGCTGTGTCATCAGATTACGTCAAGTCTTCAGGTAATATGAACTCCTGTAACGTTTTTTGGTATTGTTTCATGAACAAGGACAGAAATAGCGCATAGAAAACACAAAACAATGGTATTCGTGTAGAATCTGTGGGAGCAATAGTTCTCACGAACGTCGTATGCTGTGTCTTCAGATTACGTCAAGTCTTCAGGTAATATGAACTCCTGTAACGTTTTTTGGTATTGTTTCATGAACAAGGACAGAAATAGCGCATTGAAAACACAAAACAATGGTATTCGTGTAGAATCTGTGGGAGCAATAGTTCTCACGAACGTCGTATGCTGTGTCATCAGATTACGTCAAGTCTTCAGGTAATATGAACTCCTGTAACGTTTTTTGGTATTGTTTCATGAACAAGGACAGAAATAGCGCATTGAAAACACAAAACAATGGTATTCGTGTAGAATCTGTGGGAGCAATAGTTCTCACGAACGTCGTATGCTGTGTCATCAGATTACGTCAAGTCTTCAGGTAATATGAACTCCTGTAACGTTTTTTGGTATTGTTTCATGAACAAGGACAGAAATAGCGCATTGAAAACACAAAACAATGGTATTCGTGTAGAATCTGTGGGAGCAATTGTTCTCACGAACGTCGTATGCTGTGTCATCAGATTACGTCAAGTCTTCAGGTAATATGAACTCCTGTAACGTTTTTTGGTATTGTTTCATGAACAAGGACAGAAATAGCGCATTGAAAACACAAAACAATGGTATTCGTGTAGAATCTGTGGGAGCAATAGTTCTCACGAACGTCGTATGCTGTGTCTTCAGATTACGTCAAGTCTTCAGGTAATATGAACTCCTGTAACGTTTTTTGGTATTGTTTCATGAACAAGGACAGAAATAGCGCATTGAAAACACAAAACAATGGTATTCGTGTAGAATCTGTGGGAGCAATAGTTCTCACGAACGTCGTATGCTGTGTCTTCAGATTACGTCAAGTCTTCAGGTAATATGAACTCCTGTAACGTTTTTTGGTATCGTTTCATGAACAAGGACAGAAATAGCGCATTGAAAACACAAAACAATGGTATTCGTGTAGAATCTGTGGGAGCAATAGTTCTCACGAACGTCGTATGCTGTGTCTTCAGATTACGTCAAGTCTTCAGGTAATATGAACTCCTGTAACGTTTTTTGGTATTGTTTCATGAACAAGGACAGAAATAGCGCATTGAAAACACAAAACAATGGTATTCGTGTAGAATCTGTGGGAGCAATTGTTCTCACGAACGTCGTATGCTGTGTCTTCAGATTACGTCAAGTCTTCAGGTAATATGAACTCCTGTAACGTTTTTTGGTATTGTTTCATGAACAAAGACAGAAATAGCGCATTGAAAACACAAAACAATGGTATTCGTGTAGAATCTGTGGGAGCAATAGTTCTCACGAACGTCGTATGCTGTGTCATCAGATTACGTCAAATCGTCAGGCTATATGAATTCATGTAACGTTTTTCCGTATTCAGTCATGAACAAGGACAGAAATAGCGCATAAAAAAAACAAAACAATGGTATTCGTGTGGAATCTGTGGGAGCAATAGTTCTCACAAACGTCCTATGCTGTGTCTTCAGATTACGTCAAATCGTCAGGCTATATGAATTCCTGTTACGTTTTTCGATATTGATTCATGAACAAGGACAGAAATACGTCAAGTCGTCATGATTATTATCATAAATGATATGACTTTTTGAAGGATGTCACCCTCTGATTATTTTCTTATCTATATACATTTGATAAAATATCTGTGGAGTCTCATCTTGATTGAACTTCTACTCTCTGAAAAACCCCAGTTTTAAACTGTCTCAATAATTATTTGTTACCCTGTATCATCATAAATGATATGAATTCACTAGTGAAGCAGAAAACGACATGTTCACGATGTTCAGCAATTATAGGTTGATTGCAATGGTTAGCAATGGTACACATTTGCATCCGATGCACACGCCAGTTCTCCGTGCACAAGTCAGGAATCGAGAATGGCTTCTCACGAGAAGAAGCCTCCCACAAGAGGGACTATGACGTTTTCAAGGTTCTCAATAAGGTCAATAAGACTGCCGAATGTTTGTTTATCGAAACGATTTATTGAAAAGTTACCAACTACATTTTGCTGGTGCTGGTGGCTCTTGAAGTCTGCGAGGGCTCTCTCGACAACGCTTGTCTCATGGAGGGTCTTCGACCAGCTCTTGCGGAAATTCTCGTCGATTCCTCCAAAGTGTTCCTCAGTCTTGTAGACGACACATCCATCGTTGTGTGGATAGAACTCCAGGTCGATCTTGAACTTGTGGTCCTCCAAAATGCAAATGTTGATCTGATCGTTTCGAAGATTGAGTGTCACTTTTGATCTCCTGCAAATATCCTTCATTGGAAGTGGCAATGCAATCGTGCTCCTCCGCTCCTCACAAGGGAAGTGTGGGAAGTGTCCGTGGGATTTGCTCACAAGACCTAGGTCAATCGATAGATTTCTGGCTGGGGAGTCCGAATATGGTTTCAAATTTTGCGGAATGAGCCCGTGAGCCGAGTTAGAAGCCTCCAAAGTGCGGGGAACGGAATAGTCTACCCACAGAAAACAGTGGGAGAGCGTGGCCTCGGTGGCGAAGTGGCAGCGCAGTCGGCTAGTAATGGTAACATGCTGGTTCGAACCCCGTTGACTCTTTTTGTCAGTGTCTTGGAGACGCAGACGCGAAATACGCAGCAAAAAAGCGCGATTGCATGGCACAGGTGAAATGTGGCGGACCCATAACGGAGGAATGTGTGCCTAGCGCGCATATAGTCCAGTCTTCCCTAAACCAGACATCTACCAGGCCAATCGAGGCGGCTAACGCCGCCTCTCAGCCTGGGCTATGCAGTGTTTTCTGTCCCCTTCTACCAAACCTGCCTGTGGGAAGATAGGCGAGTCGAGTCGACACGCAACGTTCCCAGCGGCGCAATTAAGAGGGAAAATACACAAAAAACAGTCCAGAAGCCGTAAAAGTGGACGGATCGCTTAGAAAATCCACGTGCACCTTGCGGTCAATACTTCTGACCTCTGTGCCAAAAATGGGCTGAAACGGTCCAGTAGCGGCTGAGAAACGGCTGTGGACAAACAAACGGACAGACAGACAAACACACATCCTTTCCCTTTTAGTATAAGGAAGATTCGCTGACAATAAAAGGATCGATTCTAATGACCTACCTAATTGTTCTCTCTCAGCTGATGGAACCCAAAAGCCTTCAAGTTCGCCGCGAGCTCTTCCAACGGTTCATAGGCAATGAACAAATCGTTCGTAGTTTCTCCGGCGAGTCGCCAAACGACCTCTTCGATGTTCTCTCCAATGACATCCAAGTCCATTCGCGACGGATCCTCGTCGAGACTGCTCAGATTGACCTTCTCGAAGAACTAGAACAAAGAGAGTAATGATCGCTCAGTCTCTGGAAGCTCACCGATTCCGGAAGGTATTCTTTGAGGAGGCGTCGGAAAGCGCTTTTCGTGATCGTCAAGACGCGGTACCTTGCGACGCTGATTTTTGTTGGGCATGTTGGGTAGTAAAATTATTTGTTGCGGGGGGGGGGGGCTCCAGGAAGTTTAAAAGCAGGAAAAATTCAGCCAGAGATAGGTCAGAATGCTCTGAAGCTTCTGGATGCTGTTGAGAACCGAGGGGGGGGGGTGAGCGAGGAGAGGGCGCTGATTCAATCGGGACGAGAGGGTGGTTGCTCGAAGCTTATTCACTCATAGTGGACTACATGCCCGGTCAACCAGCCTACGGTACTGAACACTGAATATTACGGTGGTGTCACAAATGCCATTCCAGCGCCCGACTTGATTTTAGCTCTGACCAATTTTTAGCACTGACCGATAATACTGCCCGAAAACTTTTCGCATCAAAAACGATGCTTCAAATTGAGAAGCCGCGCTCAGGAAAAGAAGAAGAAGCTATGACAATTCGCCAAGTTATCAACAGCAAAAAACAAGGGAAAAGGAGCGGGCGCGCGTCCCAGGTCCGCGCCGCACTCATCGATCAAGATGCTTTTGAATATGGCGCTATTATACTATCAAAAATCTTGAAACCTGCGCGAACGGCTGGACTCGTGTTGGTTGCGCCACGACTATCGTCTCTGTCTTGTATATTCCACGAGAGACGCAGACAGGAGTCGTGTCGAGACCAACACGAGTCCAGCGGAGCCCGTTTGCGCAGGCTTCAAAAAATTTGAAATTCATATAATATGCATACTATCCTCTCAGGGCCTCACAATTCCTGACACTTTTCATTCGGTTCTCAAGGCGGCCTATCTGACATGTTCCATCTAAGTTCAAAACGAATAGAAATGAATTCAATCGAATAGAACACTTACATCATTCTCCAGTATTTCCAATAATCGTTTTGAAATTCAGTGCAAATCCGTTTAGCTGCCATATCAGGCTGCTCTCTCCATCCAATCCATCCATTCTTCTCCTCCTTCTTCTTCGTCACCATTAGTGGGGATTTAAGTGAATCGTTTGATAAAAATGAGCATCAGATCAGCGGCTCCAATTGGGGAAATTGTATTTAATCTGTAAAAAGACGATTGTTCATTGAATTTTCTATACTAGAGACTGACTCACCCTTGTTCTCTTCTCCTTCTCCTTCCAATCCTCTATCACAACTTCAATGAAATACGAACGGCGTCCATATCAGGTCGGCCGGGAAGATGGTAGCATTGACCACAAGTTTGATATCTGTAAATTTTAAAAAATGGAGAGAAATCGGGGGAAAATTGAGAGGGAACGAGAGAAAAAGCTCAGCAAACCGGAGTGAAAGACGCTGGAAGCGATAAACAAGGAAGGAGAGTAAAGGAAAACATCGGGATATAGGCAAATATTTGGGCAAGATGGGGATTTCTGTTGAGGTAGTTGAAATGATGACTCATCACGAAGAAGGAAAGTATCCCAAGTGTTACCCAGGGAATAAATAAAAAAATTTCAAATTTGAGTATTATATATTTCAAAAATCTTGGAACCTGCGCAAACGCGCTCCGCTGGACCCGCGTTGGCTTCGCCACGACTGTTGTCTGCGTCTCTTATGGAATACACGGGACAGAGACATTAGTCGTGGCGAGACCAACACGAATACAGCGGATCGCGTTTGCGCAGGTTCCAAGATTTTTGAAATATATAATATGGGACTTCGTTAAAAAACGAAAATGTAGCTCCAGACGTGTAGTTTCCAATAAAAATTGAGACCAATTGATCAATCTCGAAACATCTTTACGAAGTTGAAAAGTGCGTCAACATCAGAAGACCCCATTCTCCAATTCGAGCACTTTTCGGAGGGAGGCAGCCAAAACACTATGTGGGGTGGGTATATTGACTGTTGTGAGTTACAATAACATTGTTAAAACTGGGGGTAACCGACCATTTTCGAAAAATATTTTCATTTTTTAGTCAACCCGATTTTCGAATTTTCGAGGATTTGAGAAAATTATAATTCTCATTTGCTTTTCTTCAAGGATCATTTCATAGGTATCACTTTTGCAGTAGAACGTTTTTTGATATCTCTTATCACTTTCGAGATATGGAAGAGCATTCGTTACACTAACATATACCGCAAAATCGAAAATATGGCTCGAAATAGTGGAGATTTCATTGGAACTATAATAGATACAGCTCTTGATAAACCCAAAAAATGATAATATGAACATTAGATGAAAACATGAAATTGAATAGATAGCGAAAACTAATATCGAATCAGCAGGAATTTCCGGTTTTCCAGTGTGTGCTGGTATGAAAGTGGCCATATCGGGAGAACAATCTGACTTCAGAACTGAGAAGAACTCGTCTTTTTACGTCGGAAAACGCATGAAAAAATTACGATTTAATTTATCGTTTTTTGCTCATTTTTTTGATGCGTTATTATACCCTCCCAGGGACTATCATTTATCATTTGCCGACACTTTTCATTCTGATCCCTGGGTAACACTTGGGATACTTTCCTTCTAAAGCGCCATGGGTAGGGATGAGTCATTGATGGTAAAAGGGTTCCATGAAAGTCGTTATCCGAAATGGATATCGAAATTGGCCCCTATCCTTCACCGTTCTCCTTCACTGCGAGTTCCGAAAAGCAGCCATTTTAGAAAATATCCATTTCAGTAACCGAACGGAGACATTACCAATCCGACATGGGCACTTGAAGCGTTCAGGAGATGTTTCCACCAATCCTTAGACACATTTTGGCAATAACGAAACGTTGAAAAAGATAACAGCTCAAAATGTAAATTTAAGTTTTTTAAAAATTAGCAGCAAAATTGTATTCAGTTTTTGAGATATGATTCTAGAAAAAAAGTAAACAATGTTACCAGCCCAGTTGACTATTCCCTGTCCAAGTTCCAGCTCAAACGGACCATTTTGAGCCGAGTTATGCTCATTTGAACAATGTCAAGGCGAAACAAGGAGAAAATAGGGGAAGGAAGTCAATACATCTCGCAGCGCAACGAGAAGTAGGGAAGAATGAGCGGAGGAGGGTGACTAAGAGTGAGAGAGCAGACGGGTCGAGAGGAAGGGAGAATGGCGGCGACGAGGGAAAACAATGGCGTGTGTGTGTCCCGCCGCTGCTTTATATACTGAGGAGCGAGAGAGCGAGAGAGAGCAGACGGGTAGAGAATGAGGAGGAGGGGACAAAGATGTTTGAGCTCTCTCTCTCACTCTCTCGCTCCTCAGTATATAAAGCAGCGACGGCACACACACACGCCATTGTCTTCCCTCGTCGCCGCCGTTCTCCCTTCCTCTCGACCCGTCTGCTCTCTCACTCTGAGTCACCCTCCTCCGCTCATTCTCCCCCCTTTCTCCTTGTTTCACCTTGACATTGTCCAAATAAGCATAACTCGGCTCAAAATGGTCCGTTCGAGCTGGAACTTGGACAGGGAATATTTTTCTGAAAAATGCGCTTCAGTGAGAGGATCTGCAAGGGGAGAGAAACATGTTCTGCTGGCAGAGAAACCTCCGCCTCGTCCCCCGCGTGTCGAGCAAGAGAGTGCGCTGCCACCAGAGACGCCAGACGAGCGACACTCGGGGGCCGAGGTGGAGGTTTCTCGGCCAGCCAAACATGTCTATTTTGCCCGCCAGATCCTCTCACTGGAGCGCGTTTTTCGGTGAAATGAAAGGGCAATCATTCTTCAAGAAAACTTTTTACAAGCCTGATTTTTTGCTAATTTCCCAGAGAAGTGTGGTAGCAAACTAGGTAATCCTGACTGGGTGGTCTCTGGGCAAGAGCGACATCAAAAAATGCCGACAATGAATCATCGATGACTCGTCCCTACCCATGGCGCCCTAGTGATGAGTCATAATTTCAATTACCCTCTTAATTTCAATCACCCGAATACTGTATTCATAATTAAAATGATGACATCACTAGGGTGCCAGGGCCAGTGATTACTTATTGTTTTGTTAGTGGCGGCGACATCATTTCATGTTCTTGTACGCACAAACACTCCTCTTTTCCCGTTGTTTTCCTTTACTCTCCCTCTCCGTCTTCCGCCTTGTTTTGGTCTGTTTTCCCCTCGTTTCTTCTCAATTTTCCTCCGATTTTTCATCATTTTCCAAATATTACAGATATCAAACTTGTGGTCAATGCCACCATCTCCCCGGCCGACCTGATAGGGACGCCGTTAGTATTTCATAAGAGTTGTGATAGAAGATTGGAGGGAGAGTGAGAAGAGAAAAAGGGTGAGTAAGTCTCTGGTATAGAAAATTCTATGCACACTCGTCTTTTCACAGATGAAATACAGTTTCCCAAACTGGAGCCGGCTGATATGCTGCTCATTTTTATCAAACGATTTACTTAAATTCCCACTAATGGAGAAGGAGAAGGAGGAGGAGAAAATTGGATGGATTGAATGGAGAAAGCAGCCTGATATGGCAGTTCAACGATTTGACCTGAATTTAAAACGATTATCGGAAACACTGGAGAATGATGTTAGTGTTCTATTTGACTGGATTTCACCTTCTGCGGCCAATTTAGAGCAACCAGCAGATCAACAATTCGCTCGATTCTCTGTCGCGGGATTCGGCTATGACAAGCAGCGGCAGCTCTTCGCCACCGACAAAGATGGCTTAGTTGAGTGATCAGAGCATGATGAATTGGTCTCTTGATATGCTCGATGATGAGGATGGAGGTGGGTTTTTCGTGTCGGCAATCCAGTGTTGATAACGCAAATAACATCCAAAACATCACTTTTGCAGAGAACGAGGTCAGCGAACACATCGCCCCTCCACTCGACATTCCAATGCGCACCGGGTGGCCAGAGGAAACGAGCAGAAACATCTCGTCGCTGAGCCTGTTTGACTGTTCAGAGCAGCCGGAAGAGCGTCCATCCTTCTCCGAATCCCCCTGCTTCTAAGCTGTCCGATTCCAAGAATAAGATACAGAGCAAATGGCATTCGTCAACGAAAATGACCAATTGGAGTGAGGAAGATGAAGCAAACAGGGACGAGTTTTTCTATCCGCCGATGAAGGCCGGTGAAAGTGGAGGTAAGGGAGTTCGAAGAATGGAGGTGAGTGTTTTTAGTGACGTGGCAGTGGTGTTCCTAAACCTTAGTGACGGGGAAGCGGATAGGATGTCACACACGAGCACTCTCCTGTATTTCATCGAATAAAGCGGCACCTCAAAGAGAATCATTATATCTCGATATTGATAGAAGATAGCAAAAAATCGTCAACAGCAAACTTGTAGATCATAACTAAGACTACAAGTTTGCTGTTGGCAACTTTTTGATATCTCTTATAAATTGCGAGATACGATGAGTCTCCGGCAGCATTTCGGGTGCTGCTATGTTCGATGAAATACGGTAGATTCCTACTCTCTCTCTTAGAGTCGTTTCAAGGCATCTGATCAGCTTCAGTGACACTTTCTAGACTCAAAAAATGGTTATCAGCATAACTCAACTTTCCTCTCTTCCAGCTGACGAGTCGACCCCGTACAACTTCGCTCAACAACGTGAAGTCTGCTACAAAAGAAAATGTGTGTCAGTAGTCATTTTAATTCTTTTTTGAAAGTAAACAGTGAACAATATGAAAATTAGAAAATGATAAAACCAAGTATTTTCTGACAATCGCTCCGCAACCACTTGTCTTCTCGATTCGTCCGACAAGCGCTCCTCCTTCTCAACCAGCTCTCCGTAACGGCCCACCATTTGTCGAAAGTGAGGTCCTCCTCCAGATCGAAATCGAACTTCGGGATCCGTGTTGCGACGGCGTTCATCAACGCGGTCTGAGATTGCTGGCCCGTCGATGTTTTTGAGGTCGAGTCGTCGGCTCCGGCGACAGCTGCGGTTGCAGGCGCCATCTGCTTCGCGAACACTTCGATAAGTCTCTCCATCTGCGCTCGGTGTGCTTCACGTTCCGCTTGCAGTTCTTGCTGAAGGGTTTTCGCCAACTCGTCCATTTTTCACCTGAATTACGTTAGCGACGGAACGAGGGAGAGAAAGAGAGAAAAACTGAATGATTGGCTCAGCCAATCCTCGCCGCCTCTACCACATTCTCGACCTCCCTATTTCCTCATATTCTATTATGTATAAGGGACCTCGGTCTTCTCCTCGACACCTCCCTCACCTTTCAGCCGCATATCGCCAGATTTCCGCCCTCGCCTTTCTTCGTTCCCACCATCATCTAAACGTATTCAAAACTTGATTCTAGAAGATTTACAAAGGGCTTTTTAATTGAATTTTTATTGAAACAAACAAATATAACAAAATAGCGATTGTAACGTCTCATGGTGTAAAATTAACCGAGTTCGGTTAATTTTCCTAATGCGTTTCATGTAAAATTATCCGAGTACCGTCGGAATTTCAACAAATTTCGACAGTTGAAAAAGTCGATCGCCACGAGATATTTCCTGTGAACAAGCACATGCGCCTTTTATTTACACTGAAAAATTCCGGATCTTAAAGGCGCATTCCACAGTTGTCGGCTGTCCGGCAGACGAGTGTCCTTCGGATGATGTTGACGGCGTCGACCGCAGTGAGTCCTGGACGGCCGGGGAGGCGGATGCACTCGGCTGCATTTCTCCCGATAATACACGATCCGTGCACTGTTGCGCCTGAAAATATCATTGGTACTGCTGAGAGTCCATTCCTCGAAACACACTCACCTCGGCGATCAACCTCGGCTATCCTCCGCTTTCTCTTTTCTTCCTCCAACTGCACCTCCAGAATCGCTATCGTTCTATCGTACTCCTTCATTATTTGCGCTCCCTCTATTCTTTGAACAGCGACTGGATCCCCTGGGCCCATTGGTGCTGCCAAGTACGGCTCTTGAGCCATTTGCTGAGCAACAAAGCTCCGAGGGGCGAATGGCAGCTGCCAGTTCGGGTAGAAGTGGTGCTGCTGCATTATGTGCTGCTCATGTAAATGATCCTCTATTCGCAAAGACCTCCTCCTCTCTGACGGCCGGTGGGGCTTCGTTATTTGGCTGGGCCACATCTGAAATGGAGCAGTTAATCAATTATCCAATTCAAGAGTTCTAGAAATCTCAGGGGAAGTTGAGACTTCCGCGCCGAGTTATCACTCACCTTCTTGAGCTCCCTGCTCGACTCCGTACCGTATGGTGTCTCCTTCCGCGTCCGCATCTTCGTTGACGTCACCTTTGATTTCTCCATCGGCACCTTCATCCGCATGCTCCCCTTGTCTTTCCACTTTCGGATGGTGCACGGGTTGAGTATACAGGGCCGCTAAGTCCGGCCCGAGCGTTTCTGAAATCGATGAAAACGGCTTATTAGGGAAACTTGATTGTTCAACTTACCGAGCTGTAGTCGAACCCGCTCTTCGATCAGTGGCTTCTTCCGATCGATCAGGTCGCTCATCGTGATTGCTGGAAATGTGACTGATTATATGATGAGTCTAGGGTGCCACAGGTTAAAACAGAGAAACGGAGTGAATTGGAAAAGGGAATGAGGGAGAGAGAGAACAAGAATAGGAGACGTTCTGAACGGTCAGTCTGCCCCCTCATGCGCGTTTGGGGGGGGGGGCGTGGCATGTCAAAAAATGTCACAAAAACCTAGTTTCGGTGGCTGTCTCAATTGTTGCGTCTTTTTTTGTATTTGTCGCGTGAATCTTTTTCAGAGCAGGCCGCGAAGCGGCCTAAAGCAGGGAGCGTCAGCTCCCTGAGTCCCGCAGGGCTAGGGGATTCGGGCCGAAGGCCAAGAATCCCCTAGTCTGCCTCCTCTATTATACATATCGCGATTGCCCGAGCGTGCGCGTTTGGGGGCGTGGCGTGTCAAAAAAAATGTGTGGCATGTCAATGTTCTAAGCGATCGTCAATGTTCTAAGCGATCGGTTGAGTTTGACGGCTTCTGGACTTCTTTTTGTGTATTTTGACTGTTATTTGTGCCTCTGGGAAAGTTGTGTCTCGCCTATCTTCCCGGAGGCGCACTTTGAGCGAACCGAGGTGTTTCTATTGTTGCGAAACGGCGAGGAAATGACCGTCGATCACGACCGAAACGAATAAAAGCACTCAAAATCCAACTAAGATGATATCGTTTCGCATTCGAAGTTCGGGCGTTGGAACGTGGCAATGAGAGTCGGGCGGATAGGTCAATGAGCACGTTGAACACGGCAGGTTGATATCACGTTCGAGTGTGGCAAATTGGCGGAATTTCGAATCTCGGAAACCAACAGTCATTATTTATTAAGCATTATAAAATTAAAATTAAAATAAAATAACAAGTAAATTGAACGAAGCACTTGACGATTTACTGATCACCCGCTTCAAACTCCTCCGGCTCCTCCTCATACAGCTCCTCCGGCTCCTTCTCCTTCTCCGGCTCCTTCTCCTTCTCCGGCTCCTTCTCCTTCTCCGGCTCCTTCTCCTTTTCCGGCTCCTTCTCCTTCTCCGCCTCCTCCTCCTTCTCCTCCTCCGGATCGCATTGGAAATGCACTCGAGATCACTTCTGGAAAATTTTTTATCTCAAAGGATTTATGTTTTTTGCTGGATTACTGTTGGAGGGGAACCAAAAACATCGTCCTCTTCGTCACCTCGCATAGTTTGTGGTGTCCTGAGCCACAATGACTTCAACTTTTTGTTCATGGTCTTCAGTTCTTCAATCTCCGCATCTTTCGCTTTCATGATATCCATATGCCTCTTTGTGTCTTGTTCACAAAATCGGTCTGCTTGCCAAATCTGGCTTTCCAGCATGATTTTGTTTTTCTTGAGCACGTCCATATCGGTTTTCAGCGTCAGTTGAGCCGTTTCCAATACCTCCTTATCTTTCTTCCAATCTCTCGATTCGTCGTCGTAAGGCAATCTAAATATTCATTTCTAGTGCTGGTTCTTATGACAATACTTACATTCTCGTTCTTTCGGCTTTCTGTAAAAGGATAAATGCCATCTATCCACAGTTGTATTCTCGAAGAACTCGCGAACAGTCCCTTGTCCGTCAGATGAGTCCTGATCAAGCAGAGTTGCTCTCCGCAGTTGATCTTGTGTTCCATGATAGCAGAGCAAATGGGACGTCTAAGTCCTCCGTTAAATATCAAATTCCCGTTTCTTGTGAGACCGTTGTAAAACACGGACCGTGTGTTTTCATGCCTTCGGCAGAGGACAGTTTATCTGAACTTCCGATGACGCATTTCATCCTCAATCATTCTTCGAAACCAATTACGTTTAGAACAGGTTTATTAGAAGAGGTTTATATGAAAAAACAAATGAACCCGCATTTCTTTCCTAATCGTCTTTTAGTTGATTTCGTCCAACATGCTGACCACTTTCCACGATTTCTTTCAAACGTTCATAACACTCGGCATAGTTCATTTTGAAACTCTGAACTTTGGAGATTTAGAGCAGTCGGCGGGAAAACGGATGCTTACATTTAAATCCATTCCTGTACCACCTGGTCTCTGGACTTCAATCACCTGAAAACTTGTATATTTAAGGGGTTCTTAACCTGACAACTATACTTACCGGTTGCGGGGGATCAACGGGAACTCCATTGATTTTCATCTGTCGCATTAAATAATGAGTATTTTGAACACCTCCAACTTTTATTAGGTTGGTGCATAAGTTTCGATCACTTCTGGAGTCTCATCTTTGAGAGTTTTTGAACACCTCCAACTTTTAAATTGTGCTCTGTGGCGATCTTCTTGTAAGCATCCTTGGTGTCTCCCAATTCCAGAATTGCTGTGTAGGCATCTTTATGTTTGGTGTAATAGTTCTGGAAAGAAGAAGAGCATTTGTGATGGACATAGAATAACACTTACGTATACATTATTCCTCTGCCATCGGAGTTCGCGATTCATCTGAAAAAGATAACGAATTTCTGGAAGAATCTATCAACTGGTGATTATTAAGGATTACTGTAGAAATGGAAGTAAGAACACTCCCCTCTATAACTGGAAAGACATTCAACTCGCGAAACAACAGTGTCCTATCTACCAAGGAGGGTTGTGTACAAACAGAAACAGGCGAGAGGAGATGAGCACAACAATGACGTGTCCCGGGGTCAATTACACTATCCAGGGAGGCAGGGCGAGAGAGTGTGCGGGGGAGGGAGACGCAGAGACGACTCTCGATTGCGACAGTGGATTAGATGCGATGCGGTCGCGTTGCGTGCACTTTTGTGGTTACCCAATGAAACAGAAAACAGTAACAAGTCTACAGACACAGAAGGTTCCAATAGAAGAAAAATCTCCAGATATGATTCACTGGGCGGATAGGGGGAAATCATAATGGAACACGGCTTTGATGAAGAAATCAAAAAGATAAAAAGGGATTACCATAGCTACAGTAACCCTACAGTAACCCTAGAGCCATCGGAGCCCATTAGAAATAAGAATTACATATATTTGATAACTAACCGTTATCAGTGCAATGTTGAGCTGGAAGAAGAGCAAGAATTGAAGATTACGTGGATCTGAAAGAAATCAAGGCGGATTGATTAGAAATGATAAGAGAGAAAAGATAAGAACCGTATGATATCAACGGGTGTGCAAGGTAATCAAAAAAGATAACAGAGTGATTGAATACAGAATAAAACAACTTCATTTAGAGATCAGTAGATAAATTAAGTATAATTCGATACAAATTTCCTCCCTGCCTCAACAATTCGAATCCGCCAATGGCTCCTCTTCCGGCTCTTGCTTCACTTGTGGCTCTGGTTGGTCTTCCCAGTGTCCCATCTTGCTGCTGCTGCTCCATCGCTTCCGGATATTTAACTCGGACACCTTCTTCCACATCCATCTGCTCTTCTTTCACGGCTTCATGGTCCGCTGCCACTACAGCTTCGTATTCCTGCTGCTCCTGTTCTTCCAGAGCGACGCTTCTTCGCGTTTGGACGATCGGTTTGGGCTCCGACTCCAGTGGAATTGTAACCGAGTCAGCTGCTTCTGTTTGGTCGTCCGGTGTCTCATCTTGCTGCTGCAACTGCTCCACCGTCCCCTCCTGGAGCACATGTTCGGTGATTTCGTTCGAATCCGGCTGTGCTTCTTGTTGTTGCTCCGTTGCGTCCGGACACACCTTCTTGACCACCAGTGTTTCCTGCTCTCTGAGTTGAACGACCGATTCCGTTTGCTGATAGTCTTCCGGTTCCAGTGCTCCCGGTTGCAAGTTCTCTCCGGAAGCCAATCTTCTATTCCCGTTTCCATTCTCGAGTGTCTTTTTGACAGTGCTCAATTCCAATTCCAAATCTGTTCTTATCTCCTCAATATCATCCGATCTCATCTGGCTCAGACTGCTTCGGATGGCTTTGAAGTGGGTTTTCTGGAAAAATGTCCGTTCGCGATGGTCGGTCAACTCAAAACTAAAGAACTCACAATCTCATTGATGTTTTCTTGAGATTTACAGTCACCCTTCTCCTCAGTACTTGTTCCTAACTGGAACAATCTTCTCATCTTTCCAAGATAAAATTGAAGTGATCTCGCAATATCGCTATCATCATTGTCTTCCCATTTTACGAGCGAGTCGTCCAATATCTTGAGGGAGTGTTGCTGAAAGAGAATGTGATAGCTGATAACGGGTGATAGCCAAAACTCACTACGTATATCTCGTGGAGGCTTCGAGGTAGGTTCGTGACATTCGCTTCTTCGATTTGGCGGGAGGATGTCAACATCGATCGTCTATCACCTTATGATCCTGGATAGTCAAGGAAATCCGCTTCATCATGCTGCAGTTGGCGTCGTTCGGGTTTTGAAGCATTTGGAGACTCCAATGGACTATGTATCTTCGTTGAGATTGCACGGGAAACCTGAAACAATGAAAGTGAGAAAGATGAGTGAGGTTCCAAAGAACTCACCGATCGCATTTCTTCTGGTTTCCGAGACACTCCAGAGTTCCCGATGACGTCTCGACGGCTTCTTCTCTCCGAAGTTCCGCCTGCAGACCGGGTTCTCGGATCCAAATCCAGCCAATCGTCTCCTTCCTCTTGTCGCTTTGTACGTTTCCTTGGCCGAGACGTAGACGGCTCGGAGAGCATTTGAGGTCCGCGATAGTCGTAGAAATCCGCAATATGATTCTCCGGTTGACGTCGTTCGTGCATCTTCCGGCTCTTCATATCGCGTCCGTCTTGGTGGACCACTCGTAGATGGCTCAGTTGGGTCTCGATCTTCACCATCGTCCATCTCCTGCTCCTCCTGCTCATTATCGATCTGAAAAAACATCCAAAATTCTTGATCATGAACAAAGGGTAACTCACCAAATCTTCACTTCTTCCGTTCGGCGAAGGGGTAGTAGCTGACGCTTCCCGCTTCAGGCGCGATGAACTGCACGAGCTGCCTCACGCCGTTTCCGAGATTGACGACGACGTCGTTTATCCGACACGCAGCTTGTCGATGATGCTCTTCATTTGGCCCAGACTCGTCTTGGGATACACCTGGAGCAAAAGGTTGTGTGTTCAGACTCTTTTACTGCATTCAATTCTAGAGTGCAAAATTTTGGTCGCGGAATCCCAACAGAAATTTCATTGACTGTTCGAAACTTTCGACCTAACGGTCAGCAGGGGAAAATGAGAAAAACGCGAGTCCTAATTTAAAATTTCAATAAATCACTCACTTCTCAATCACATCTCCAGTGTTACCAGTAATCGCAGGAAGTTCAGGGGGAAATCAAATAAAGCCCATATCAGGGTTTGAGTGGAATTCGAGGGGAAATCAGTTGTAATGGAAGAGTCCATATCAGGTCTCTATGATAAGGGGAAACGGGGGATTTCAGTGAGAAATCGATGCAGTCAACCCATGGCAGGGGACTCGGGGGGGAAGGGGAATGAATGAATGGACGGATCGATGCGGCCGCTGCCTGAGAGTGAACGACGCAGACGGACATAGAAAGAAGAAATATAATGGGCGAGAGAAAGGTCGATTATTCTCATCGCATCGGCCGGCGGGGAAGGTCGGGCGGTTGAGGAAGAGAGAGTGTTGTCTTCCTTTTGTCGACAGAGAGACGCAGACAGTGGGAGGAATGGGAAGAGACGGGCATGTCCTTTATTTGTCCTCTGTTTGAGTGTCTTTGGTTTGAAAGACACGTTGGCCAGACACTATCGGGAGGGGGTTTTCGGATACGTAGAAATCGAATTTAACAATGAAACAGTTGTGACACACAGGGGAACTTTTTTCAGGCCACAGATTCAAATCGAACTAAAAAATTCCGGAAAAAAAGAAAATTTTGGACACGTTGTCAAAGATTTTGATAGCTAAACAGTTCTGACACACAGGGGGAATGTTTGGCAATTTTTAGAGAACTGCAGAGAAATCAGCAAATTTAGCGGCCAGAGCTGAATTTCGAATATGGATGTCTTCACAAAAAAAGTTCGAAAAACCATATTCTATTCAATTCAACAAAATTGGATCAAATTTTTATCAGTTGATAGCTCTGATAACAATTCTTTACTGATTACCCAGTCGATTTTCGTATTGCTAATATTGTTATCGAATTTTTTTTCGGTAAACCTCGGCCACGGCGAGACTACGCCCCGCGCGGCAGATTTCGCTCAAAATTGCTCTGGCGGGAGACTTACAAGTGAGTTCCTCCGATGGGTTATTAACTCGAGAGATGGAAACGGTGAGCAGGCGCCACAGGAACTCCAGGCGCAGGAGGTTCAAGCTGCCAAATGACAAGGCGTCGAGGCAGCCAACAGCTCAAAATAAGCGACACGGCTTCGAGAATCTAGTGTCAAAACAAAGAGAACAGTGACGTCAGGGGTGGTTCTGATTGTGATTCCAGATTTCTAGGAATTCGCTTCTTCTTCTTAATGGTTACTTTTCGTCGTAGCAAACAGGGAGAAGGAGACGTTTGGGATACTGTAACGGGCTCCCTTTGACGGGGAGTCGTTCTTCTACACTTGACACGACGGTGGTTATGATCTCCTTTATTATATAGATAATAGATAGATATAAAATAAAGGAAAAGAAGAGAAGAGGGGAGCGGGTCACCAGCACGCATGGTGTCCCGGTGTCCAACTGTCGTTGGTGCCTCGTCTTCCTCTCGGTGGGAGGGAGGAGAGACATCACAGCTGGCCGTCTGTCCTACGATGTAGGGTTTAGGCCGGGGCTGTCTCAATACCAAGAACTAAACGGGGTTATTTACGATACATGGAAGGGAAATGTTCTTGAATTTCTTAATTAAGACAAAAAATTGCCCAATTTTTAATTTTTTTTTTCAGAGGATTGCAGAACAATTGTTTTTTTGTCAAATTTTGGCGAATTTTGATGAATCTAGCATAAAATTGAAGAGAAAAAAAATTAGCAGTAAAGAAATGTTTTCCTTTTTTAGAATCTGTTCTAGCTTCTCTCTGTAAATCCACCAGAACCGACCGATATACACCAAACACGCAAAGCGCACGAGAAACGCGTCAGTAGAACCCGCTTGCGCAATTTTATGGACTTTTTTCGAAATTCAGTGGAATTGGAGTTAGTTGCACTTTTCAGAGTTTATTGGTATTTTCCTTTTTCTTAGAAAAATGAAACCGAGACGTGTTTCGGGCGGAATGGTACAGTAACGACTTGATCATGGTCGTAAGTATGAATAGGACCAACGCTGATAGATTACAGTATGGTTTATTGAGGTACTGGAGAGGTCGATACAGGAGTAGGAGGGACGAGGGGTAAGGATGAGTCTTGGCTGTGAGGGACGACGCTAGGACAACAAGTTCTTAGCGCCGACCCGGGAGACAACTCCGGGGAGGGAAAGGCTGGCTTATCAGTGCTACCTGATGCCTCAAGTAGTGGTTTTATCAGTGCGGGGAGTCATACCCGTTACAGTACACAGGAACTGAACAAAACGATGGGCAGAGTACCAGACAAGATAGAGCTTCAATATGAAGAAAATATGATACAAGAAATTGCAAAGGAGGCGATTGCCACGAAGAATACCAAGAAGAAGTTGGCTGAGGCGGTGAAGAAGCACAAGAAGGAAATGAAGCAACAGTTGGAAGACATGCTGAACAATGTGAAGAGACACGGACTCGATCAGGACGACGACGAAGGATCGTCTCCTGGAGGTGGCAGAGGCTGCACCTTGACGGTGAACTTCTTCTCCTCGCGAATGCGTCGGAACGCCTCCTGGCTTTCCTTCATCTCTTGGATTCCCAGCAACCTCTTTTTTTCTGCGTGTGTCCGTCGGTCTCCGCCATCTCGGCGTAGTAATCCGTCGGTCTCAGCACTTTGATGTTAAGGTTCAAAAGACGCGGAAGGGCAACTTGCACAGCCTTCTCAGCTTGTTTGTAGCTAGAAGAAGAACCATTTAGAACGAGACATGCTCGTGGAAACTATTGTCTATCTTTCTAATTTTTACAGTTTTTTTACTAACTTCGGAGTATTTAATGATAAAACTCACAAGTTGAGCTCTCTCTGGAAGTCGTCATTCTCGGCCTTCTTGTCCGTCTCGACGTGGGGTGTCACCACTTCGAGAGTCTCGACCCACGGAAGATCTTTCGTCAACTCGACCAACTTCTCCTTCATTTCCGCACTTTTGTTGATGATCGGTCGTTTCTTGGCCACTTGCACATTGAGTCCGTCTTTGAGAAGGCCGGCGGCGAATGCTGCTCGCAGCTGAAGAACAAGTGTTTATTTTCAGCTGGTTTTTTTTCGAGACACTTGAAGAATAACGGGAAAATACCGTAAAGTCTCTAATAGAAGGGCACCCCAAACGCTGCCGGAGAATCAATACATCTCGAGATTGATAAGAGATCTCAAAAAGTTGTCAACAGCAAACTTGTAGATCAACACTAGGACTACAAGTTTGCAGTTGACAACTTTTTGATAACTCTTATCAATCTCGAGATGTATTGATTCTCCGGCAGCGTTTGGGGGTGCCCTTCTATTAGAGACTTTACGGTAACATGCATATTTCATCCGAAACCCAATTTTCTCACCTCTCTTTCCTCTTCGTCTCCATCTGACTCGCCATCGACTTCCATCGCCTCAAGTGGCTTCTGAGTCTCCTTCTCCTCGATCGCATTGTCCAAATCGAACTCGGAACCGTCCAAGGCGCTCTAAAACAGTGAAATATAATTAATTCCTGTGACTTGTTCCCTCTAACCGTTTACCCCCGATTCCCCAGGTTTTTTTTCCACTATTTTTATTGATCTCATTGGCAAATGCAACTCTATGTGTCACAACTGTTTCGTTGTTAAATTCGATTTCTACGTATCCGGAAACCCCCTCCCGATAGTGTCTGGCCAACGTGTCTCTCTAACCAAGGACACTCAAACAGAGGACAAACAAAGGACATGCCCGTCTCTGCCCATTCCTCTCACTGTCCGCGTCTCTCTGTCGACTAAAGGGAGGCAACGCTTTCTCTCTCTCGACTTTCCCCCGCCCGATGCGACGAGAACACTCGACGCAATATATTTCTCCTTTCTATGTCCGTCTGCGTCGTTCTCTCTCAGGCAGCGGCCGCATCGACCCGTCCATTCATTCCCCTTCCCCCCCGAGTCCCCTGCCATGGGTTGACTGCATCGATTTCTCACTGAAATCCCCCGTTTCCCCTTATCATAGAGACCTGATATGGACTCTTCCATTACAACTGATTTCCCCCTGAAATCCCAATTAAGCCCTGATATGGGCTTTTGTTTGATTTTACCTGAACATCCTGCGATTACCGGTATCACTGGATATGTGATTGAGAAGTGAGTCATTTATTGAAATTTTAAATTAGGACTCGCGTTTTTCTCATTTTCCCCTGCTGACCGTTAGGTCGAAAGTTTCGAACAGTCAATGGAATTTCTGTTGGGTTCCGCGACCGAAATTTTGCACTCTAGAATTGAATGCAGTAAAAGAGTCTGAACACACAACCTTTTGCTCCAGGTGTATCCCAAGACGAGTCTGGGCCAAATGAAGAGCATCGTCGACAAGCTGCGTGGCTAATATGTGGAGCATTGGCGAGAAGAGTGCCTCGAACGATGAGAAGCTGAAGACGATGGACGAGATCACCGAGCACATTCTGAGTGTGTTCAACGTGGATCGGTTCGAACTGCATCTGTGTCATTCGCTCGATTTGGAGAATTTGTTCGTCTGGAAGCACACGAAGACGTTCCGAGAAGTGCAACTCTTCCATGGGACGCAAAACCAACTGGATTTCGTCTGTCGGAATCTGGAAATTATGGAACTTAGTCTGTTTCAAATGGACGAGGGAGTGAAGTACACGGGACCGCTGGACATGATATTCCTGAACAACTATGGTTCAAAACCGCTGACTTTGGAGTCAGTGATGAATATGAAGTGCAAGGAGTACCTTGTGGGGTGTTTGACACCGGCCGAGTTGAATACACTCCTTAAACATTGGATCAACGGCGGCCTCGAGAACCTGGAGTACTTTGCGAACCGACTTCCAGAAGACGTGGGACAGGATCATTTGATCTTCGAAGGCATGGAGATGGTTCCGTGGGACAGTAAGAAACGACCGAAAAACTGGAAGCATGCGCATTATGACGAGTGAGTTGAATCTCTGCAACTGAAACGCAAAATGTTCCCATTTTTAGAGATTTCTCGGAGGAAATGGACATTCAACGGCAAGACGGAAGACTGGTGACGGTTTTGATGAACTCCGCGTTTGAACTGTGCTTTTGGCACCCAAAACACTTGTGATTTTGTTTATGTACGGTTCAATTCAGTCCAATAAAGACGTACTCTAGTCCAATCGAATTGTTTCGGCTTCTATTCGGCAATGAAATGACATTGCCACGTCAACAAGTGTACTACTCACGAGAATTGATCAGTTTCCAATGTCAATTGGACTAGGGGATTCTTGGCCTTCGGCCCGAATCCCCTAGCCCTGCGGGGCTCAGGGAGCTGACGCTACCGCCGCAGCGTTCTCATCGCATCGGCGGGCGGAGAAGGTCGAGGGAGAGAGAGTGTTGCCTCCCTTTAGTCGACAGAGAGACGCGGACAGTGGGAGGAATGGGAAGAGACGGGCATGTCCTTTGTTTGTTCTCTGTTTCAATGTCCTTGGTTTGAGGGACACGTTGGCCAGACACTATCAGGAGGGGGTTTTCGGATACGTAGAATTCGAATTAAACAACGAAATAGTTGTGACACGCAGAGTAACGCGCAGAACAGAAAAAAGTCCCTTAAAACAAATGTTTGTTTAGAATCCTTGAAATTTCAATTTTAAAAGTTATCAGAATTTTTGTTGCTTTTTTGTTAATTATTTGAGGAGAGTGCTAATTTTTCAAGACACAGATTCAAATTGAACTAAAATGAACGGAAAAAAAACAAATACAATTTTAGATTTCTTATCAAAGACTTTGATAGCTGAATAGTTCTAACACACAGGGAAACGTTTGGCATTTTTTAGAGAACTGCGGCGGAGCTGAAATCAACAAATTTAATGGCCAGAGCTGAATTTCGAACACGGATGTCTTCACAAAAAAAATGTTCGAAAAACCATATTCTTTTCA
Organism: Caenorhabditis macrosperma; assembly: GCA_963932285.1. Classification (NCBI taxonomy): domain Eukaryota; kingdom Metazoa; phylum Nematoda; class Chromadorea; order Rhabditida; family Rhabditidae; genus Caenorhabditis; species Caenorhabditis macrosperma. The sequence continues at coordinate 24,150,256 of OZ010618.1, read as the reverse complement.
ATCGTTATTTTTAATCAGAATTGGATCAAATAATTATCAGTTGATAACTCTGATAACAATTTTTTACTGATTACCCAAAAAAATGTTTTTAAATTTGGACTCGCGTTCTTTATTATTATTAGAAGGCAAAGGACTAGGGGATTGAATGGAAAAAAAACATACATTTTTTGACATTGCAATCCCCCCAAACACGCACGCTCGCGATATAATAGAGAAGACAGACTAAACCAATTCAAATTTTCAGGCATCCACCTACTTCCACATCTACAGCCCACGCATCTTTCCGATCAAGACGATCAAGGAGAGCGGGATTCAACTGCGGCTGCCGACGGATTTGACGGTGCGCGTCAACGAGTCCGATCTCGACGCCTACAGGAGGATCTATGCGCAGTGAGTATTTTGTTGCACACTGAGGCTCACGTGAACACGTGGGAACCTAAATCTTTGGGTTCCTGGGACAGTCTAGAACATACTCCCACGTGGCCACTTGTCTACGTAGAAGTCTGCGTGAGTGATTATCCTTCTTTCCAAAACAAGGTCCTTCTTGTTTGGAAGCCATGGCCCCGCAACCGAAGAGAGCTCTGCTCGAGAGAATCGATATATCTTGAGATTGATAAGAGATATTTAAAAGTTGTCAACTGCAATCTTATAGACCTAGTTCTGATCTGCAAATTTGCTATATACAATTTTTTGATATCTTTTATCAATCTCGAGATATAGTGATTCTCCGGAAGAGCTCTCCCACCTGAACAACAGACATAATGAAGAATTGTCGTTGAAGGGAATTGTCGTTGAACCGTCTTCTTGGACACTTTAGAAGAGGTGAAGACGAGGTAGTAGGTGAAGTTGTAGAAGACGGTTTGAGAGGAGATGACAGATAGAACGATGAATACGACTAGGGCGAACTTCTCTCGAGTTGACGGCAGGGTGGAGAGGACGAAGACGTCGGTTTGGAAGAATAGCACAGACGGGCTGGGAAATGGGGGGGGGGGGAAGAATTCGGAGAGATCAGAATACTGATACCTCTAGAGTGGCTAGTCGTGTAGCTGTCTGTTCGGGAATGTCGAATAGGAACGGGATGAAGAAGGTGGCGCCGAGGAGGTAGTTGGCGGAGAGGAGGGCGGCGCGGACTTTCGAGTTATCAATGCGGAACATGTTGTTGATGATAAGGTGCTGACGGTTTTCGAATAGCGCTACCATTGAGGAGCCAACCACTGCAAGTGCGCTCCATTGGAAAACTGAAGAGACCCCTCCGAGAGACTCAATTGTCACTGTAGTCAAGCCCATGTAGGTTTGAATGCCTTCTGGGATGCCAAAAAATTGGAACAAACTCAAAGACACCCCCGACAAGGAGGGTAGGAAGAAGTAGGGCGTAATCAGGGTGCACATGAGAATGTCCAGGAAAGACACCCAAAAGTGAAGATTGAAATAGACCAAGGATTCCATCAGTTTGGGGGTCTTGCCAAGGATACAGTAGCCGCCGAACGTGTAGAGCGGCAGCAAAGTGATAACTGTGAAGTGGGCAGTGTAGGCCTCGTAGTGCCACGTTTGGAAGATACTGTCGTTCGGCGGGCAGTGGGTTGAGTAGAAGCGTACGTAGTAGTGCTCGATTTGCACCGAAAAGTCGACCATTTAGCAAATATGTGTGGAATGGAGTCGACGCGGACCGCGGCGGACTTGATGTTTTCATGGAGTTTTCAGGGAATAGTATTGGAATTTGGGCAGATGTTTACGAAAAAGGAATTGTGTAAAAGATCAGAAATTGCGGGGAGGGTTTAGATAGTACTGCCGGGGGTGCTAGATAGTGCTGCGAGAGGGCGAAATAGTGCTGCTGGAGAGTCAGATGGTACTGCCGAGGTGCCGCATTGTGCTCCTGGGACGCCTGGACAGTGCTGCCAAGGGCTCTAGATGATACGACAATTGCGTTAGATGCTAGAGGGCGAAATAGTGCTGCCAAGGGCGCTAAATGGTACTGCCAGGTCGCTAGATGGTACTGGAAAAGGCGCTAGATGGTACTGGCAAAGACGCTAGATGGTACTGCCAGGTCGCTAGATGGTACAATGGATGGGCGCTCCAATAATACTGCCGAAAGAGTTAAACGGCCCTTCCTAAAAGAGTTAGACGGCCCTTCTTTGTGAGCTCTCAGAGGTTATTATAATTAATCTTTATCAACTGTGCTAGATCATATTCTGATCAAAACTATAACAAAATAAGGGGACATTCAACAAGAGGGGGAGGAACAATATAAAACAATTAATCTTTATCAACTGTGCTAGATCATATTCTAATCCCAACGACTCACTCCTTCCTGATCCTCGAGCTTCGCCGATTCTCCATCGTCTCCAAGAGCTCTTTCACCTGAAAACCTACATTTCCACGGGATCCACACCTCTTCCACTTACCGCTTCCACCTGATTCGCCTCCAGTTCGCACTCCCTCGCGATATCGTCCGCGGTGTGCTCCGAATCGCCTTGCAACGCATCTGGGTGCCGTTCGACGAATTGCTTCTTCTATTCGACGAATTGCTTCTTCTGTCCGCCTGCTGAAAATGGAACATTCATTGAACATTAAAGGATAGATAGCGCTTACACGAAGAAGTCCCATGTCCAGAATCTCAGCGTTGTTCCGTTTTCGTCCGCAATTCGGTCTGCCTCTTTTGGGTTTTCCATTCCATTGTCCATTGTTCACCTGAATCACGTTAGAGTCACGTTCACTAACGAGGGAGAGAGAGAGTGAATAGATGCAAATGCGAATGCAATAGCGAGTTGACGCGGTGACAAGTAGCAGCAGTAATCCGAAAATTCAGAGAATTTTTCGGAATTAGTTGCAATTTGTAAAGAAAAAAATTTTCACAAAATGTACGCGCAATTTCGACAGAAATTTAAACGAACCTGATCGCCACTGTTACGATGTCAATCGTAATATAAAAAAACAATAATTTATCTAAAATATAAATAGAAAAATGAAGTACAATTAAGCGGGGAAGGAACAAGAACAACGAGATTTCTCACTTCGAAAAAGGATGATTTAAAAGTCCGCAATGTTGCGTCACGGTGTACGCACAGGCGCGTCAGAACATACGACATTATTACAGTATCCAACAAAGAGCGATAAGGGTTGAATGGCTCAGATTCCACAAATCGTTCGGCAGCAATTCCTTGAGCTCATCTGTCGAATTGATCGAGTCTAGACACTCGTTCTGAAGCTCATGAATGATTAATTTCTCGTGGATACTGTTACTAACACTAATTGTGAGTGCGGCGCGAGCTTCTCAATTTGAAGCATCGTTTTTTGATACTTGTGACATTCGATTATCCATAAATCGCTTGGAGAAATATCTGGAAAGCGGTGGGATCCACATCATTCAGCACGATTTCGGATATTTTCGATTCTTTGAAATCTCCGAAGAACAACGTGTTGAAGTAGGACGATTGAACGGCTAGCCCCACTCTGGAGACGTTGAACTCCTCGTCGTCGACTTTCAGAACCACGTCCCAATCATTTTCCTGATTGTGACCTCGCACTCGATGATCACAATGTTATTGATCATGTACTCGATCGGGTTATTTTGGATTCTGAATCGAACTGCATTCACAGATTTTCACGAAAACTTCTGGTTCTTCCGATACACCCAAAATCGAGGGGGGGGGGCTTATACTTATGACGCGTACTGTAGTTATCAATAAGATCATCCCAAACATGAAATCTCGTAAAACCATATTCATTCCTACACGTGTACTTGTGGTGCCTTGTTAGTTTTCGCTGATTCCTCTGCGTCGTCGTAACCACATGAAACGTATAGTCCACACTGATCGACCACGGTTTCTTCAGCCGATCTTCTTTTGGCAGTGCAGGTAGACCCCCAGATAGTCTCCGTCGTGGTTCGCGCTCAATCTCCTGTAATACGATTTCATGGGAGCACTCGTTTTTCAAAAGCTTATCTCCATACCATGGCACACCGAAATACTCTTCCACCTTGCCGTATTCGTTTTCAATTTTCGACCCAATTCTCAAAATATGTCTCATTTTGAATTTTCGCTCGATCATCTTTCGACCTAGAATTGGCATCCGCATTTGAAAATTAAACGTGACAGATGAAGTTGAATATTTTGAGGTTGGAAAAGAAAGAAACTGGTTTGGTTGTTGAGAAACCGATTCAAAACAACAGAGTAGAAAAAATAAGAATAGAAATAAGCTGATTTGGCTCTACCCGCAAAAAAAGAAGAGTGATTTAGAAAAATAAAAGAGGGATTTAGAAAAAAAAGAGGGATTTAGAAAAAAAAGAGGGATTTAGAAAAAAAAAGAGGGATTCAGAAAAAAAAGAGGGATTAGAAAAAATAGAGGGATTTAGAAAAAATAGAGGGATTTAGAAAAAAAAGAGGAACTTAGAAAAAAAAGAGGGACTTAGAAAAAATAAAGGGATTTAGAAAAAAAGAGGGATTTTCAGAAAAAAGAGGGATTTTCAGAAAAAAGAGGGATTTTCAGAAAAAAGAGGGATTTTCAGAAAAAAGAGGGATTTTCAGAAAAAAGAGGGATTTTCAGAAAAAAGAGGGATTTTCAGAAAAAAGAGGGATTTTCAGAAAAAAGAGGGATTTTCAGAAAAAAGAGGGATTTTCAGAAAAAAGAGGGATTTTCAGAAAAAAGAGGGATTTTCAGAGAAAAGAGGGATTTTCAGAAAAAAGAGAGATTTTCAGAAAAAAGAGGGATTTTCAGAAAAAAGAGGGATTTTCAGAAAAAAGAGGGATTTTCAGAAAAAAGAGGGATTTAGAAAGGATAGCAGATGAGTCTATAGCATTTTTTTCTAAAAATGAACAGTATTCGAATATTCAAAGTTCATGTTACCCTTTTTGATATTTATTTATTTATTATTCAATTCCTCATCAGATTCTTCGATTTCTTATCAGAAACAGTGTTTTTCCGACCGGTTCATTTTTTCAAAGTAGCCCAGACTTCGATTATTTCACGGGGTGCTGCGGCCGACGTGGTCAACAAGTGCGCTCCACTAAAGGTAAATACGGTACCTCGTTTTGGGAGGTCCTAAACGACTTTGAAAACACGGTTTAGCGGACGATTTTTCAAATTCCGACTGTTCCTAAAATAGCCCTCCGCCGATTATCAGGTTGTCTCACTTCAAATGTGAATATTTTTTGGCTCTCATTTTTTTGAGAAGTACTCGATTTTCTCCGGGTTTGAAATTATATTAACAATGGTACATTAGTATAAAACAAATAGACAATAGCCTTTCCCTCGCCCCCGTACAAAAGTGGAATTATCGCAATTTGTTCGCTTTGAATTTTTCGAATATTTTTTTCATGATCTGAATTTGGCTGGAGGTGAGCCAAATCTTTTCTGAATTTATGTATTGTGAGAGGTCACGAGCCGTTCTAGTACACTGCAGTTAGGTTTTGTCCTAATTTGTCGGAGACAGAAACTGCAACGTTCAGAACCAGCCATCCGTGAGCAAAAGTCAGTGGCTCGATCTTCTAGACACGTAAAGTTAGCTTCAACCCGATTGTGTGGGGCTTTTACTGGGGTCCTGGGGTACTTATACCAACAGTATCTGATCACTTTCTGAAATTGAGAGAGAGCGAAAAGTAGAATAGAATCGTTCTACTCAAAATAACCTATGCAATCAAAGGTGTCCGTTGGGAAGCCCCTCTTCTTTTGTTCTATAAAAAACGAATGGGTTTTGGGATTTTTAATTTTTTCTCACATTTAAAGTTACGGGGTTTTCACCTTACTGATAGCTGGGTAAACAAAGGCTCCTTCTTTTGGAAGTCGAGAAAAATAGCACAAAAGTTCAATTTCACTAGTAAAATGGGGTGATCTCAGACAAGACGAATTCTAGAGAAACCTATGTTTGGGATTTTGTTCTCAATAACCGAAGCAACAATGCACATGCCTACTACAAACCCCCACACAAATTGGTTCACCTGTTGTAATCTACTGCGTCAGGGGAAAATCGAAAGCGTCTCTGCCCATACGCTCATGACCAAGCTTGATTTTGAAGATGGAAAAAAAATTCCAAAGAGTGGATATCAAGGTATCTTTCAAAGCACAAAACAGCCCAACCCTAGCACTCATTAAACGCAAACTTACCTTGTTTGAATATTATTTTCCGTCGTGAAAAAATTTCACCAAAAACTCATTCAAAATAGGCACCACTGGCAGTTTCACGACCTCTGACCGTGGGAGTTGCCGGATAAAGATCTGGTTTCTTTTGCGTTGTGTTCGCAAGTGGTGGTCAATATGGATGGTGAATATACCATTTTTTGATTGGCTCTCAATCGGAAGAAAAGTTAGTTCAAAACAAGGTCAAAAAATTCACATTTGAAGTGAGACAACCTGATACTTTGCGAAAATGAATCGTCGTGTTTTCTACACCAAACAATCTCGGAGAAAATTCAGTTAGACACGCATATTTTGAATTCGCCCCGCGAAAAATGAAAATTCAAATGAGGTTTTCCTCAGCACCCCGTGTTATTTATGGCCTAGTACACGGTCAACTTGGTCGATGCTCTATACCAGTCCCGGGTGAACATCATGTACAAAAAGTGGGGAACGGACTCGTCAATCTTTCGTTCCTCTGGAACAGAGAAACTAGTTGGAGAGAAAGAAACTGATAGAGGGGTATCGTCTCATACTCGAAAAAGCTACCCGAAATAGACGAAATCAATAAACAAACTAAAAAAGAGGTTGGCAATCGTGGTATGAGCATCAGAAACTCTCCGAATACATATTCAAGAAGTGTCAACGAAAGGAGTGGTTAAGGTTATTTTGCCATAAGTCATCAAAGTCTGGGAAACTTTGAAAAAATGAACCAGTCGGAAAAAACACTGTTTCTGATAAGAAATCGAAAAATGTGATGAGGAATTGAATAACAAATGAAAACATCAGAACTATCAAAAACGGGTAACATACACTTTGAATATTCGAATACTGTTCATTTTTGGAAAAAATGCTATAGACTCATCTGCTATCATTTCTAAATTCCTCTTTTTTCTGAAAATCCCTCTTTTTTCTGAAAATCCCTCTTTTTTCTGAAAATCCCTCTTTTTTTTTCTAAATCCCTCTTTTTTTTCTAAATCCCTCTTTTTTTTCTAAATCCCTCTTTTAGCGGGTAGAGCCGCTGATTTTCATTAGAAGTTGAGCCACGGAATCATAAAGTGCGCGTCCAATGCAATCGTGCTCTTCCGCTCCATAATGTCTGCGTCTCGCTTGTTTTTCCGCTATTTTAGCTACGCAGCTTGAAATTGTTAGAGACTTGTGGAGACGCCGACCCGAACTACACAGTGAAACTTGAATTTAACGTAATGATATCCGAAGGCAGGGTGATCGATTTGCGGAAAAGAGCGGCGAGTGTCGAATCGCCGAATTCGTCGATGTCTGCCGGAAGAAGGTCTCGAACGGCTTCCATCGACGTCGCATTCTTTAGGCAGTGCTTCTGAAAAGTTCAACTTCGAAACACTTTTTTCAACAGATAACTCCCCACCTTCAGTTTCTTCAAATCGTACAAATCAGCCATCTCCAATTTCTGCTTGTCCGTGATTGTGGAGGTGGAAATGGAGATCTCTTCACAATGGTTTTTGACCATTTTCACACCGTATTTATCCGCCAAGTAGAGCATATCATCAACGTTTTCAGCTGAAAATTCAAAAACTTTCGCTGATTTAAAGAATTATCTTTGTTCCGCGAACCGTAGATGCTCGATTTGCCGTAGATGACCTCCAGAAACAGGTGAAAATCGTCAGCGTTCACACCTTGATCCTTCAGGTGAATCTCCGACTGGCTTGATTCGGAGAAATTTCCGAAGAATAACGCGTGGAAATATTGCGATTGAAGAGCCAACGTCTGAAATCAACACTAATCTGGAAATGTTCTCACAAGGAACACTCCCAACATGTAACGCGGCGATTTTGATAGAAGGTGGGGGGATCGGTAGTACTATGAAAGGTATGAACAGTCATAATGGGAAAATTGTGCAAAACTCCTCGTTTTCGAGTTATGGCCAAAATAAAAAATTTTAAAAATTACCCAAACTTCAACTTTGTGAAACCATAACTTACTTCAAATGTATCGTAAGACATTGTTCAAAAAACGAAATTGTAGGTAATCATCTCTAAATTACGATCCATAAATAACTGTTTTATCAAATTATCAGTAACTGGCTGAAATTATCACTTTTCTGAAAATGATCAAATCCTATCTCAAAAACTGACCTTACGATTTCTCTGGAAGTTGTTCCATTCGATCCGCCGTTCAATTTTGACCATTTTCCCAGTGTGCCTATATACTGGTAATCGGATGGATTTTGAGAAAAATAGGAAAAACTGAAAATGACACCTAAATTTTTGTGAAAAATTGTTGGTTTTTCAGCTGTAAACACGGTATTTTCAATTTTTTAGAATGGATTTGAGCAGGAAACAATGTTAAGTTACTATGAAAACACGTCTGTTTTATTATCACAAAATCTCTTATCACTGGATTATCACTAAACAGGTTTTCAGCATTTCAGTGTATTTTCCTTCTGGAAATTGCTCTCATGTTGTTCTATTGTACTGTCAATATACGTAATTTAGAGATGATTACCTAGAATTTCGTTTTTTGAACTTTATTTTACGATGAATTTGAAGCGAGTTATGGTTCCTCAAAGTTGAAGTTTAGGTAATTTTTTAAATTTTTTATTTTGGCCATAACTCGAAAACGAGGAGTTTTGCACAATTTTCCCATTATGGCTGTTCACACCTCTCATAGTACTACCGATCCCCCTACTTCTATCAAAATCGCCGCGTTACATATTGGGAGTATTCCTTGTCAGATATTCTCCGACTCACGGCTTTCAAAACATGAAACTTCCGGTCGCCAAAGATCAGAATGCCATCGGACAGGTTCTCATCGGGGCAATCGAAATTGACCGTTTGCTCGCGAGCAATTCCCTCCATCATCTTGATCGTCACGTCGCTCTCAACGATGAGAGTGTCATCGACGACGTGATTCGCGACGATGTCGTCCCAATTGTCGAGCTTCACGCATTTTTCGCACTCATCTTCAGCGAAATCGTGGTCGGATTCAATTGCCAACTGCTTTTTTCCGGAAGTCGAAACAATCCTGCACTCGAAGTCGACTCCGATTTCCCACCCCTCCTCGTCTTTTTTCTCGCAATGTAGAAACATCACGAGATGATTTTTCTCGTGCTTCAGGATCAATTTTCTGCAACATTTGACTTTTTTTTCGATTTTTAGAAGTAAATTCTCACCATGGCACGCCGTAATGTTTTTCCGTTTCGCTGTGCTCTTCTGTCATCTTCGAGAAGTTCGTGACGACGTGTCTCATCTCGAACTGCCGCTCCCGCATTGTTAGTGGTTTTCAATCTGAAATCAATTACGGCCAGTTCTATACGAGAACAATTTGAAAATAAAAACACGGTGAAAAAGAAACCGCTGGAGATAATGAAAGAACAAGGGACAGTGATATTTTAAATGTATTTTGGAGATGAGACATTGGAAAATTGAAAAAGTGGGAAAATGATAAAACTGGCACGTGAGTATGAAATATTTCGAGTAACTTAGTCGTTTCATGGCGGATGAATCGTGACGCGGAAGAGAGCTGCAAGTGTAGACTCGTCAAAGTTCTTGATGTCCGCCGGAAGAAGAGACTTGACGTCGTCCATTGACTTTGCCTGTTTCAGGCAGTGGTCCTCAAATTTTTACGTTTTCGATGGAAAAAAACAAACTGTTTTCATACTTTCAGGGTGTCAAGTCGGTGAGCATCAGCGATTCGGAATTTTTGCTTGTTCGCGATGAGACTATTGTGGATCAGAAATTCGACGCATCTATTCTTCACCATTTCAAAATTGAATCGATTAGCCAGCGTCAACAGGTTTTCGACATTTTCTTCTGAAAACTGGTCAATCTTTCGTGGAGTTTTTTTTCGATTCTTACCGTCAATGCTCGATTTTCCGTGAAGAACCTCCAGAAGGCATTGTAAATCGTCGGCATTCACATTTTCCAGATCGATGATAGTTAACTTTTCAAAGCTCTTGCTTGATTTCTGAGAATCTACTGATGACGCTTCTCAACACAACTATGTGGTGTTCTTCTTTTGCAGTGTATTTGTCTTTCAGCTCCGGAAAGTCCTTCGCAGCGTGTCTCAGCGTAAACTGCCGCTCGTACATTGTTAGTGGTCTGAAAATAGTATTAGACTGTTTTACGATCACAGAGAAGAAGAATTAACACGGAAAACGGAACCGTTCGAATTTCACACAAATGGACTAGGGGATTCTGGGGCCTTTGGCCCGAATCCGGCTGCGTTGTAACTCCTCAACCACAAGTCAAATTCAAAAATGGTCAACTAGATCAATTTGTCCGTTGATAACTTTTTGCCAACAGTGATAGCTAGCAAGTTATCAGTAGTTTCAATACCTCTCCACTCACCGATCAATCCGAACGCGCGCTCTCCTCGATCGCCTTGATCGGGAAGATGCGTGGGCTGTAGATGTGGAAGTAGGTGGGATCCTGAAAATTTGAATTGGTCTAGTCTGTCTCCTCTATTATATCGCGAGCGTGCGCGTTTAGGGGATTGGAATGTCAAAAAATGTATGTTGGTGACAGCGATTATCTCAACTCCTACTGAACCGATTTTGCCCATTCAATCCCCTAGTCATTTGCCTTTTAATAATAATAAAGAACCTTTATTGCCAGCACTGTAACAAAGTAACCACGTTGCAGTGTGAACGGCCTATAGGGAAAATGAGAAAAACGCGAGTCCTAATTTAAAATTTCAATAAATGACTCACTTCTCAATCACATCTCCAGTGTTATCAATAATCGCAGGAAATTTAGGAAAAATCGAATAGAAGCCCAGATCAGGGCTTATTAGGAATGAATTCAGTGGGGAATCAGTTTTAAGGGAAGAGTCCAGATCAGGTCTCTATGATAAGGGGAAACGGGGGATTTCAGTGAGAAATCGATGCAGTCAACCCATGGCAGGGGTCTCGGGGGGAAGGGGAATGAGTGAATGGACGGATCGATGCGGCCGCTGCCTGAGAGAGAACGACGCAGACGGACAAAGAAAGGAGAAATATAATGGGCGAGAGAAAGGTCCATTATTCTCATCGCATCGGCCGGCGGGGAAGGTCGAGGGAGAGAGAGTGTTGCCTCCCTTTTGTCGACAGAGAGACGCAGACAGTGGGAGGAATGGGAAGAGAAGCGCCCTCTTTCCCCTCGCTCGAATGTCCTTTGTTTGAGGGACACGTTGGCCAGACACTATCGGGCGGGGGTTTTCGGATACGTAGAGCGAAACAGTTGTGACGTGAAACGCAGAAGAATGCGCAAAATAGAAAAACGTCTCTAAAAACAAATGTTTCTTTAGAATCCTTGAAATTTCAATTTTAAAAAATCTTTAGAATTTTTGTTGCTTTTTTGTTAATTATTTGAGGAGAGTGCTAATTTTTCAAGACACAGATTCAAATTGAACTAAAATGAACGGAAAAAAACAAATAAAATTTTAGATTTGTTATCAAAGACTTTGATAGCTAAATAGTTCAGACACACAGGGAAACGTTTGGCATTTTTTAGAGAACTGCAGCGGAACTGAAATCAACAAATTTAATGGCCAGAGCTGAATTTCGAACACGGATGTCTTCACAAAAAGATGTTCGAAAAACCATGAAAAAATGTTCGAAAAACCATATTCTTTTCAATCGTTATTTTTAATCAGAATTGGATCAAATGTTTATCAGTTGATAACTCTGATAACAATCTTTCTTATACTAAAAGGGAAAGGATGCCTGTCTGTCTGTCTGTCCGTTTGTTTGTCCAGAGCCGTTCAGAGCCGTTTCTCAGCCGCTACTGGACCGTTTTAGCCCATTTTTGGCACAGAGGTCAAAAGTATTGACCGCAAGGTGCACGTAAATTTTCTAAGCAATCCGTCAACTTTTACGGCTTCTGGACTGTTTTTTTTTGTGTATTTTCCCTCTTAATTGCGCCTCTGGGAAGGTTGCGTCGACTCGACTCGCCTATCTTCCCAGAGGCAGGTTGGGGAAAAGGGGACGGAAAACACTGCATAGCCCAGGCTGAGAGGCGGCGTTAGCCGCCTCGATTGGCCTGGTTTTTTACTGATTACCCAAAAAAATGTTTTTAAATTAGGACTCGCGTTCTTTATTATTATCAAAAGGCAAATGACTAGGGGATTGAATGGGCAAAATCGGTTCAGTAGGAGTTGAGATAATCGCTGTCACACACATACATTTTTTGACATTCCAATCCCCTAAACGCGCACGCTCGCGATATAATAGAGGAGACAGACTAGACCAATTCAAATTTTCAGGATTCCACCTACTTCCACATCTACAGCCCACGCATCTTTCCGATCAAGGCGATCAAGGAGAGCGGGATTCAACTGCGGCTGCCGACGGATTTGACGGTGCGCGTCAACGAGTCCGATCTCGACGCCTACAGGAAGATCTATGCGCAGTGAGTATTTTGTTGCGCACTGAGACTCACGTGAACACGTGGGAACCTAAATCTTTGGGTTCCTGGGACAGTCTAGAACATACTCCCACGTGGCCATTTGTCTACGTAGAAGTCTGCGTGAGTGATTATCCTTCTTTTCAAAACAAGGTCCTTCTTGTTTGGAAGCCATGGCCCCGCAACCGAAGAGAGCTCTGCTCGAGAGAATCGATATATCTCGAGATTGATAAGAGATATTTAAAAATTGAGCCACTCGAAGAACGAGCCACTCGAAGACGTCGACAAGATGAAGCACCTGGGAAGAACTCTCCAGAAAGACGGCAAACTGAACTTCGAGATCGACAACAGGATACGAGCTGGATGGGCCGCCTTCAACAACATCAAGGACTACATCAAAGAGATCCCAGTAGCTGAAAAGCACCACTACTTGATGACCACTTCCATCCCCGCCATGACTTACGCATGCGAGACATGGAATACGAAAGTAGAAGACGTCAAGAGAATCAACAGAGCTGCGAGTCACATCTGGTACGCAGCCGACGCGGGAACACCGCCGAATCTCGAGAATGTAATCATCAAGAAGAAGTTGAAGTGGGCAGGACACGTCGCCAGAATGCCACCCGCAAGAATTTGTAAGAGAATCACCGAATGGGAAATTCCGAAAGGAATCGATGAATTCAAGCGACGCAAATGCAGACCGAAGAAGAGATGGGAAGATGACGTGGTGAACGAAGTGAAGATACATCAGCACAATCGCAATTTAATAGGCCTGGGAAGATCAGGAAGGAGACGGATAGGAATAATCGCCGAACACGTCCCCTGGCCACGCCTAGCAAGATCCAGAAGTTCCTGGAAGTGTCTAGTCCACAGCTACAACAGCTAGATATGGACTATCCAAGTATCCAAGTAAGTAAGTAAGACATAATGAAGAACCAGCCAATTCGAGGCGGCTAACGCCGCCTCTCTGGCTGGGCTCCGCAGTTTCATTCGTTTCGTAAACTTTTTCCTAAACCGCAACTATAGGATTAAGCGTGTTTTATGTCAATTTCACGATCTTCCGTAAAAAGGGCTCAAAATCTTCTCAACCGCTTCGAGAAGCATTTATTCTTTTCGAATCCTTTAACAGTTTCGCCGCCTTTTTGACACATTGAGCTAAAAAATGCTCCAACTTAAACTAATAGAGTCAATAACATTCAAAAAATGGCAACCACTGTCAATTGGCCATCAAATTCATGTGTCGAATGGAAACAAAAAACATTTTCCTCTAGACCGACTCGAACCTGACACCCAAAATCCAAAAGAGAGCGCGCTACCCACTCGGCCACGCACACAATTGGTGAACAGGCGCCTGAGGGTGTTGGTGTCCTCGCTGTTTTCGAGGGTTCAGCGGCATTGTTCATTTTTATAGCGCAGTGAGTTCAGTGATGGCCGCGACTTTCACCTTTCTAAAAACGGTCATCCTCCATGAAAATGGATAAGTAAAAAGATAATTCTTCTCGTCTCGTCGAGCTCTATCCGAATATGTCAACAGATCCTCGCTTTCCTCAATATCCAGCGGGCGGCTTTTTATCGGTGAAAATCGTTACTTTGACCCCCCACAAAACGGTCGTCCGTGTATCAAAATTAGTAAGTAAAAAGCCATTTTGTATCGTCTCGTCGAGCTCTATCCGAATATGTAATCAGATCCTTACTTTTCTCAAAATTTTTTTTTTTTGTTAGTAGTTTATTAAACAATTCAATCATTCAACAAACATTTTAGGGGGATTACAAAGAGAAGCCAGAAGGCTTAGGGTCATTACACATGAAAATCATGAAAAGAAGTAGTTAGTAAAGTTGAGTGACGTGGGGAGTCTCACCACAGGGTTGATCCACCCGCATGACCATTTTGGTGTATTAAATGGTTGCTAGGTGGCCCTGGGATCGACTCAACAGTCCCACGCACTCCGTCGGCCATCGTTCCATCCTTCATCTCGCCTCATCCCGATCCTCCGATCCGACCTCCGATCCTCCGCCATCCGACCTCCATCTCGCCTCATCCTCCATTCCGTCTCGTCCACCCGATCGTCCCCATCACGCCGCATCCTACGATCGGGCCATCCTCCGTCTCGCCTCATCCTTTCCGCTTCCAGCCAAGCTGCCATCCATCCTTCTCGCCTCCTTCTATCCGACTCGCCCATCCTCTCCTCCTCTCGCCTCATCCTTTCCTTCCAGCTCCTCCAGGCGTTGTACTCGTCGTTGTCGTCGTCGCTGAACCTGACTTTGACTCTTCTTCTTTGTGTCTCTTCGTCCATCAGTTCCGCCTCCGATCTCCATCCTTTATCACTCCACCTTCCTCTCACCTGCTCCCTCATCTTCTTCGTTTCAGCCTCACCTTCAGACACCCATTCTCTTGCCGTCCTTCTGCTGCTTGCCTCCTTATTGCTCTTCCGCTCCTTGCGTCCTCTGGTTTGGCTTCCTCTTCTTTCCTTCGGCTCGCGAGTACTCCTGCTCCTGCTCCTGCTCCTGCCATCTCTCCGCTTTCTTCCGACTTCGTCTTTCGCAGTGCTCTTTCCTCTTCTTTCGCCTGTCTTTCTTCTTCCTCTCTTCTCCTTCTTCGTTCCTTCCACTTCTGAGTCGTCGTCGACTTCCATGATGTCGTTCTGCGTCTCCGGCTGCCAGTCACCACCGTATTCTTTTGCGAACTTTGCAGCCTTCTTCGCACGCTGATCATCTTTGGCTCTTTCTTTGGCACTTCTCCAGCACAGCCTGTCGACCATCTTGTACCTGTCCCCGAGTATGTGCTTCCAGTAGATGTTTTTGGACATTTCCAGAGTGCACCTACACATATCGGGGATCAGAGTACGTATTTGCGTGGTCTTCAGGCCCAGCTCCTTCAGCGAATCGGTCGTCGGCTGCCAGTATGTACCCAGGCTTCCCACCACGATTGGCAGGATCTTGACATTCCTTCCGCTGGCTGCGAAGTGTTTAACGAGTGGTTGGTACTTCTCTATTTTCTGGGTCCAAGCTCGTTTCATCGCATTTTCTCCGTTTTCGTAGGGGACTGTCACGTCCGCGATGAGCACCTCCTTCTTACTTTTCAGCACAATGTCCGGCCGGTGTCTTCCTGCGCCGGCCTCCATGTCCACAGTGACTTCGTACTCCGCTTTTGTTCCTTCTTTGATCTCTTCGAGAACCATCTGGAGGACTTTGTCATGTCGCTCCGTGATTCCCGATGCCAGCTGGTAGTGGCAGTTTTGAAGAATATGGATGGGCGACTCGAACGTGGCCGGACATCTTCTGCAGCCCTTCGGCATTTTCGGGTCGTATGTGTTCGCATTGCAGTGGAGCAGGTTCAGCCGCGCCCTGTGGACGAACCGCTGCGCTGCAATGCTGATGTCCCGTCCGTCTCTGACAAATCGATTCGACTGCGGATGCTGTTGGAGCACCTGGACCACCCTGCTCTTGACGTCTTTGGTGTTGAGGAAGTTCTTGAGCAGGGCGCCCCTCGTCATGTCCGTGAGTCGTTGAAGCAGCTTCTCTCCGTCGGCCTTGGTGAGGAGGATTTCCTTGGAGTTCTCCGTGACTCGAATGCTCAAGGCGATGTCATCGTCTTTCGGCATAAACTCCAGATGGAACAGTGGTGCTCCCTGGTTTCGACTTACAAGGGAAGTGTTCCAACTGTCCAGAACCGTTTGAAATGAAACCTTGCGGGATGGAAAGAGGTCGGTTTGGGACCCCCGAATCAGTTTTCAAAATTTGCTAAAACGGCCCGAGAGCCGAGAAAAAGCGGCTCAAAGTTTCATGAAACGTCGGCCGCTTGTCGACACCGCGCTTATAAACTCTCGCGGACCTAGTTATTCCAACGGTTGGATGGCCGAGTGGTAGCGAGTGGGAGTGAGGCGTGGAAGGGCTGGGTTCGATTCCCTCACGCAACTTTTTTCTTTTGCTTCCGTTTTTCAATGCATACAATTTCATTCTATAAATAAAAACGGTAGACAACAACAAAAGTCATAAACTAGCAGCATCGATGCTCCTTTTCAATAAAATGAGAAAAGCAAATCTTCTTGCAACAATAGGCGCATTCAATAAAAGACAATCTGGTGCAGGGGGTGAGTTCACAGTCACGTGTGACATCAATAGGAAAACACCTTTGAACAGGTGTCAAGTAGGGAGGTGGCTGCGTTGCCGTATAACCGCTGGCGTACCAAGCGTGGGATAGAAAGTCGGTGAACTCGAGGTGGCAAAGTTGCCAGAAGACTTGTCCAAGAGCCTGTAATGACATGCGGAAGATGGTGACCGTAATTATTCAAACTTTTAGAGTGTTGTCTCGAAGGTGAATCTGGAAATCCAGAGCCGAGATCTGAACGTATCCAGTGACTCTCTTCATGAATGCCTTCATATAGAAGAAGAAGCCGACGTCCAACGGCTGGATGTTCCCAGTGCATCCTGGCGGGATTTGGAGCATCTTGTAGCTTTTTGACGGTGGCTTCACCGATTCAATTGCGCTCCGGTCCCTGAATGTCGGCCAGGAATCAACAATGAGCAAAATATCATCTGGCATGTCGGTGTGAAACACACAATCTCGGAAGAAAGCGATCATGTGCTGCTTCGTCATGATATGGCTTCTCCCAGCAGTGATGACCAGATTGTCTGGCTGAACGTGTCCCTTCGCCGGAAAGACTCCACTTGGCTCCGCGAGCACTACAAAGAGCTTCGGGAACAGTGTACCGTCAGCTCGAAACAGAGGCATCACCGTGTAGCTGTGCTGTGTAGCACTCACGGAAGTGACGGCACATTCGACCTTCTTGCTTCCCGTTGCGGCAAGTGTCCTTTTTGTCATCATCTCTCTTTGAAAGCCCGACTGATCAGAGTTGAAAATAGCTGACAAAGGGTAGTTTCTCATTTCGCGCTTGGCAATTTCCAGGAAATCCATTGAAGCCTGGTTGAGAGCCTTCAAAGATGTTATCGGAAGTGAACCAAGTGGGATTCTAACCTGCTTATCAGCGAACTTCTTTTTCGAGACGAACTTGGTGATCCGGCGGGAGCTGATCCGGTTGGCTCTCTTGAAGTTGTTGATCCACGAGTCCGAAGCCTTGAAGTCGTCCAGTTCAATGTTCTTATCTTTTTTGATGATAGCGATAAACTGACGAAGGTGATAGTCGTGAAGTATCGCTCCGTGTTCTATCTTCTCGTTGACAATGCGACGAAGCTCCTCGGAGATGATTCGGAGCTTGTTCCTCCTGTCCTCCAGAATCTCGTCTGGAATGGAAAATGAACACTTTTGAAATATGGAAAAACCTGCCTTCTTGCTCGATAGCCCGTAGCTTTTTAAGATGTCCGTCGTTCTGAATGAAGCGGAAGCGATTGCTCATGCTCTGCAAACTTCTCCTTTTCGTTTTTCCGTCGTTGTCCATCCTATAGAATTCGAGTGCTTCGTTAACTTTTTCCACTGGGACAACCTTCTCTCCGAACCGAACCATATGTCCGTCTACAGGCTCTTCACTTCCGAAACGGCTCCGTTCGAATTTCTCATCTTCAGCATTCCAATCTAATGAAAATCATTGCTTTTTCTATTAGATCTCGAAAATTATACCTTCATCTGGCTCTCCTCGATCATCCTCCATGTCCAATTCCACTTCTTCCCCCACCTCGATGGCTCCATTGTCGAGACTATGTAAAAGTGTCAGAATTCCTTCTCCAGCCTTCGTTAACTCTCGGGAAAGTTTGGGGACTTTCGGTGATCCCGAGTGCTTACAGACGACATAATCCAGAACAAGAGAAGAGCGAGAAAGCATCAGAAAATAAGAACAGAAGCCGAAAAAAATCAGATACAGTTGAATTTTGATAGCAAAGCTTCCTTTAAATACTACTTGGTTTTGGTGCATAGTCAGGAAATTCAGCTTCACAAACAAAAGATGAAGATCAAAATCAAATAAACTTTGTAAAAACATTATCAAAAACGGAAGCAAAAGAAAAAAGTTGCGTGAGGGAATCGAACCCAGCCCTTCCACGCCTCACTCCCACTCGCTACCACTCGGCCATCCAACCGTTGGAATAACTAGGTCCGCGAGAGTTTATAAGCGCGGTGTCGGCAAGCGGCCGACGTTTCATGAAACTTTGAGCCGCTTTTTCTCGGCTCTCGGGCCGTTTTAGCAAATTTTGAAAACTGATTCGGGGGTCCCAAACCGACCTCTTTCCATCCCGCAAGGTTTCATTTCAAACGGTTCTGGACAGTTGAAACACTTCCCTTGTTAGTGTTCGCACCGCTTCATTCATCCGCAAGAAGAGATTGTATCCTCCTTTGGAGATCCTCTTTGCATTCAGGTAGTCACATTGTTGCTGAAGAGTCGCTGGTGCCCTCAGTTCCAGGTGTTTTGCGGCGATACGTGCCAGCGCTTTCCTGTACATCTGGCGGATATTTTGATCCTTGTGCCATATTCGGGCTAGCATGGAGCACAGGAAAGTTATGACGCCTGTGAACCTTGGCGAGAGAACTCCAAGTCCTCCATCTTTGATCGGAACCTGGATGTACTCCGTTGGCGATCCTCGGAACGGGATGTTATGCATCGCCTTGCACGCTTTCATCACCACATTCTCGAATTCTCTCATTTCAGAGAGCTTCGGCGTCGCGTTTCGGTACATGTAAGTCAGTCTCGGCAATATGAAGCATTTGAGAGCATCCAACTTCTGGTGGGGTGCCAAATCCGTGTTTTGTAGCATCTCAATGTCTTTGACAGTGGCCACCAACTTTTGCATTTCCGTGGTCCTCCCAGTTGATCCCGTCGCCACTCCGAGATACTTGTACGTATCCTTCGCGGCTAGGGATCGCAGCTTGTCCGTCTGGATACTGATCCGAGAGTTTGTGTCGACGCGTCCTTTGCCGATTAACAGTGATGCGCACTTCTTTGGCTTGAAGATTTGGCCAACGCTCCGGCAGTCGTCATCCAGCTTTTTTATGAGCTCCTGGAGCTGCTCCTTGTTGTCGGCCAAGATTGCCAAGTCGTCAGCAAAGGCGAGGCACTTGACCGTCGTTCCGACGCATTTGTGGCCGTCCGATCTGCACAAGAAAACACCAAAAGGATATTCAGTTCGTCTACAAATTGCCTTTTTCAACCATCGTCACTTTGGGAAAGGATTGGAGACAGCCAACATGTTGTGTTTTTTATCTCGTTCCCGTTATTCATGAAATCAATTAAACCAGCTTTCCATGTGCCTTTTCAGTCATAGATCACAGTATGCACAAGAAAACACCAAAAGGATATTCAGTTTGTCTACAAATTGCCTTTTTCAACCATCGTCACTTTGGGAAAGGATTGGAGACAGCCAACATGTTGTGTTTTTTATCTCGTTCCCGTTATTCATGAAATCAATTAAATCAGCTTTCCATGTGCCTTTTCAGTTAAAGATCACAGTATGCTCAAGAAAACACCGAAAGGATATTCAGTTCGTCTACAAATTGCCTTTTTCAACCATCGTCACTTTGGGAAAGGATTGGAGACAGCCAACATGTTGTGTTTTTTATCTCGTTCCCGTTATTCATTAAATCAATTAAATCAGCTTTCCATGTGCCTTTTCAGTTAAAGATCACAGTATGCACAAGAAAACACCAAAAGGATATTCAGTTCGTCTACAAATTGCCTTTTTCAACCATCGTCACTTTGGGAAAGGATTGGAGACAGCCAACATGTTGTGTTTTTTATCTCGTTCCCGTTATTCATGAAATCAATTAAATCAGCTTTCCATGTGCCTTTTCAGTTAAAGATCACAGTATGCTCAAGAAAACACCGAAAGGATATTCAGTTCGTCTACAAATTGCCTTTTTCAACCATCGTCACTTTGGGAAAGGATTGGAGACAGCCAACATGTTGTGTTTTTTTATCTCGTTCCCGTTATTCATGAAGTCAATTAAACCAGCTTTCCATGTGCCTTTTCAGTTAAAGATCACAGTAGGCACAAGAAAACACCAAAAGGATATTCAGTTCGTCTACAAATTGCCTTTTTCAACCATCGTCACTTTGGGAAAGGATTGGAGACAGCCAACATGTTGTGTTTTTTATCTCGTTCCCGTTATTCATGAAATCAATTAAACCAGCTTTCCATGTGCCTTTTCAGTCATAGATCACAGTATGCACAAGAAAACACCAAAAGGATATTCAGTTCGTCTACAAATTGCCTTTTTCAACCATCGTCACTTTGGGAAAGGATTGGAGACAGCCAACATGTTGTGTTTTTTATCTCGTTCCCGTTATTCATGAAGTCAATTAAACCAGCTTTCCATGTGCCTTTTCAGTCATATAACACAGTATGCACAAGAAAACACCAGAAGGATATTCAGTTTGTCTACAAATTGCCTTTTTCAACCATCGTCACTTTGGGAAAGGATTGGAGACAGCCAACATGTTGTGTTTTTTTATCTCGTTCCCGTTATTCATGAAGTCAATTAAACCAGCTTTCCATGTGCCTTTTCAGTTAAAGATCACAGTATGCACAAGAAAACACCAAAAGGATATTCAGTTCGTCTACAAATTGCCTTTTTCAACCATCGTCACTTTGGGAAAGGATTGGAGACAGCCAACATGTTGTGTTTTTTTATCTCGTTCCCGTTATTCATGAAATCAATTAAACCAGCTTTCCATGTGCCTTTTCAGTTAAAGATCACAGTAGGCACAAGAAAACACCAAAAGGATATCCAGTTCGTCTACAAATTGCCTTTTTCAACCATCGTCACTTTGGGAAAGGATTGGAGACAGCCAACATGTTGTGTTTTTTTATCTCGTTCCGGTTATTCATGAAATCAATTAAATCAGCTTTCCATGTGCCTTTTCAGTTAAAGATCACAGTATGCTCAAGAAAACACCAAAAGGATATTCAGTTCGTCTACAAATTGCCTTTTTCAACCATCGTCACTGTGGGAAAGGATTGGAGACAGCCAACATGTTGTGTTTTTTTATCTCGTTCCGGTTATTCATGAAATCAATTAAATCAGCTTTCCATGTGCCTTTTCAGTTAAAGATCACAGTAGGCACAAGAAAACAGCAAAAGGATATTCAGTTCGTCTACAAATTGCCTTTTTCAACCATCGTCACTTTGGGAAAGGATTGGAGACAGCCAACATGTTGTGTTTTTTATCTCGTTCCCGTTATTCATGAAATCAATTAAATCAGCTTTCCATGTGCCTTTTCAGTTAAAGATCACAGTAGGCACAAGAAAACACCAAAAGGATATTCAGTTCGTCTACAAATTGCCTTTTTCAAACATCGTCACTTTGGGAAAGGATTGGAGACAGCCAACATGTTGTGTTTTTTATCTCGTTCCCGTTATTCATGAAATCAATTAAATCAGCTTTCCATGTGCCTTTTCAGTTAAAGATCACAGTATGCTCAAGAAAACACCAAAAGGATATTCAGTTCGTCTACAAATTGCCTTTTTCAACCATCGTCACTTTGGGAAAGGATTGGAGACAGCCAACATGTTGTGTTTTTTTATCTCGTTCCTGTTATTCATGAAATCAATTAAATCAGCTTTCCATGTGCCTTTTCAGTTAAAGATCACAGTATGCTCAAGAAAACACCAAAAGGATATTCAGTTCGTCTACAAATTGCCTTTTTCAACCATCGCCACTGTGGGAAAGGATTGGAGACAGCCAACATGTTGTGTTTTTTTATCTCGTTCCGGTTATTCATGAAATCAATTAAATCAGCTTTCCATGTGCCTTTTCAGTTAAAGATCACAGTATGCTCAAGAAAACACCAAAAGGATATTCAGTTCGTCTACAAATTGCCTTTTTCAACCATCGCCACTGTGGGAAAGGATTGGAGACAGCCAACATGTTGTGTTTTTTTATCTCGTTCCGGTTATTCATGAAATCAATTAAACCAGCTTTCCATGTGCCTTTTCAGTTAAAGATCACAGTAGGCACAAGAAAACACCAAAAGGATATTCAGTTCGTCTACAAATTGCCTTTTTCAACCATCGTCACTTTGGGAAAGGATTGGAGACAGCCAACATGTTGTGTTTTTTATCTCGTTCCCGTTATTCATGAAATCAATTAAATCAGCTTTTCATGTGCCTTTTCAGTTAAAGATCACAGTATGCACAAGAAAACACCAAAAGGATATTCAGTTCGTCTACAAATTGCCTTTTTCAACCATCGTCACTTTGGGAAAGGATTGGAGACAGCCAACATGTTGTGTTTTTTATCTCGTTCCCGTTATTCATGAAATCAATTAAATCAGCTTTCCATGTGCCTTTTCAGTTAAAGATCACAGTAGGCACAAGAAAACACCAAAAGGATATTCAGTTCGTCTACAAATTGCCTTTTTCAACCATCGTCACTTTGGGAAAGGATTGGAGACAGCCAACATGTTGTGTTTTTTATCTCGTTCCCGTTATTCATGAAATCAATTAAATCAGCTTTTCATGTGCCTTTTCAGTTAAAGATCACAGTATGCACAAGAAAACACCAAAAGGATATTCAGTTCGTCTACAAATTGCCTTTTTCAACCATCGTCACTTTGGGAAAGGATTGGAGACAGCCAACATGTTGTGTTTTTTTATCTCGTTCCGGTTATTCATGAAATCAATTAAACCAGCTTTCCATGTGCCTTTTCAGTTAAAGATCACAGTAGGCACAAGAAAACACCAAAAGGATATTCAGTTCGTCTACAAATTGCCTTTTTCAACCATCGTCACTTTGGGAAAGGATTGGAGACAGCCAACATGTTGTGTTTTTTATCTCGTTCCCGTTATTCATGAAATCAATTAAATCAGCTTTTCATGTGCCTTTTCAGTTAAAGATCACAGTATGCACAAGAAAACACCAAAAGGATATTCAGTTCGTCTACAAATTGCCTTTTTCAACCATCGTCACTTTGGGAAGGGTTTAGAGACAGCCAACATGTTGTGTTTTTTATCTCGTTCCCGTTATTCATGAAATCAATTAAATCAGCTTTCCATGTGCCTTTTCAGTTAAAGATCACAGTAGGCACAAGAAAACACCAAAAGGATATTCAGTTCGTCTACAAATTGCCTTTTTCAAACATCGTCACTTTGGGAAAGGATTGGAGACAGCCAACATGTTGTGTTTTTTATCTCGTTCCCGTTATTCATGAAATCAATTAAACCAGCTTTCCATGTGCCTTTTCAGTTAAAGATCACAGTAGGCACAAGAAAACACCAAAAGGATATTCAGTTCGTCTACAAATTGCCTTTTTCAAACATCGTCACTTTGGGAAAGGATTGGAGACAGCCAACATGTTGTGTTTTTTATCTCGTTCCGGTTATTCATGAAATCAATTAAATCAGCTTTCCATGTGCCTTTTCAGTTAAAGATCACAGTAGGCACAAGAAAACACCAAAAGGATATTCAGTTCGTCTACAAATTGCCTTTTTCAAACATCGTCACTTTGGGAAAGGATTGGAGACAGCCAACATGTTGTGTTTTTTTATCTCGTTCCCGTTATTCATGAAATCAATTAAATCAGCTTTCCATGTGCCTTTTCAGTTAAAGATCACAGTAGGCACAAGAAAACACCAAAAGGATATTCAGTTCGTCTACAAATTGCCTTTTTCAAACATCGTCACTTTGGGAAAGGATTGGAGACAGCCAACATGTTGTGTTTTTTTATCTCGTTCCGGTTATTCATGAAATCAATTAAATCAGCTTTCCATGTGCCTTTTCAGTTAAAGATCACAGTAGGCACAAGAAAACACCAAAAGGATATTCAGTTCGTCTACAAATTGCCTTTTTCAAACATCGTCACTTTGGGAAAGGATTGGAGACAGCCAACATGTTGTGTTTTTTATCTCGTTCCGGTTATTCATGAAATCAATTAAATCAGCTTTCCATGTGCCTTTTCAGTTAAAGATCACAGTATGCTCAAGAAAACACCAAAAGGATATTCAGTTCGTCTACAAATTGCCTTTTTCAACCATCGTCACTTTGGGAAAGGATTGGAGACAGCCAACATGTTGTGTTTTTTTATCTCGTTCCGGTTATTCATGAAATCAATTAAATCAGCTTTCCATGTGCCTTCAAAAGGAAGTTTTGTCCATACCTCTCATAAGTAAATGCAGTTGGAATATCATTTCATTCAAGATCTCGCCGCATCAGTTTACTCATGTGTCACCACACCCCATTCTCTTCTTTTCCTTATTCACTTCTTCGTGAAGTATCTATAAATTTAAAAAAATTAAAAAAAATTACAACGTTGTATCAGTGATGTTTTTTGAATAAAGCCAAAGAGTTGGCGGAAAGAACTTTGCCCGTCCGGGGAGAAGTAGCTACAATCCACTGGAAGGTTGTCTGCAAAGATTTCTGCCGACAAACAAGTGCAAATGCTTTCATTCGCATTTCAGAACTTATAGACCACCGAAGGAAATATTCCGAAACGCTAAGAGGGATCGATGACAACGTTGATGGTTGGTGCATTTTCAACAGAAAACGTTCATTCGGTTAAATGGACCCGCGCAATGTTCATATCTTGTGGAGCAGATCGACTTACTAGCTCTCATAGTCAGATTGCATTCTTTTCTGACAAACAAAATTGAGCCCGAAACATTTTATTTTATAAATTATGTGTATAGCAAGTGGCAATTATAAACAAATATGCACAAAAGAAGAAGGGACCATAAAAATTTGGTTACAATTGAAAAATGAAGGTGAAAAAGGAAAATAGAGAGAACCAATTGCGGCAAAGTACTTAGAAGCACTTGCGATGGACGATGGATGGGCCGGACTCGTCGTACTCCTGCTTAGAGATCCACATCTGTTGGAAAGTGGACAGGGAAGCGAGGATGGATCCTCCGATCCAGACGGAGTACTTGCGCTCTGGCGGGGCGATGATCTTGATCTTCATGGTGCTGAAATATTGGAAATTAAAGCATGTTACAATGATACTGGATGTTTTTACCTCGGAGCCAGAGCGGTCATCTCCTTCTGCATGCGATCGTCGATTCCTGGGTACATAGTGGTTCCTCCGGAAAGGACGGTGTTGGCGTACAAGTCCTTACGGATATCAATGTCGCATTTCATGATCGAGTTGTAAGAAGTCTCGTGGATTCCGGCAGACTCCTTACCCAAGAAGGATGGCTGGAAAAGAGCCTCTGGGCAACGGAAGCGCTCGTTTCCGACGGTGATGACCTGTCCGTCCGGAAGTTCGTACGACTTCTCGAGGGAAGAGGAGGAGGCGGCGGTGGCCATCTCCTGCTCGAAGTCGAGAGCGACGTAGCAGAGTTTCTCCTTGATGTCACGGACGATCTCACGCTCAGCGGTGGTGGTGAATGAGTATCCGCGCTCAGTGAGGATCTTCATGAGGTAGTCAGTAAGATCACGTCCGG
This sequence comes from Caenorhabditis macrosperma, assembly GCA_963932285.1. NCBI lineage: Eukaryota > Metazoa > Nematoda > Chromadorea > Rhabditida > Rhabditidae > Caenorhabditis > Caenorhabditis macrosperma. The sequence continues at coordinate 24,124,469 of OZ010618.1, read as the reverse complement.
CCAAGTCAAGACGAAGGATGGCGTGCGGGAGGGCATATCCTTCGTAGATTGGGACGGTGTGGGTGACACCATCTCCAGAGTCGAGAACGACTCCGGTGGTACGTCCGGAGGCGTAGAGAGATAGTACGGCCTGGATGGCGACGTACACGGCCGGGGCGTTGAACGTCTCAAACATGGTTTGGGTCATCTTTTCACGGTTAGCCTTTGGGTTCAGTGGGGCTTCAGTGAGGAGGACTGGGTGCTCTTCTGGTGCAACGCGGAGGTCGTTGTAGAAGGTGTGGTGCCAAATCTTCTCCATGTCGTCCCAGTTGGTGACGATTCCGTGCTCAATTGGGTACTTGAGGGTCAAGATACCTGAAAGACTCAAATTAATTGTCGGTTACGTTGGTCAAAATGATTACCTCTCTTTGCTTGGGCCTCGTCTCCAACGTACGAGTCCTTCTGCCCCATACCGACCATGACTCCCTGGTGACGTGGTCTTCCGACGATGGATGGGAACACGACGCGTGGAGCGTCGTCTCCGGCGAATCCGGCCTTACACATTCCGGATCCATTGTCCACCACCACGGCGACAACCTCGTCGTCACACATTTTGATTAACTTTTAATGTATCTGAAAAAATGAAATGAATAATTTTGGAATGGTGTTTGAGAGAGCGAAGTAAATGTAAGATTTTTCAACGAGATGTCAATTGGAACAGGAAATGAAGTGAGAAGACCAGGCGGGGGGGTGCAACTGCTCACATATTCTGCAACATAGAGAAGAAGCGAGGAGCGAGGAATAGAGATGATCTGCAACATAGAGAAGAAGCGAGGAGCGAGGAATAGAGATGAAGAGGAGCGGGGAGCCAGGGAAAGATAAAAGAGAAGGCAAGCGACAAACGGTCCTATTCGAAAGGTGGGAAAATGTGTGAGGGCCTCTCTATGTATGTGCCCATACGCAATGCTGATTCATAAGTGAAGGAAGACGAGGACCGCCCTGCCGGCGCTAGAGAAACCGAGGAAACTTCTCAAGCACATTCCGGATCCATTGCCGATAACGAGTGTTGTCACGTCATAGCCGTACGTGTTCGATGTCTGATGGAGAGTGGAGTCTAGACGGGGGCTAGAGTGCTTGATTTCCCGTCCTCGTGGTCTATATATACTAAGTCGCGACGCGCACGCCCCGCCTTTTTCCGTTGGTTTCGCGACTATGCCCCTCGGCGAGAGATTGAGGGAGTTTGGAGGGTGGTCTCTCCGGCAAGACAGCGAAACGTTGGGGACACATGGGACGGCCAAAACACCTCTATTTCGAAACAATCTTGCGATGTGGGTGATGACTCAGAATGTGGAGACACACATTTCTGGAGAAACAAAGAACGGCGATTTCGAATAAAGTATCAACGGGAAGTTCCTAGACCATCTCAAGCTGTTATGGTCCATGTCATTCTAGAGGAAACACTGGAAGGACATGTAGAAACAGCTCCGCTCAAAGTTTCGCTTGGCTTCCGTGATGACTCCGTGCAGCGTTCCGTTGGAAAGAGAACATTCTCTGGTCGATCAAAAATGTTCTTCTTCTCTCGGTTCATAGTTACTTATCCCAGGATTCTATTAGGGTGTTCCAGTGTTCGTACTATCGGATGCCATCGAAATGGCCCCGCGACCGAGGAATGTTCTGCCGGAGAATGATTATACAGTACCGGAAAAAAAGCTATCATATTTTGGTTTTTGGAGCATATCTTAAGTCAGAGGTTTCCGATCGCCATGAAACTTTACCAGATTGTTTCTAGCGTGTTTGAAAACTTATGTAGAAGTTGGGAGCACGAAGAAGCTCAAAATGTTCGGTTGCACGATCATTTCGATGACATCCCATAGTTTTTCCATTTTTCAAACTTCGCAAACCGAAATGGCTCATAAACCGAAGAGGACCTACAAAAGAATCCATATGTCTCGAGATTGGTAACAGATAGCGAAAAAGTGTCAACAGCTTTATTATAGTACTAGTTATGTTCTACAAGTTCGTAATTGACAACTTTCTGATATCTCTTATCAATCTCGAGATTTTATCATTCTCCCGCAAAACATTCCTCGGTGAAAAATGTAAAAACTATGGGATGTCATCGAAATGACCGTGCAACCGAGGAACATTCTGCGGGAGAATGATAAAATCTCGAAATTGATAAGAGATATCAGAAAGTTGTCAACTACGAACTTGTAGAACATAACTAGTGCTATAGAAGTATTGAGGGCTCATTTTCAGAACACCGGGTGTGTTTGACAAAGCAAAAATCGACTCGAAAAAAGAACATGAAAGTGGTCAGCTCAAGTCCGCAGAAGAATTCGGAAAAATAACGAAGCATCTCTCTCTCTCTCTCTCGCTCTGAATCACCGAGGCCAAACAACGACTGGACCGCTGTGAGGTACTATGAGATCGGAAACGTACCTTGCACATGCCGGACCCAACATTGATCTCGAGAGGTTTTCCGTAGTCGCCCATGGCCGTTGTTTGATGGAGAGTGGAGTCTAGACGGGGGCTAGAGTGCTTGATTTCCCGTCCTCGTGGTCTATATATACTGAGTCGCGACGCGCACGCCCCGCCTTTTTCCGTTGGTTTCGCGACTCTGCCCCTCGGCGAGAGATTGAGGGAGTTTGGAGGGTGGTCTCTCCGGCAAGACAGCGGAACGTTGGGGACACATGGGACGGCCAAAACATCTCTATTTCGAAACAATCTTGCGATGTGGGTGATGACTCAGAATGCGGAGACACATTTCTGGAGAAACAAAGAACGGCGATTTCGAATAAAGTATCAACGGGAAGTTCCTAGACCATCTCAAGCTGTTGTGGTCCATGTCATTCTAGAGCAAACACTGGAAGAAATTTCAAATGTTCCTCTAGTTCCACTTTTTGATAACTACTACGCCGCGGAACACGTTGCCGTTCACATCACCGGTCCAGTTTCTATCCCTTCCACCACATTCGACTGGCATTGTTTCGCAATGTGAGTCATTGTTTGGCCTCGTTGATTCAAAGCGCCCTGACACCTGCGCGGTCACTCGCTCCTCAAAGGGTGGTAGAGAGAGAGAGAGAGAAAGATGTGTTTTTTATCTCGTTCCCGTTATTCATGAAATCAATTAAATCAGCTTTTCATGTGCCTTTTCAGTTAAAGATCACAGTATGCACAAGAAAACACCAAAAGGATATTCAGTTCGTCTACAAATTGCCTTTTTCAACCATCGTCACTTTGGGAAAGGATTGGAGACAGCCAACATGTTGTGTTTTTTTATCTCGTTCCCGTTATTCATGAAATCAATTAAATCAGCTTTCCATGTGCCTTTTCAGTTAAAGATCACAGTATGCTCAAGAAAACACCAAAAGGATATTCAGTTCGTCTACAAATTGCCTTTTTCAACCATCGTCACTTTGGGAAAGGATTGGAGACAGCCAACATGTTGTGTTTTTTTATCTCGTTCCCGTTATTCATTAAATCAATTAAATCAGCTTTCCATATGCCTTTTCAGTTAAAGATCACAGTATGCTCAAGAAAACACCAAAAGGATATTCAGTTCGTCTACAAATTGCCTTTTTCAACCATCGTCACTTTGGGAAAGGATTGGAGACAGCCAACATGTTGTGTTTTTTTATCTCGTTCCCGTTATTCATGAAATCAATTAAATCAGCTTTCCATGTGCCTTTTCAGTTAAAGATCACAGTATGCTCAAGAAAACACCAAAAGGATATTCAGTTCGTCTACAAATTGCCTTTTTCAACCATCGTCACTTTGGGAAAGGATTGGAGACAGCCAACATGTTGTGTTTTTTTATCTCGTTCCGGTTATTCATGAAATCATTTAAATCAGCTTTCCATGTGCCTTCAAAAGGAAGTTTCGTCCATACCTCTCATAAGTAAATGCAGTTGGAATATCGTTACATTCTAGATCTCGCCGCATCAGTTTACTCATGTGTCACCACACCCCATTCTCTTCTTTTCCTTATTCACTTCTTCGTGAAGTATCTATAAATTTAAAAAAATTAAAAAAAATACAACGTTGTATCAGTGATGTTTTTTGAATAAAGCCAAAGAGTTGGCGGAAAGAACTTTGCCCGTCCGGGGAGAAGTAGCTACAATCCACTGGAACGTTGTCTGCAAAGATTTCTGCCGACAAACAAGTGCAAATGCTTTCATTCGCATTTCAGAACTTATAGACCACCGAAGGAAATATTCCGAAACGCCAAGAGGGATCGATGACAACGTTGATGGTTGGTGCATTTTCAACAGAAAACGTTCATTCGGTTAAATGGACCCGCGCAATGTTCATATCTTGTGGAGCAGATCGACTTACTAGCTCTCATAGTCAGATTGCATTATTTTCTGACAAACAAAATTGAGCCCGAAACATTTTATTTTATAAATTATGTGTATAGCAAGTGGCAATTATATAAACAAATATGCACAAAAGAAGAAGGGACCATAAAAATTTGGTTACAATTGAAAAATGAAGGTGAAAAAGGAAAATAGAGAGAACCAATTGCGGCAAAGTACTTAGAAGCACTTGCGATGGACGATGGATGGGCCGGACTCGTCGTACTCCTGCTTAGAGATCCACATCTGTTGGAAAGTGGACAGGGAAGCGAGGATGGATCCTCCGATCCAGACGGAGTACTTGCGCTCTGGCGGGGCGATGATCTTGATCTTCATGGTGCTGAAATATTGGAAATTAAAGCATGTTACAATGATACTGGATGTTTTTACCTCGGAGCCAGAGCGGTCATCTCCTTCTGCATGCGATCGTCGATTCCTGGGTACATAGTGGTTCCTCCGGAAAGGACGGTGTTGGCGTACAAGTCCTTACGGATATCAATGTCGCATTTCATGATCGAGTTGTAAGAAGTCTCGTGGATTCCGGCAGACTCCTTACCCAAGAAGGATGGCTGGAAAAGAGCCTCTGGGCAACGGAAGCGCTCGTTTCCGACGGTGATGACCTGTCCGTCCGGAAGTTCGTACGACTTCTCGAGGGAAGAGGAGGAGGCGGCGGTGGCCATCTCCTGCTCGAAGTCGAGAGCGACGTAGCAGAGTTTCTCCTTGATGTCACGGACGATCTCACGCTCAGCGGTGGTGGTGAATGAGTATCCGCGCTCAGTGAGGATCTTCATGAGGTAGTCAGTAAGATCACGTCCGGCCAAGTCAAGACGAAGAATGGCGTGCGGGAGGGCATATCCTTCGTAGATTGGGACGGTGTGGGTGACACCATCTCCAGAGTCGAGAACGACTCCGGTGGTACGTCCGGAGGCGTAGAGAGATAGTACGGCCTGGATGGCGACGTACACGGCCGGGGCGTTGAACGTCTCAAACATGGTTTGGGTCATCTTTTCACGGTTAGCCTTTGGGTTCAGTGGGGCTTCAGTGAGGAGGACTGGGTGCTCTTCTGGAGCAACGCGGAGGTCGTTGTAGAAGGTGTGGTGCCAAATCTTCTCCATGTCATCCCAGTTGGTGACGATTCCGTGCTCAATTGGGTACTTGAGGGTCAAGATACCTGAAAGACTCAAATTAATTGTCGGTTACGTTGGTCAAAATGATTACCTCTCTTTGCTTGGGCCTCGTCTCCAACGTACGAGTCCTTCTGCCCCATACCGACCATGACTCCCTGGTGACGTGGTCTTCCGACGATGGATGGGAACACGACGCGTGGAGCGTCGTCTCCGGCGAATCCGGCCTTACACATTCCGGATCCATTGTCCACCACCACGGCGACAACCTCGTCGTCACACATTTTGATTAACTTTTAATGTATCTGAAAAAATGAAATGAATAATTTTGGAATGGTGTTTGAGAGAGCGAAGTAAATGTAAGATTTTTCAACGAGATGTCAATTGGAACAGGAAATGAAGTGAGAAGACCAGGCGGGGGGGTGCAACTGCTCACATATTCTGCAACATAGAGAAGAAGCGAGGAATAGAGATGAAGAGGAGCGGGGAGCCAGGGAAAGATAAAAGAGAAGGCAAGCGACAAACGGTCCTATTCGAAAGGTGGGAAAATGTGTGAGGGCCTCTCTATGTATGTGCCCATACGCAATGCTGATTCATAAGTGAAGGAAGACGAGGACCGCCCTGCCGGCGCTAGAGAAACCGAGGAAACTTCTCAAGCACATTCCGGATCCATTGCCGATAACGAGTGTTGTCACGTCATAGCCGTACGTGTTCGACGTTTCATGGAGAGTGGAGTCTAGACGGGGGCTAGAGTGCTTGATTTCCCGTCCTCGTGGTCTATATACTGTCGGTGCAAAATCCATTAAAACGCGCTCTACTGCACTCCATTTTGGAGGGAACGTGAAGGAATTCAAACATAGTTTTTGGTGGCCGCGGCCGTCGGTTTTTTAGGCCATTTCGAAATTTTAATTTTTTTTTCGCTCGATTTTTCAATGAATTTCTCAATTTTCTTCCTATTTTATTCAATTTTTTTGTTTATTTTGTATTCATTTCCAATTATATGTTCATTTTAAATTGAAAATATGCTTTAGATAACAGAAAACGGGAGAAAAAAACGACAAGGCGCTAAAATGGACGAACAACAGGAACGAATTAATTAAAAAGGAAAACAAATGGACAGATGAGTTAAGTTATAGGTATTTATTGTGTTTAAGCAAAGATTTTCCAGAAAAATCGAACATTTCGTCGGAAATCAGTCGGAGAATGGAGCGGCGAGTGGCGGCGACGCACAAAATTCGGCGAAGCGAGCGAATATCTGAAAAACGAATTGAAACAGTGAGCATTATACTTTCGTGAAATTATCAGTGAAATACTGAAAAACGTTGCGGAACGCTTCATCCTCTCCTGCCAACATCTCGTTTTGTTCCGACTGAACATCCATTGTTTGCACCGAGTGATAGCGATCTTCACCAGCGTTATACAACGCTTTCCATCATTTTTCAACTAATCATTAAGAGAATCTCAGAAAAATCTAAAACCCACTGTTTCATTTCGTTTTTCAGATATTCGCTCGCTTCGCCGAATTTTGTGCGTCGCCGCCACTCGCCGCTCCATTCTCCGACTGATTTCCGACGAAATGTTCGATTTTTCTGGAAAATCTTTGCTTAAACACAATAAATACCTATAACTTAACTCATCTGTCCATTTGTTTTCCTTTTTAATTAATTCGTTCCTGTTGTTCGTCCATTTTAGCGCCTTGTCGTTTTTTTCTCCCGTTTTCTGTTATCTAAAGCATATTTTCAATTTAAAATGAACATATAATTGGAAATGAATACAAAATAAACAAAAAAATTGAATAAAATAGGAAGAAAATTGAGAAATTCATTGAAAAATCGAGCGAAAAAAAGATTAAAATTTCGAAATGGCCTAAAAAACCGACGGCCGCGGCCACCAAAAACCATGTTTGAATTCCTTCACGTTCCCTCCAAAATGGAGTGCAGTAGAGCGCGTTTTAATGGATTTTGCACTGACAGTATACTGAGTCGCGACGCGCACGCCCCGCCTTTTTCCGTTGGTTTCGCGACTCTGCCCCTCGGCGAGAGATTGAGGGAGTTTGGAGGGTGGTCTCTCCGGCAAGACAGCGGAACGTTGGGGACACATGGGACGGCCAAAACACCTCTATTTCGAAACAATCTTGCGATGTGGGTGATGACTCAGAATGTGGAGACACACATTTCTGGAGAAACAAAGAACGGCGATTTCGAATAAAGTATCAACGGGAAGTTCCTAGACCATCTCAAGCTGTTGTGGTCCATGTCATTCTAGAGCAAACACTGGAAGAAATTTCAAATGTTCCTCTAGTTCCACTTTTTGATAACTACTACGCCGCGGAAAACGTTGCCGTTCACATCACCGTTCCAGTTTCTATCCCTTCCACCACATTCGACTGGCATTGTTTCGCAATGTGAGTCATTGTTTGGCCTCGTTGATTCAAAGCGCCCTGACACCTGCGCGGTCACTCGCTCCTCAAAAGGTGGTAGAGAGAGAGAGAGAGAGATATATATGTGTTTTTTATCTCGTTCCGGTAATTCATGAAATCAATTAAATCAGCTTTCCATGTGCCTTTTCAGTCATAGATCACAGTATGCTCAAGAAAACACCAAAAGGATATTCAGTTCGTCTACAAATTGCCTTTTTCAACCATCGTCACTTTGGGAAGGGTTTGGAGACAGCCAACATGTTGTGTTTTTTATCTCGTTCCCGTTATTCATGAAATCAATTAAATCAGCTTTCCATGTGCCTTTTCAGTTAAAGATCACAGTATGCACAAGAAAACACCAAAAGGATATTCAGTTCGTCTACAAATTGCCTTTTTCAACCATCGTCACTTTGGGAAAGGATTGGAGACAGCCAACATGTTGTGTTTTTTTATCTCGTTCCGGTTATTCATGAAATCAATTAAATCAGCTTTCCATGTGCCTTTTCAGTTAAAGATCACAGTGTGCTCAAGAAAACACCAAAAGGATATTCAGTTCGTCTACAAATTGCCTTTTTCAAACATCGTCACTTTGGGAAAGGATTGGAGACAGCCAACATGTTGTGTTTTTTTATCTCGTTCCGGTTATTCATGAAATCAATTAAATCAGCTTTCCATGTGCCTTTTCAGTTAAAGATCACAGTATGCACAAGAAAACACCAAAAGGATATTCAGTTCGTCTACAAATTGCCTTTTTCAAACATCGTCACTTTGGGAAAGGATTGGAGACAGCCAACATGTTGTGTTTTTTTATCTCGTTCCCGTTATTCATTAAATCAATTAAATCAGCTTTCCATGTGCCTTTTCAGTTAAAGATCACAGTATGCTCAAGAAAACACCAAAAGGATATTCAGTTCGTCTACAAATTGCCTTTTTCAACCATCGTCACTTTGGGAAAGGATTGGAGACAGCCAACATGTTGTGTTTTTTTATCTCGTTCCCGTTATTCATGAAATCAATTAAACCAGCTTTCCATGTGCCTTTTCAGTTAAAGATCACAGTATGCACAAGAAAACACCAAAAGGATATTCAGTTCGTCTACAAATTGCCTTTTTCAAGCATCGTCACTTTGGGAAAGGATTGGAGACAGCCAACATGTTGTGTTTTTTTATCTCGTTCCCGTTATTCATTAAATCAATTAAACCAGCTTTCCATGTGCCTTTTCAGTTAAAGATCACAGTATGCACAAGAAAACACCAAAAGGATATTCAGTTCGTCTACAAATTGCCTTTTTCAAGCATCGTCACTTTGGGAAAGGATTGGAGACAGCCAACATGTTGTGTTTTTTTATCTCGTTCCCGTTATTCATTAAATCAATTAAATCAGCTTTCCATGTGCCTTTTCAGTTAAAGATCACAGTGTGCTCAAGAAAACACCAAAAGGATATTCAGTTCGTCTACAAATTGCCTTTTTCAACCATCGTCACTTTGGGAAGGGTTTGGAGACAGCCAACATGTTGTGTTTTTTATCTCGTTCCCGTTATTCATGAAATCAATTAAATCAGCTTTCCATGTGCCTTTTCAGTTAAAGATCACAGTATGCACAAGAAAACACCAAAAGGATATTCAGTTCGTCTACAAATTGCCTTTTTCAACCATCGTCACTTTGGGAAAGGATTGGAGACAGCCAACATGTTGTGTTTTTTTATCTCGTTCCGGTTATTCATGAAATCAATTAAATCAGCTTTCCATGTGCCTTTTCAGTTAAAGATCACAGTGTGCTCAAGAAAACACCAAAAGGATATTCAGTTCGTCTACAAATTGCCTTTTTCAAACATCGTCACTTTGGGAAGGGTTTGGAGACAGCCAACATGTTGTGTTTTTTTATCTCGTTCCCGTTATTCATTAAATCAATTAAACCAGCTTTCCATGTGCCTTTTCAGTTAAAGATCACAGTATGCACAAGAAAACACCAAAAGGATATTCAGTTCGTCTACAAATTGCCTTTTTCAAGCATCGTCACTTTGGGAAAGGATTGGAGACAGCCAACATGTTGTGTTTTTTTATCTCGTTCCCGTTATTCATTAAATCAATTAAATCAGCTTTCCATGTGCCTTTTCAGTTAAAGATCACAGTGTGCTCAAGAAAACACCAAAAGGATATTCAGTTCGTCTACAAATTGCCTTTTTCAACCATCGTCACTTTGGGAAGGGTTTGGAGACAGCCAACATGTTGTGTTTTTTATCTCGTTCCCGTTATTCATGAAATCAATTAAATCAGCTTTCCATGTGCCTTTTCAGTTAAAGATCACAGTATGCACAAGAAAACACCAAAAGGATATTCAGTTCGTCTACAAATTGCCTTTTTCAACCATCGTCACTTTGGGAAGGGTTTGGAGACAGCCAACATGTTGTGTTTTTTTATCTCGTTCCGGTTATTCATGAAATCAATTAAATCAGCTTTCCATGTGCCTTTTCAGTTAAAGATCACAGTGTGCTCAAGAAAACACCAAAAGGATATTCAGTTCGTCTACAAATTGCCTTTTTCAAACATCGTCACTTTGGGAAAGGATTGGAGACAGCCAACATGTTGTGTTTTTTTATCTCGTTCCGGTTATTCATGAAATCAATTAAATCAGCTTTCCATGTGCCTTTTCAGTTAAAGATCACAGTATGCACAAGAAAACACCAAAAGGATATTCAGTTCGTCTACAAATTGCCTTTTTCAAACATCGTCACTTTGGGAAAGGATTGGAGACAGCCAACATGTTGTGTTTTTTTATCTCGTTCCCGTTATTCATTAAATCAATTAAATCAGCTTTCCATGTGCCTTTTCAGTTAAAGATCACAGTATGCTCAAGAAAACACCAAAAGGATATTCAGTTCGTCTACAAATTGCCTTTTTCAACCATCGTCACTTTGGGAAAGGATTGGAGACAGCCAACATGTTGTGTTTTTTTATCTCGTTCCCGTTATTCATGAAATCAATTAAACCAGCTTTCCATGTGCCTTTTCAGTTAAAGATCACAGTATGCACAAGAAAACACCAAAAGGATATTCAGTTCGTCTACAAATTGCCTTTTTCAAGCATCGTCACTTTGGGAAAGGATTGGAGACAGCCAACATGTTGTGTTTTTTTATCTCGTTCCCGTTATTCATTAAATCAATTAAACCAGCTTTCCATGTGCCTTTTCAGTTAAAGATCACAGTATGCACAAGAAAACACCAAAAGGATATTCAGTTCGTCTACAAATTGCCTTTTTCAACCATCGTCACTTTGGGAAAGGATTGGAGACAGCCAACATGTTGTGTTTTTTTATCTCGTTCCCGTTATTCATTAAATCAATTAAACCAGCTTTCCATGTGCCTTTTCAGTTAAAGATCACAGTATGCACAAGAAAACACCAAAAGGATATTCAGTTCGTCTACAAATTGCCTTTTTCAACCATCGTCACTTTGGGAAAGGATTGGAGACAGCCAACATGTTGTGTTTTTTTATCTCGTTCCCGTTATTCATGAAATCAATTAAACCAGCTTTCCATGTGCCTTTTCAGTTAAAGATCACAGTATGCACAAGAAAACACCAAAAGGATATTCAGTTCGTCTACAAATTGCCTTTTTCAACCATCGTCACTTTGGGAAAGGATTGGAGACAGCCAACATGTTGTGTTTTTTTATCTCGTTCCCGTTATTCATTAAATCAATTAAATCAGCTTTCCATGTGCCTTTTCAGTTAAAGATCACAGTATGCTCAAGAAAACACCAAAAGGATATTCAGTTCGTCTACAAATTGCCTTTTTCAACCATCGTCACTTTGGGAAAGGATTGGAGACAGCCAACATGTTGTGTTTTTTTATCTCGTTCCCGTTATTCATTAAATCAATTAAATCAGCTTTCCATATGCCTTTTCAGTTAAAGATCACAGTATGCTCAAGAAAACACCAAAAGGATATTCAGTTCGTCTACAAATTGCCTTTTTCAACCATCGTCACTTTGGGAAAGGATTGGAGACAGCCAACATGTTGTGTTTTTTTATCTCGTTCCCGTTATTCATTAAATCAATTAAATCAGCTTTCCATGTGCCTTTTCAGTTAAAGATCACAGTATGCTCAAGAAAACACCAAAAGGATATTCAGTTCGTCTACAAATTGCCTTTTTCAACCATCGTCACTTTGGGAAAGGATTGGAGACAGCCAACATGTTGTGTTTTTTTATCTCGTTCCCGTTATTCATTAAATCAATTAAATCAGCTTTCCATGTGCCTTTTCAGTTAAAGATCACAGTATGCTCAAGAAAACACCAAAAGGATATTCAGTTCGTCTACAAATTGCCTTTTTCAACCATCGTCACTTTGGGAAAGGATTGGAGACAGCCAACATGTTGTGTTTTTTTATCTCGTTCCCGTTATTCATTAAATCAATTAAATCAGCTTTCCATGTGCCTTTTCAGTTAAAGATCACAGTATGCTCAAGAAAACACCAAAAGGATATTCAGTTCGTCTACAAATTGCCTTTTTCAACCATCGTCACTTTGGGAAAGGATTGGAGACAGCCAACATGTTGTGTTTTTTTATCTCGTTCCCGTTATTCATGAAATCAATTAAATCAGCTTTCCATGTGCCTTTTCAGTCATAGATCACAGTATGCTCAAGAAAACACCAAAAGGATATTCAGTTCGTCTACAAATTGCCTTTTTCAACCATCGTCACTTTGGGAAAGGATTGGAGACAGCCAACATGTTGTGTTTTTTTATCTCGTTCCCGTTATTCATGAAATCAATTAAACCAGCTTTCCATGTGCCTTTTCAGTTAAAGATCACAGTATGCACAAGAAAACACCAAAAGGATATTCAGTTCGTCTACAAATTGCCTTTTTCAACCATCGTCACTTTGGGAAAGGATTGGAGACAGCCAACATGTTGTGTTTTTTTATCTCGTTCCCGTTATTCATTAAATCAATTAATCCAGCTTTCCATATGCCTTTTCAGTTAAAGATCACAGTATGCTCAAGAAAACACCAAAAGGATATTCAGTTCGTCTACAAATTGCCTTTTTCAACCATCGTCACTTTGGGAAAGGATTGGAGACAGCCAACATGTTGTGTTTTTTATCTCGTTCCCGTTATTCATTAAATCAATTAATCCAGCTTTCCATATGCCTTTTCAGTTAAAGATCACAGTATGCTTAAGAAAACACCAAAAGGATATTCAGTTCGTCTACAAATTGCCTTTTTCAACCATCGTCACTTTGGGAAAGGATTGGAGACAGCCAACATGTTGTGTTTTTTATCTCGTTCCCGTTATTCATTAAATCAATTAAATCAGCTTTCCATGTGCCTTTTCAGTTATAAATCACAGTATGCACAAGAAAACACCAAAAGGATATTCAGTTCGTCTACCAATTGCCTTTTTCAAACATCGTCACTTTGGGAAAGGATTGGAGACAGCCAACATGTTGTGTTTTTTATCTCGTTCCCGTTATTCATTAAATCAATTAAATCAGCTTTCCATGTGCCTTTTCAGTTAAAGATCACAGTATGCACAAGAAAACACCAAAAGGATATTCAGTTCGTCTACAAATTGCCTTTTTCAACCATCGTCACTTTGGGAAAGGATTGGAGACAGCCAACATGTTGTGTTTTTTTATCTCGTTCCCGTTATTCATTAAATCAATTAAATCAGCTTTCCATGTGCCTTTTCAGTTAAAGATCACAGTATGCTCAAGAAAACACCAAAAGGATATTCAGTTCGTCTACAAATTGCCTTTTTCAACCATCGTCACTTTGGGAAAGGATTGGAGACAGCCAACATGTTGTGTTTTTTTATCTCGTTCCCGTTATTCATGAAATCAATTAAACCAGCTTTCCATGTGCCTTTTCAGTTAAAGATCACAGTATGCACAAGAAAACACCAAAAGGATATTCAGTTCGTCTACAAATTGCCTTTTTCAACCATCGTCACTTTGGGAAAGGATTGGAGACAGCCAACATGTTGTGTTTTTTTATCTCGTTCCCGTTATTCATTAAATCAATTAATCCAGCTTTCCATATGCCTTTTCAGTTAAAGATCACAGTATGCTTAAGAAAACACCAAAAGGATATTCAGTTCGTCTACAAATTGCCTTTTTCAACCATCGTCACTTTGGGAAAGGATTGGAGACAGCCAACATGTTGTGTTTTTTATCTCGTTCCCGTTATTCATTAAATCAATTAAATCAGCTTTCCATGTGCCTTTTCAGTTAAAGATCACAGTATGCACAAGAAAACACCAAAAGGATATTCAGTTCGTCTACAAATTGCCTTTTTCAAACATCGTCACTTTGGGAAAGGATTGGAGACAGCCAACATGTTGTGTTTTTTATCTCGTTCCCGTTATTCATTAAATCAATTAAACCAGCTTTCCATGTGCCTTTTCAGTTAAAGATCACAGTATGCACAAGAAAACACCAAAAGGATATTCAGTTCGTCTACAAATTGCCTTTTTCAAACATCGTCACTTTGGGAAAGGATTGGAGACAGCCAACATGTTGTGTTTTTTTATCTCGTTCCCGTTATTCATGAAATCAATTAAACCAGCTTTCCATATGCCTTTTCAGTTAAAGATCACAGTATGCTCAAGAAAACACCAAAAGGATATTCAGTTCGTCTACAAATTGCCTTTTTCAACCATCGTCACTTTGGGAAAGGATTGGAGACAGCCAACATGTTGTGTTTTTTTATCTCGTTCCCGTTATTCATTAAATCAATTAAACCAGCTTTCCATATGCCTTTTCAGTTAAAGATCACAGTATGCACAAGAAAACACCAAAAGGATATTCAGTTCGTCTACAAATTGCCTTTTTCAACCATCGTCACTTTGGGAAAGGATTGGAGACAGCCAACATGTTGTGTTTTTTTATCTCGTTCCCGTTATTCATTAAATCAATTAAACCAGCTTTCCATGTGCCTTTTCAGTTAAAGATCACAGTATGCACAAGAAAACACCAAAAGGATATTCAGTTCGTCTACAAATTGCCTTTTTCAAACATCGTCACTTTGGGAAAGGATTGGAGACAGCCAACATGTTGTGTTTTTTATCTCGTTCCCGTTATTCATTAAATCAATTAATCCAGCTTTCCATATGCCTTTTCAGTTATAAATCACAGTATGCACAAGAAAACACCAAAAGGATATTCAGTTCGTCTACAAATTGCCTTTTTCAAACATCGTCACTTTGGGAAAGGATTGGAGACAGCCAACATGTTGTGTTTTTTTATCTCGTTCCCGTTATTCATTAAATCAATTAATCCAGCTTTCCATATGCCTTTTCAGTTATAAATCACAGTATGCACAAGAAAACACCAAAAGGATATTCAGTTCGTCTACAAATTGCCTTTTTCAAACATCGTCACTTTGGGAAAGGATTGGAGACAGCCAACATGTTGTGTTTTTTATCTCGTTCCCGTTATTCATTAAATCAATTAATCCAGCTTTCCATATGCCTTTTCAGTTATAAATCACAGTATGCACAAGAAAACACCAAAAGGATATTCAGTTCGTCTACAAATTGCCTTTTTCAACCATCGTCACTTTGGGAAAGGATTGGAGACAGCCAACATGTTGTGTTTTTTATCTCGTTCCCGTTATTCATTAAATCAATTAATCCAGCTTTCCATATGCCTTTTCAGTTATAAATCACAGTATGCACAAGAAAACAC
Organism: Caenorhabditis macrosperma; assembly: GCA_963932285.1. NCBI lineage: Eukaryota > Metazoa > Nematoda > Chromadorea > Rhabditida > Rhabditidae > Caenorhabditis > Caenorhabditis macrosperma. The sequence continues at coordinate 24,108,901 of OZ010618.1, read as the reverse complement.
CAAAAGGATATTCAGTTCGTCTACAAATTGCCTTTTTCAAACATCGTCACTTTGGGAAAGGATTGGAGACAGCCAACATGTTGTGTTTTTTATCTCGTTCCCGTTATTCATTAAATCAATTAATCCAGCTTTCCATATGCCTTTTCAGTTATAAATCACAGTATGCACAAGAAAACACCAAAAGGATATTCAGTTCGTCTACAAATTGCCTTTTTCAAACATCGTCACTTTGGGAAAGGATTGGAGACAGCCAACATGTTGTGTTTTTTTATCTCGTTCCCGTTATTCATTAAATCAATTAATCCAGCTTTCCATATGCCTTTTCAGTTATAAATCACAGTATGCACAAGAAAACACCAAAAGGATATTCAGTTCGTCTACAAATTGCCTTTTTCAAACATCGTCACTTTGGGAAAGGATTGGAGACAGCCAACATGTTGTGTTTTTTATCTCGTTCCCGTTATTCATTAAATCAATTAATCCAGCTTTCCATATGCCTTTTCAGTTATAAATCACAGTATGCACAAGAAAACACCAAAAGGATATTCAGTTCGTCTACAAATTGCCTTTTTCAACCATCGTCACTTTGGGAAAGGATTGGAGACAGCCAACATGTTGTGTTTTTTATCTCGTTCCCGTTATTCATTAAATCAATTAATCCAGCTTTCCATATGCCTTTTCAGTTAAAGATCACAGTATGCTCAAGAAAACACCAAAAGGATATTCAGTTCGTCTACAAATTGCCTTTTTCAAACATCGTCACTTTGGGAAAGGATTGGAGACAGCCAACATGTTGTGTTTTTTATCTCGTTCCCGTTATTCATTAAATCAATTAATCCAGCTTTCCATATGCCTTTTCAGTTAAAGATCACAGTATGCTCAAGAAAACACCAAAAGGATATTCAGTTCGTCTACAAATTGCCTTTTTCAACCATCGTCACTTTGGGAAAGGATTGGAGACAGCCAACATGTTGTGTTTTTTTATCTCGTTCCCGTTATTCATTAAATCAATTAAATCAGCTTTCCATGTGCCTTTTCAGTTAAAGATCACAGTATGCTCAAGAAAACACCAAAAGGATATTCAGTTCGCCTACAAATTGCCTTTTTCAACCATCGTCACTTTGGGAAAGGATTGGAGACAGCCAACATGTTGTGTTTTTTTATCTCGTTCCGGTTATTCATGAAATCAATTAAACCAGCTTTCCATATGCCTTTTCAGTTAAAGATCACAGTATGCTCAAGAAAACACCAAAAGGATATTCAGTTCGTCTACAAATTGCCTTTTTCAACCATCGTCACTTTGGGAAAGGATTGGAGACAGCCAACATGTTGTGTTTTTTTATCTCGTTCCCGTTATTCATGAAATCAATTAAACCAGCTTTCCATGTGCCTTTTCAGTTATAAATCACAGTATGCACAAGAAAACACCAAAAGGATATTCAGTTCGTCTACAAATTGCCTTTTTCAACCATCGTCACTTTGGGAAAGGATTGGAGACAGCCAACATGTTGTGTTTTTTTATCTCGTTCCCGTTATTCATGAAATCAATTAAATCAGCTTTCCATGTGCCTTTTCAGTTAAAGATCACAGTATGCTCAAGAAAACACCAAAAGGATATTCAGTTCGTCTACAAATTGCCTTTTTCAACCATCGTCACTTTGGGAAAGGATTGGAGACAGCCAACATGTTGTGTTTTTTTATCTCGTTCCCGTTATTCATGAAATCAATTAAACCAGCTTTCCATGTGCCTTTTCAGTTAAAGATCACAGTATGCACAAGAAAACACCAAAAGGATATTCAGTTCGTCTACAAATTGCCTTTTTCAACCATCGTCACTTTGGGAAAGGATTGGAGACAGCCAACATGTTGTGTTTTTTTATCTCGTTCCCGTTATTCATGAAATCAATTAAACCAGCTTTCCATGTGCCTTTTCAGTTAAAGATCACAGTATGCTCAAGAAAACACCAAAAGGATATTCAGTTCGTCTACAAATTGCCTTTTTCAACCATCGTCACTTTGGGAAAGGATTGGAGACAGCCAACATGTTGTGTTTTTTTATCTCGTTCCCGTTATTCATGAAATCAATTAAACCAGCTTTCCATGTGCCTTTTCAGTTATAAATCACAGTATGCACAAGAAAACACCAAAAGGATATTCAGTTCGTCTACCAATTGCCTTTTTCAAACATCGTCACTTTGGGAAAGGATTGGAGACAGCCAACATGTTGTGTTTTTTATCTCGTTCCGGTTATTCATTAAATCAATTAAATCAGCTTTCCATGTGCCTTTTCAGTTAAAGATCACAGTATGCACAAGAAAACACCAAAAGGATATTCAGTTCGTCTACAAATTGCCTTTTTCAAACATCGTCACTTTGGGAAAGGATTGGAGACAGCCAACATGTTGTGTTTTTTTATCTCGTTCCCGTTATTCATTAAATCAATTAAATCAGCTTTCCATGTGCCTTTTCAGTTAAAGATCACAGTATGCTCAAGAAAACACCAAAAGGATATTCAGTTCGTCTACAAATTGCCTTTTTCAACCATCGTCACTTTGGGAAGGGTTTAGAGACAGCCAACATGTTGTGTTTTTTATCTCGTTCCCGTTATTCATGAAATCAATTAAATCAGCTTTCCATGTGCCTTTTCAGTTAAAGATCACAGTATGCACAAGAAAACACCAAAAGGATATTCAGTTCGTCTACAAATTGCCTTTTTCAACCATCGTCACTTTGGGAAAGGATTGGAGACAGCCAACATGTTGTGTTTTTTTATCTCGTTCCCGTTATTCATTAAATCAATTAAATCAGCTTTCCATGTGCCTTTTCAGTTAAAGATCACAGTATGCACAAGAAAACACCAAAAGGATATTCAGTTCGTCTACAAATTGCCTTTTTCAACCATCGTCACTTTGGGAAAGGATTGGAGACAGCCAACATGTTGTGTTTTTTATCTCGTTCCGGTTATTCATTAAATCAATTAAATCAGCTTTCCATGTGCCTTTTCAGTTAAAGATCACAGTATGCACAAGAAAACACCAAAAGGATATTCAGTTCGTCTACAAATTGCCTTTTTCAAACATCGTCACTTTGGGAAAGGATTGGAGACAGCCAACATGTTGTGTTTTTTTATCTCGTTCCCGTTATTCATTAAATCAATTAAATCAGCTTTCCATGTGCCTTTTCAGTTAAAGATCACAGTATGCACAAGAAAACACCAAAAGGATATTCAGTTCGTCTACAAATTGCCTTTTTCAACCATCGTCACTTTGGGAAGGGTTTAGAGACAGCCAACATGTTGTGTTTTTTATCTCGTTCCCGTTATTCATGAAATCAATTAAATCAGCTTTCCATGTGCCTTTTCAGTTAAAGATCACAGTATGCACAAGAAAACACCAAAAGGATATTCAGTTCGTCTACAAATTGCCTTTTTCAACCATCGTCACTTTGGGAAAGGATTGGAGACAGCCAACATGTTGTGTTTTTTTATCTCGTTCCCGTTATTCATTAAATCAATTAAATCAGCTTTCCATGTGCCTTTTCAGTTAAAGATCACAGTATGCACAAGAAAACACCAAAAGGATATTCAGTTCGTCTACAAATTGCCTTTTTCAACCATCGTCACTTTGGGAAAGGATTGGAGACAGCCAACATGTTGTGTTTTTTATCTCGTTCCGGTTATTCATTAAATCAATTAAATCAGCTTTCCATGTGCCTTTTCAGTTAAAGATCACAGTATGCACAAGAAAACACCAAAAGGATATTCAGTTCGTCTACAAATTGCCTTTTTCAAACATCGTCACTTTGGGAAAGGATTGGAGACAGCCAACATGTTGTGTTTTTTTATCTCGTTCCCGTTATTCATTAAATCAATTAAATCAGCTTTCCATGTGCCTTTTCAGTTAAAGATCACAGTATGCTCAAGAAAACACCAAAAGGATATTCAGTTCGTCAACAAATTGCCTTTTTCAACCATCGTCACTTTGGGAAGGGTTTAGAGACAGCCAACATGTTGTGTTTTTTATCTCGTTCCCGTTATTCATGAAATCAATTAAATCAGCTTTCCATGTGCCTTTTCAGTTATAAATCACAGTATGCACAAGAAAACACCAAAAGGATATTCAGTTCGTCTACAAAGTGCCTTTTTCAACCATCGTCACTTTGGGAAGGGTTTGGAGGCAGTCAAAATGTTGTGTTTTTTTATCTCGTTCCCGTTATTCATGAAATCAATTAAATCAGCTTTCCATGTGCCTTTTCAGTTATAAATCACAGTATGCACAAGAAAACACCAAAAGGATATTCAGTTCGTCTACAAAGTGCCTTTTTCAACCATCGTCACTTTGGGAAGGGTTTAGAGACAGCCAACATGTTGTGTTTTTTATCTCGTTCCCGTTATTCATGAAATCAATTAAATCAGCTTTCCATGTGCCTTTTCAGTTATTAATCACAGTATGCACAAGAAAACACCAAAAGGATATTCAGTTCGTCTACAAATTGCCTTTTTCAACCATCGTCACTTTGGGAAGGGTTTGGAGACAGTCAAAATGTTGTGTTTTTTTATCTCGTTCCCGTTATTCATGAAATCAATTAAATCAGCTTTCCATGTGCCTTTTCAGTTATAAATCACAGTATGCACAAGAAAACACCAAAAGGATATTCAGTTCGTCTACAAAGTGCCTTTTTCAACCATCGTCACTTTGGGAAGGGTTTGGAGGCAGTCAAAATGTTGTGTTTTTTATCTCGTTCCCGTTATTCATGAAATCAATTAAATCAGCTTTTCATGTGCCTTTTCAGTTAAAGATCACAGTATGCACAAGAAAACACCAAAAGGATATTCAGTTCGTCTACAAATTGCCTTTTTCAACCATCGTCACTTTGGGAAGGGTTTAGAGACAGCCAACATGTTGTGTTTTTTATCTCGTTCCCGTTATTCATGAAATCAATTAAATCAGCTTTTCATGTGACTTTTCAGTTAAAGATCACAGTATGCACAAGAAAACACCAAAAGGATATTCAGTTCGTCTACAAATTGCCTTTTTCAACCATCGTCACTTTGGGAAGGGTTTGGTGGCAGTCAAAATGTTGTGTTTTTTATCTCGTTCCCGTTATTCATGAAATCAATTAAATCAGCTTTTCATGTGCCTTTTCAGTTAAAGATCACAGTATGCACAAGAAAACACCAAAAGGATATTCAGTTCGTCTACAAATTGCCTTTTTCAACCATCGTCACTTTGGGAAGGGTTTAGAGACAGCCAACAAGTTGTGTTTTTTATCTCGTTCCCGTTATTCATGAAATCAATTAAATCAGCTTTTCATGTGCCTTTTCAGTTAAAGATCACAGTATGCACAAGAAAACACCAAAAGGATATTCAGTTCGTCTACAAATTGCCTTTTTCAACCATCGTCACTTTGGGAAGGGTTTAGAGACAGTCGAAATGTTGTGTTTTTTATCTCGTTCCCGTTATTCATGAAATCAATTAAATCAGCTTTTCATGTGACTTTTCAGTTAAAGATCACAGTATGCACAAGAAAACACCAAAAGGATATTCAGTTCGTTTACAAATTGCTTTTTTCAACCATCGTCACTTTGGGAAGGGTTTAGAGACAGTCGAAATGTTGTGTTTTTTATCTCGTTCCCGTTATTCATGAAATCAATTAAATCAGCTTTTCATGTGCCTTTTCAGTTAAAGATCACAGTATGCACAAGAAAACACCAAAAGGATATTCAGTTCGTCTACAAATTGCTTTTTTCAACCATCGTCACTTTGGGAAGGGTTTAGAGACAGTCGAAATGTTGTGTTTTTTATCTCGTTCCCGTTATTCATGAAATCAATTAAATCAGCTTTTCATGTGCCTTTTCAGTTAAAGATCACAGTATGCACAAGAAAACACCAAAAGGATATTCAGTTCGTCTACAAATTGCCTTTTTCAACCATCGTCACTTTGGGAAGGGTTTGGAGACAGTCAAAATGTTGTGTTTTTTATCTCGTTCCCGTTATTCATGAAATCAATTAAATCAGCTTTTCATGTGACTTTTCAGTTAAAGATCACAGTATGCACAAGAAAACACCAAAAGGATATTCAGTTCGTCTACAAATTGCCTTTTTCAACCATCGTCACTTTGGGAAGGGTTTAGAGACAGCCAACATGTTGTGTTTTTTATCTCGTTCCCGTTATTCATGAAATCAATTAAATCAGCTTTTCATGTGACTTTTCAGTTAAAGATCACAGTATGCACAAGAAAACACCAAAAGGATATTCAGTTCGTCTACAAATTGCCTTTTTCAACCATCGTCACTTTGGGAAGGGTTTGGAGACAGTCAAAATGTTGTGTTTTTTATCTCGTTCCCGTTATTCATGAAATCAATTAAATCAGCTTTTCATGTGCTTTTTCAGTTAAAGATCACAGTATGCACAAGAAAACACCAAAAGGATATTCAGTTCGTCTACAAATTGCCTTTTTCAACCATCGTCACTTTGGGAAGGGTTTAGAGACAGCCAACATGTTGTGTTTTTTATCTCGTTCCCGTTATTCATGAAATCAATTAAATCAGCTTTTCATGTGACTTTTCAGTTAAAGATCACAGTATGCACAAGAAAACACCAAAAGGATATTCAGTTCGTCTACAAATTGCCTTTTTCAACCATCGTCACTTTGGGAAGGGTTTGGTGGCAGTCAAAATGTTGTGTTTTTTATCTCGTTCCCGTTATTCATGAAATCAATTAAATCAGCTTTTCATGTGCCTTTTCAGTTAAAGATCACAGTATGCACAAGAAAACACCAAAAGGATATTCAGTTCGTCTACAAATTGCCTTTTTCAACCATCGTCACTTTGGGAAGGGTTTGGTGGCAGTCAAAATGTTGTGTTTTTTATCTCGTTCCCGTTATTCATGAAATCAATTAAATCAGCTTTTCATGTGCCTTTTCAGTTAAAGATCACAGTATGCACAAGAAAACACCAAAAGGATATTCAGTTCGTCTACAAATTGCCTTTTTCAACCATCGTCACTTTGGGAAGGGTTTGGAGGCAGTCAAAATGTTGTGTTTTTTATCTCGTTCCCGTTATTCATGAAATCAATTAAATCAGCTTTCCATGTGCCTTTTCAGTTATTAATCACAGTATGCACAAGAAAACACCAAAAGGATATTCAGTTCGTCTACAAATTGCCTTTTTCAACCATCGTCACTTTGGGAAGGGTTTGGAGGCAGCCAACATGTTGTGTTTTTTATCTCGTTCCCGTTATTCATGAAATCAATTAAATCAGCTTTTCATGTGCCTTTTCAGTTAAAGATCACAGTATGCACAAGAAAACACCAAAAGGATATTCAGTTCGTCAACAAATTGCCTTTTTCAACCATCGTCACTTTGGGAAGGGTTTGGAGACAGCCAACATGTTGTGTTTTTTATCTCGTTCCCGTTATTCATGAAATCAATTAAATCAGCTTTTCATGTGCCTTTTCAGTTAAAGATCACAGTATGCACAAGAAAACACCAAAAGGATATTCAGTTCGTCTACAAATTGCCTTTTTCAACCATCGTCACTTTGGGAAGGGTTTAGAGACAGTCAAAATGTTGTGTTTTTTATCTCGTTCCCGTTATTCATGAAATCAATTAAATCAGCTTTTCATGTGCCTTTTCAGTTAAAGATCACAGTATGCACAAGAAAACACCAAAAGGATATTCAGTTCGTCTACAAATTGCCTTTTTCAACCATCGTCACTTTGGGAAGGGTTTGGAGACAGCCAACATGTTGTGTTTTTTATCTCGTTCCCGTTATTCATGAAATCAATTAAATCAGCTTTTCATGTGCCTTTTCAGTTAAAGATCACAGTATGCACAAGAAAACACCAAAAGGATATTCAGTTCGTCAACAAATTGCCTTTTTCAACCATCGTCACTTTGGGAAGGGTTTGGAGACAGCCAACATGTTGTGTTTTTTATCTCGTTCCCGTTATTCATGAAATCAATTAAATCAGCTTTTCATGTGCCTTTTCAGTTAAAGATCACAGTATGCACAAGAAAACACCAAAAGGATATTCAGTTCGTCAACAAATTGCCTTTTTCAACCATCGTCACTTTGGGAAGGGTTTGGAGACAGCCAACATGTTGTGTTTTTTATCTCGTTCCCGTTATTCATGAAATCAATTAAATCAGCTTTTCATGTGCCTTTTCAGTTAAAGATCACAGTATGCACAAGAAAACACCAAAAGGATATTCAGTTCGTCTACAAATTGCCTTTTTCAACCATCGTCACTTTGGGAAGGGTTTGGAGACAGCCAACATGTTGTGTTTTTTATCTCGTTCCCGTTATTCATGAAATCAATTAAATCAGCTTTTCATGTGCCTTTTCAGTTAAAGATCACAGTATGCACAAGAAAACACCAAAAGGATATTCAGTTCGTCTACAAATTGCCTTTTTCAACCATCGTCACTTTGGGAAGGGTTTGGAGACAGTCGAAATGTTGTGTTTTTTATCTCGTTCCCGTTATTCATGAAATCAATTAAATCAGCTTTTCATGTGCCTTTTCAGTTAAAGATCACAGTATGCACAAGAAAACACCAAAAGGATATTCAGTTCGTCTACAAATTGCTTTTTTCAACCATCGTCACTTTGGGAAGGGTTTAGAGACAGTCAAAATGTTGTGTTTTTTATCTCGTTCCCGTTATTCATGAAATCAATTAAATCAGCTTTTCATGTGCCTTTTCAGTTAAAGATCACAGTATGCACAAGAAAACACCAAAAGGATATTCAGTTCGTCTACAAATTGCTTTTTTCAACCATCGTCACTTTGGGAAGGGTTTGGAGACAGTCAAAATGTTGTGTTTTTTATCTCGTTCCCGTTATTCATGAAATCAATTAAATCAGCTTTCCATGTGCCTTTTCAGTTATTAATCACAGTATGCACAAGAAAACACCAAAAGGATATTCAGTTCGTCTACAAATTGCCTTTTTCAACCATCGTCACTTTGGGAAGGGTTTGGAGGCAGCCAACATGTTGTGTTTTTTATCTCGTTCCCGTTATTCATGAAATTAATTAAATCAGCTTTTCATGTGCCTTTTCAGTTATTATTCACAGTATGCACAAGAAAACACCAAAAGGATATTCAGTTCGTCTACAAATTGCCTTTTTCAACCATCGTCACTTTGGGAAGGGTTTGGAGACAGCCAACATGTTGTGTTTTTTATCTCGTTCCCGTTATTCATGAAATCAATTAAATCAGCTTTTCATGTGCCTTTTCAGTTAAAGATCACAGTATGCACAAGAAAACACCAAAAGGATATTCAGTTCGTCTACAAATTGCCTTTTTCAACCATCGTCACTTTGGGAAGGGTTTGGAGACAGTCGAAATGTTGTGTTTTTTATCTCGTTCCCGTTATTCATGAAATCAATTAAATCAGCTTTTCATGTGCCTTTTCAGTTATTAATCACAGTATGCACAAGAAAACACCAAAAGGATATTCAGTTCGTCTACAAATTGCCTTTTTCAACCATCGTCACTTTGGGAAGGGTTTGGAGGCAGCCAACATGTTGTGTTTTTTATCTCGTTCCCGTTATTCATGAAATCAATTAAATCAGCTTTCCATGTGCCTTTTCAGTTATTAATCACAGTATGCACAAGAAAACACCAAAAGGATATTCAGTTCGTCTACAAATTGCCTTTTTCAACCATCGTCACTTTGGGAAGGGTTTGGAGACAGTCAAAATGTTGTGTTTTTTATCTCGTTCCCGTTATTCATGAAATCAATTAAATCAGCTTTTCATGTGCCTTTTCAGTTAAAGATCACAGTATGCACAAGAAAACACCAAAAGGATATTCAGTTCGTCTACAAATTGCCTTTTTCAACCATCGTCACTTTGGGAAGGGTTTAGAGACAGTCAAAATGTTGTGTTTTTTATCTCGTTCCCGTTATTCATGAAATCAATTAAATCAGCTTTTCATGTGCCTTTTCAGTTAAAGATCACAGTATGCACAAGAAAACACCAAAAGGATATTCAATTCGTCTACAAATTGCCTTTTTCAACCATCGTCACTTTGGGAAGGGTTTAGAGACAGCCAACATGTTGTGTTTTTTATCTCGTTCCCGTTATTCATGAAATCAATTAAATCAGCTTTTCATGTGCCTTTTCAGTTAAAGATCACAGTATGCACAAGAAAACACCAAAAGGATATTCAGTTCGTCTACAAATTGCCTTTTTCAACCATCGTCACTTTGGGAAGGGTTTAGAGACAGCCAACATGTTGTGTTTTTTATCTCGTTACCGTTATTCATGAAATCAATTAAATCAGCTTTTCATGTGCCTTTTCAGTTAAAGATCACAGTATGCACAAGAAAACACCAAAAGGATATTCAGTTCGTCTACAAATTGCCTTTTTCAACCATCGTCACTTTGGGAAGGGTTTAGAGACAGTCAAAATGTTGTGTTTTTTATCTCGTTACCGTTATTCATGAAATCAATTAAATCAGCTTTTCATGTGCCTTTTCAGTTAAAGATCACAGTATGCACAAGAAAACACCAAAAGGATATTCAGTTCGTCTACAAATTGCCTTTTTCAACCATCGTCACTTTGGGAAGGGTTTGGAGACAGTCAAAATGTTGTGTTTTTTATCTCGTTCCCGTTATTCATGAAATCAATTAAATCAGCTTTTCATGTGCCTTTTCAGTTAAAGATCACAGTATGCACAAGAAAACACCAAAAGGAAATTCAGTTCGTCAACAAATTGCTTTTTTCAACCATCGTCACTTTGGGAAGGGTTTAGAGACAGCCAACATGTTGTGTTTTTTATCTCGTTCCCGTTATTCATGAAATCAATTAAATCAGCTTTTCATGTGCCTTTTCAGTTAAAGATCACAGTATGCACAAGAAAACACCAAAAGGAAATTCAGTTCGTCAACAAATTGCTTTTTTCAACCATCGTCACTTTGGGAAGGGTTTAGAGACAGCCAACATGTTGTGTTTTTTATCTCGTTCCCGTTATTCATGAAATCAATTAAATCAGCTTTTCATGTGCCTTTTCAGTTAAAGATCACAGTATGCACAAGAAAACACCAAAAGGAAATTCAGTTCGTCTACAAATTGCCTTTTTCAACCATCGTCACTTTGGGAAGGGTTTGGAGACAGTCAAAATGTTGTGTTTTTTATCTCGTTCCCGTTATTCATGAAATCAATTAAATCAGCTTTTCATGTGCCTTTTCAGTTAAAGATCACAGTATGCACAAGAAAACACCAAAAGGATATTTAGTTCGTCTACAAATTGCCTTTTTCAACCATCGTCACTTTGGGAAGGGTTTAGAGACAGCCAACATGTTGTGTTTTTTATCTCGTTCCCGTTATTCATGAAATCAATTAAATCAGCTTTTCATGTGCCTTTTCAGTTAAAGATCACAGTATGCACAAGAAAACACCAAAAGGAAATTCAGTTCGTCAACAAATTGCTTTTTTCAACCATCGTCACTTTGGGAAGGGTTTAGAGACAGCCAACATGTTGTGTTTTTTATCTCGTTCCCGTTATTCATGAAATCAATTAAATCAGCTTTTCATGTGCCTTTTCAGTTAAAGATCACAGTATGCACAAGAAAACACCAAAAGGAAATTCAGTTCGTCAACAAATTGCCTTTTTCAACCATCGTCACTTTGGGAAGGGTTTAGAGACAGCCAACATGTTGTGTTTTTTATCTCGTTCCCGTTATTCATGAAATCAATTAAATCAGCTTTTCATGTGCCTTTTCAGTTAAAGATCACAGTATGCACAAGAAAACACCAAAAGGATATTCAGTTCGTCTACAAATTGCCTTTTTCAACCATCGTCACTTTGGGAAGGGTTTGGAGACAGCCAACATGTTGTGTTTTTTATCTCGTTCCCGTTATTCATGAAATCAATTAAATCAGCTTTTCATGTGCCTTTTCAGTTAAAGATCACAGTATGCACAAGAAAACACCAAAAGGATATTCAGTTCGTCTACAAATTGCTTTTTTCAACCATCGTCACTTTGGGAAGGGTTTAGAGACAGCCAACATGTTGTGTTTTTTATCTCGTTCCCGTTATTCATGAAATCAATTAAATCAGCTTTTCATGTGCCTTTTCAGTTAAAGATCACAGTATGCACAAGAAAACACCAAAAGGAAATTCAGTTCGTCAACAAATTGCCTTTTTCAACCATCGTCACTTTGGGAAGGGTTTAGAGACAGCCAACATGTTGTGTTTTTTATCTCGTTCCCGTTATTCATGAAATCAATTAAATCAGCTTTTCATGTGCCTTTTCAGTTAAAGATCACAGTATGCACAAGAAAACACCAAAAGGATATTCAGTTCGTCTACAAATTGCTTTTTTCAACCATCGTCACTTTGGGAAGGGTTTAGAGACAGCCAACATGTTGTGTTTTTTATCTCGTTCCCGTTATTCATGAAATCAATTAAATCAGCTTTTCATGTGCCTTTTCAGTTAAAGATCACAGTATGCACAAGAAAACACCAAAAGGATATTCAGTTCGTCTACAAATTGCCTTTTTCAACCATCGTCACTTTGGGAAGGGTTTAGAGACAGTCAAAATGTTGTGTTTTTTATCTCGTTCCCGTTATTCATGAAATCAATTAAATCAGCTTTTCATGTGCCTTTTCAGTTATAAATCACAGTATGCACAAGAAAACACCAAAAGGATATTCAGTTCGTCTACAAATTGCCTTTTTCAACCATCGTCACTTTGGGAAGGGTTTAGAGACAGCCAACATGTTGTGTTTTTTATCTCGTTCCCGTTATTCATGAAATCAATTAAATCAGCTTTTCATGTGCCTTTTCAGTTAAAGATCACAGTATGCACAAGAAAACACCAAAAGGAAATTCAGTTCGTCAACAAATTGCCTTTTTCAACCATCGTCACTTTGGGAAGGGTTTAGAGACAGCCAACATGTTGTGTTTTTTATCTCGTTCCCGTTATTCATGAAATCAATTAAATCAGCTTTTCATGTGCCTTTTCAGTTAAAGATCACAGTATGCACAAGAAAACACCAAAAGGAAATTCAGTTCGTCAACAAATTGCCTTTTTCAACCATCGTCACTTTGGGAAGGGTTTAGAGACAGCCAACATGTTGTGTTTTTTATCTCGTTCCCGTTATTCATGAAATCAATTAAATCAGCTTTTCATGTGCCTTTTCAGTTAAAGATCACAGTATGCACAAGAAAACACCAAAAGGATATTCAGTTCGTCTACAAATTGCTTTTTTCAACCATCGTCACTTTGGGAAGGGTTTAGAGACAGCCAACATGTTGTGTTTTTTATCTCGTTCCCGTTATTCATGAAATCAATTAAATCAGCTTTTCATGTGCCTTTTCAGTTAAAGATCACAGTATGCACAAGAAAACACCAAAAGGAAATTCAGTTCGTCAACAAATTGCCTTTTTCAACCATCGTCACTTTGGGAAGGGTTTAGAGACAGCCAACATGTTGTGTTTTTTATCTCGTTCCCGTTATTCATGAAATCAATTAAATCAGCTTTTCATGTGCCTTTTCAGTTAAAGATCACAGTATGCACAAGAAAACACCAAAAGGATATTCAGTTCGTCTACAAATTGCTTTTTTCAACCATCGTCACTTTGGGAAGGGTTTAGAGACAGTCAAAATGTTGTTTTTTATCTCGTTCCCGTTATTCATGAAATCAATTAAATCAGCTTTTCATGTGCCTTTTCAGTTAAAGATCACAGTATGCACAAGAAAACACCAAAAGGATATTCAGTTCGTCTACAAATTGCTTTTTTCAACCATCGTCACTTTGGGAAGGGTTTAGAGACAGTCAAAATGTTGTGTTTTTTATCTCGTTCCCGTTATTCATGAAATCAATTAAATCAGCTTTTCATGTGCCTTTTCAGTTATAAATCACAGTATGCACAAGAAAACACCAAAAGGATATTCAGTTCGTCTACAAATTGCCTTTTTCAACCATCGTCACTTTGGGAAGGGTTTAGAGACAGTCAAAATGTTGTGTTTTTTATCTCGTTCCCGTTATTCATGAAATCAATTAAATCAGCTTTCCATGTGCCTTTTCAGTTATTAATCACAGTATGCACAAGAAAACACCAAAAGGATATTCAGTTCGTCTACAAATTGCCTTTTTCAACCATCGTCACTTTGGGAAGGGTTTGGAGACAGTCAAAATGTTGTGTTTTTTATCTCGTTACCGTTATTCATGAAATCAATTAAATCAGCTTTTCATGTGCCTTTTCAGTTATAAATCACAGTATGCACAAGAAAACACCAAAAGGATATTCAGTTCGTCTACAAATTGCCTTTTTCAACCATCGTCACTTTGGGAAGGGTTTAGAGACAGCCAACATGTTGTGTTTTTTATCTCGTTCCCGTTATTCATGAAATCAATTAAATCAGCTTTTCATGTGCCTTTTCAGTTAAAGATCACAGTATGCACAAGAAAACACCAAAAGGATATTCAGTTCGTCTACAAATTGCTTTTTTCAACCATCGTCACTTTGGGAAGGGTTTAGAGACAGCCAACATGTTGTGTTTTTTATCTCGTTCCCGTTATTCATGAAATCAATTAAATCAGCTTTTCATGTGCCTTTTCAGTTAAAGATCACAGTATGCACAAGAAAACACCAAAAGGAAATTCAGTTCGTCAACAAATTGCCTTTTTCAACCATCGTCACTTTGGGAAGGGTTTAGAGACAGCCAACATGTTGTGTTTTTTATCTCGTTCCCGTTATTCATGAAATCAATTAAATCAGCTTTTCATGTGCCTTTTCAGTTAAAGATCACAGTATGCACAAGAAAACACCAAAAGGATATTCAGTTCGTCTACAAATTGCTTTTTTCAACCATCGTCACTTTGGGAAGGGTTTAGAGACAGCCAACATGTTGTGTTTTTTATCTCGTTCCCGTTATTCATGAAATCAATTAAATCAGCTTTTCATGTGCCTTTTCAGTTAAAGATCACAGTATGCACAAGAAAACACCAAAAGGAAATTCAGTTCGTCAACAAATTGCCTTTTTCAACCATCGTCACTTTGGGAAGGGTTTAGAGACAGCCAACATGTTGTGTTTTTTATCTCGTTCCCGTTATTCATGAAATCAATTAAATCAGCTTTTCATGTGCCTTTTCAGTTAAAGATCACAGTATGCACAAGAAAACACCAAAAGGATATTCAGTTCGTCTACAAATTGCTTTTTTCAACCATCGTCACTTTGGGAAGGGTTTAGAGACAGTCAAAATGTTGTTTTTTATCTCGTTCCCGTTATTCATGAAATCAATTAAATCAGCTTTTCATGTGCCTTTTCAGTTAAAGATCACAGTATGCACAAGAAAACACCAAAAGGATATTTAGTTCGTCTACAAATTGCTTTTTTCAACCATCGTCACTTTGGGAAGGGTTTAGAGACAGTCAAAATGTTGTGTTTTTTATCTCGTTCCCGTTATTCATGAAATCAATTAAATCAGCTTTTCATGTGCCTTTTCAGTTATAAATCACAGTATGCACAAGAAAACACCAAAAGGATATTCAGTTCGTCTACAAATTGCCTTTTTCAACCATCGTCACTTTGGGAAGGGTTTAGAGACAGTCAAAATGTTGTGTTTTTTATCTCGTTCCCGTTATTCATGAAATCAATTAAATCAGCTTTCCATGTGCCTTTTCAGTTATTAATCACAGTATGCACAAGAAAACACCAAAAGGATATTCAGTTCGTCTACAAATTGCCTTTTTCAACCATCGTCACTTTGGGAAGGGTTTGGAGACAGTCAAAATGTTGTGTTTTTTATCTCGTTCCCGTTATTCATGAAATCAATTAAATCAGCTTTTCATGTGCCTTTTCAGTTAAAGATCACAGTATGCACAAGAAAACACCAAAAGGATATTCAGTTTGTCTACAAATTGCCTTTTTCAACCATCGTCACTTTGGGAAGGGTTTGGAGACAGTCAAAATGTTGTGTTTTTTATCTCGTTCCCGTTATTCATGAAATCAATTAAATCAGCTTTTCATGTGCCTTCAAAAGGAAGTTTTGTCCATACCTCTCATATGTAAATGCAGTTGGAATATACATTTCTAGATCTCGCCGCATCAGTTTACTCATGTGTCACCACACCCCATTCTCTTCTTTTCCTTATTCACTTCTTTGTGAAGTATCTATAAAATAAAAAAAATTAAAAAAAAACAACGTTGTATCTTTGTAGTGATGTTTTTTGAATAAAGCCAAAGAGTTGGCGGAAAGAATTTTGCCCGCCCGGGGAGAAGTAGCTACAATCCACTGGAAGGTTGTCTGCAATGATTTCTGCCGACAAACAAGTGCAATTGCTTTTATTCGAATTTCAGAACTTATAGACCACCGAAGAAAATATTCCGGAACGCCAAGAGGGATCGATGACAACGTTGATGGTTGGTGCATTTTCAATAGAAAACGTTCATTCGGTTAAATGGACCCGCGCAATGTTCATCTCTTGTGGAGCAGATCGACTTACTAGCTCTCATAGTCAGATTGCATTCTTTTCTGACAAACAAAATTGAGCCCGAAACATTTTATTTTGTAAATTTTGTGTATAGCAAGTGGCAATTATATAAACAAATATGCACAAAAGAAGAAGGGACCATAAAAATTTGGTTACAATTGAAAAATGAAGATGAAATGGGAAAATAGAGAGAACCAATTGCGGCAAAGTACTTAGAAGCACTTGCGATGGACGATGGATGGGCCGGACTCGTCGTACTCCTGCTTAGAGATCCACATCTGTTGGAAAGTGGACAGGGAAGCGAGGATGGATCCTCCGATCCAGACGGAGTACTTGCGCTCTGGCGGGGCGATGATCTTGATCTTCATGGTGCTGAAATATTGGAAATTAAAGCATGTTACATTGATACTGGATGTTTTTACCTCGGAGCCAGAGCGGTCATCTCCTTCTGCATGCGATCGTCGATTCCTGGGTACATAGTGGTTCCTCCGGAAAGGACGGTGTTGGCGTACAAGTCCTTACGGATATCAATGTCGCATTTCATGATCGAGTTGTAAGAAGTCTCGTGGATTCCGGCAGACTCCTTACCCAAGAAGGATGGCTGGAAAAGAGCCTCTGGGCAACGGAAGCGCTCGTTTCCGACGGTGATGACCTGTCCGTCCGGAAGTTCGTACGACTTCTCGAGGGAAGAGGAGGAGGCGGCGGTGGCCATCTCCTGCTCGAAGTCGAGAGCGACGTAGCAGAGTTTCTCCTTGATGTCACGGACGATCTCACGCTCAGCGGTGGTGGTGAATGAGTATCCGCGCTCAGTGAGGATCTTCATGAGGTTGTCAGTAAGATCACGTCCGGCCAAGTCAAGACGAAGGATGGCGTGCGGGAGGGCATATCCTTCGTAGATTGGGACGGTGTGGGTGACACCATCTCCAGAGTCGAGAACGACTCCGGTGGTACGTCCGGAGGCGTACAGGGAGAGGACAGCCTGGATGGCGACGTACACGGCCGGGGCGTTGAACGTCTCGAACATGGTTTGGGTCATCTTTTCACGGTTAGCCTTTGGGTTCAGTGGGGCTTCAGTGAGGAGGACTGGGTGCTCTTCTGGAGCAACGCGGAGGTCGTTGTAGAAGGTGTGGTGCCAAATCTTCTCCATGTCATCCCAGTTGGTGACGATTCCGTGCTCAATTGGGTACTTGAGTGTCAAGATACCTGAAAAACTCAAATTAATTGTCGGTTACGTTGGTCAAAATGATTACCTCTCTTTGCTTGGGCCTCGTCTCCAACGTACGAGTCCTTCTGCCCCATACCGACCATGACTCCCTGGTGACGTGGTCTTCCGACGATGGATGGGAACACGACACGTGGAGCGTCGTCTCCGGCGAATCCGGCCTTGCACATTCCGGATCCATTGTCCACAACCACGGCGACAACGTCGTCGTCACACATTTTGATTAATTTTTAATGTACCTGAAAAAATGAAATAAATAATTTTGGAATGTTGTTTGAGAGAGCGAAGTAAATGTAAGATTTTTCAACGAGATGTCAATTGGAACAGGAAATGAAGTGAGAAGACCAGCGGGGGGGGTGCAACTGCTCACATATTCTGAACGTAGAGAAGAAGCGAGAGATAGAGATGAAGAGGAGCGGGGAGCCAGGGAAAGATAAAAGAGAAGGCGCGCGACAAACAGTCCTATTCGAAAGGTGGGAAAATGTGTGAGGGCCTCTCTATGTATGTGCCCATACGCAATGCTGATTCATAAGTGAAGGAAGACGAGGACCGCCCTGCCGGCGCTAGAGAAACCGATGAAACTTCTCAAGCACATTCCGGATCCATTGCCGATAACGAGTGTAGTTACGTCATAGCCGTACGTGTTCGATGTCTGATGGAGAGTGGAGTCTAGACGGGGGCTAGAGTGCTTGATTTCCCGTCCTCGTGGTCTATATATACTGAGTCGCGACGCGCACGCCCCGCCTTTTTCCGTTGGTTGCGAGACCCCGCCCCTCGGCGAGAGATTGAGGGAGTTTGGAGGGTGGTCTCTCCGGCAAGACAGCGAAACGTTGGGGACACATGGGACGGCCAAAACACCTCTATTTCGAAACAATCTTGCGATGTGGGTGATGACTCAGAATGCGGAGACACACATTTCTGAGGAAACAAAGAACGGCGATTTCGAATAAAGTATCAACGGGAAGCCCCAGGACCATCTCATGCTGATGTGGTTTATGTCATTCTAGAGGAAACACTGGAAGGACATGTAGAAACAGCTCCGCTCAAAGTTTCGCTTGGCTTCTGTGATGACTCCGTGCAGTGTTCCGTTGGAAAGAGAACATTCTCTGTTCGACCAAAAATGTTCTTCTTCTCTCGGTTCATAGTTACTTATCCCAGGATTCTATTAGGGTGTTCCAGTGTTCGTACTATCGGATGCCATCGAAATGGCCCCGCGACCGAGGAATGTTCTGTCGGAGAATGATTATACAGTACCGGAAAAAAAGCTATCATTTTTTGGTTTTTAGAGCATATCTTGAGTCAGAGGTTTCCGATCGCCATGAAACTTTACCATATTGTTTCTAGCGTGTTTGAAAACTTATGTAGAAGTTGGGAGCACGAAGAAGCTCAAAATGTTCGGTTGCACGGTCATTTCGATGACATCCCATAGTTTTCCCATTTTTCAAACTTCGCAAACCGAAATGGCTCAAAAACCGAAAAGGACCTACAACAGAATCCATATATCTCGAGATTGGTAACAGAGAGCAAAAAAGTGTCAACAGCATTATTATAGCACTCATTATATTCTACAAGTTCGTAGTTGACAACTTTCTGACATCTCTTATCAATCTCGAGATTTTATCATTCTCCCGCAGAACATTTCCTCGGTGAAAAATGTAAAAACTATGGGATGTCATCGAAATGACCGTGCAACCGAGGAATATTCTGCAGGAGAATGATAAAATCTCGAAATTGATAAGAGATATCAGAAAGTTGTCAACTACGAACTTGTAGAACATAACTAGTGCTATAGACGTATTGAGGGCTTAATTTCAGAACACCGGGTGTGTTTGACTAAGCAAAAATCGACTCGAAAAAAGAACATGAAAGTGGTCAGCTCAAGTCCGCAGAAGAATTCGGAAAAATAACGAAGCATCTCTCTCTCTCTCTCTCGCTCTGAATCACCGAGGCCAAACAACGACTGGACCGCTGTGAGGTACTATGAGATCGGAAACGTACCTTGCACATGCCGGACCCAACATTGATCTCGAGAGGTTTTCCGTAGTCGCCCATGGCCGTTGTTTGATGGAGAATGGGGTCTAGACGGTGCTAGTGCTTGATTTCCCGTCCTCGTGGTCTATATATACTGAGTCGCGACGCGCACGCCCCGCCTTTTTCCGTTGGTTCCGCGACCCCGCCCCTCGGCGAGAGATTGAGGGAGTTTGGAGGGTGGTCTCTCCGGCAAGACAGCGAAACGTTGGGGACACATGGGACGGCCAAAACATCTCTATTTCGAAACAATCTTGCGATGTGGGTGATGACTCAGAATGCGGAGACACACATTTCTGGAGAAACAAAGAACGGCGATTTCGAATAAAGTATCAACGGGAAGCTCCAGGACTATCTCAAGCTGTTGTGGTCCATGTCATTCTAGAGCAAACACTGGAAGAAATTTCAAATGTTCCTCTAGTTCCACTTTTTGATAACTACTACGCTGCGGAAAACGTTGCCGTTCACATCACCGGTCCAGTTTCTATCCCTTCCACCACATTCGACTGGCATTGTTTCGCAATGTGAGTCATTGTTTGGCCTCGTTGATCCAAAGCGTCCTGACACTTGCGCGGTTACTCGCTCCTCAAAGGGTGGTAGAGAGAGAGAGAGAGAGATATATATGTGTTTTTTATCTCGTTCCGGTTATTCATAAAACCAATTAAGACACGTTATCTGAGATTCGCGAGAAGTCCGCAATACAAGAGGGCACTAGGATTTCAAAACGATCCTCGAGGGCTATAATTGTTTGTGTGTGTAGGTACATCAGTTGTAAGACATATGCACCACATTTTGGGAGGCTCAGCCCCTCTTGGCTGGAATTACAGACAAGCAAAGTCGAAAAACCAACTTTTTTCTTCGTCGCCCGATTTTGATAATTCTTTGACCATTCGATAGAACACACTTTTTTATGCACTTTTGCAGTTAATCACTTAATTTTATCACCACTTTGAAGACCAGAAAATGTCCATTTTGTAATTCAAAAAACACATTTCAAAGTTTTTCACCCTCCCCAATGTTAATATACCAATCACTAAAAGCAGTTTCAGATAGTATATCGATAGGACTTTCAAATGAAAATATAGCAGTGATCGAAACGGATTGGGTAAAAATCCAAAAAAATCAATAACTGATAATCATTTTTGAAAATTTTCTCCGATTCGAATGAAACAAAAACCATTCGAAAGAGCAGCTTATTTTGAGCATTTTTGTGAAAAGACTCATATTTGAATTTCATTTTGAGATGCTGAAAATTTCAGATGAAATCTCAAAAATTGGGTTGAACTTGGTTTTTAATTTTTTTCACCCACTCCAATGTTAAAATACCAATCACTAAAAATAGTTCCATGTAGTATATCGATATGCCCTTCATATAAAAATATAGTGGTGATCGCAACGGATTGGGTAAAAATCCAAAAAAATCGATAACTGATAATCATTTTTGAAAATTTTTTCCGATCTGAATGACACAAAAATCATTCGAAAGAGCATCTCATTTTAAGCATTTTTTGTGAAAAGACTCATATTTGAATTTCATTTTAACACTTAGAAAAAGTGATTCTTTCTTGGAGTTATAACTACAACACTTTTCCGTGAAAATTGGGTCTCGCGAAGATGAGGATGGTTTTAGATTGTTCAAGATGAGCAAAAAACAGGAAATTTCCCAAATACATAAGTAAGGACCAGTACTACCCATGTGCACCGACTTATTCACGGGGCTCCACCTGGAGGAGTACGGTAGGTGCTCAAAGAGCACAAAACCAACTTTTTTGTCAGTGCTCCAAATAAACTGACAAAATTCACAGATATCAAGGACACTAATCTATATGTATTCCCAAAATTTCGAGTCCAGAAAACAAAATTTGTTCGAAAAAAAAATCACGATATTCAGTTTCTCCATGCTTCCGAAAGGAATTTCAGCTCACTTTATCTCTACTGGGACTGATAAGATTGATTAAGTGTCTTCACAAAAAATGCTCAAAATGAGATGCTCTTTCGAATGGTTTTTGTTTCATTCGAATCGGAGAAAATTTTCAAAAATGATTATCAGTTATCTTTTTTTTTGGATTTTTACCCAATCCGTTTCGATCACCACTATATTTTTATATGAAAGGCATATCGATATACTACATGGAACTATTTTTAGTGATTGGTATTTTAACATTGGAGTGGGTGAAAAAAATTAAAAACCAAGTTCAACCCAATTTTTGAGATTTCATCTGAAATTTTCAGCATCTCAAAATGAAATTCAAATATGAGTCTTTTCACAAAAAATGCTCAAAATAAGCTGCTCTTTCGAATGGTTTTTGTTTCATTCGAATCGGAGAAAATTTTCAAAAATGATTATCAGTTATCGATTTTTTTGGATTTTTACCCAATCCGTTTCGATCACTGCTATATTTTCATTTGAAAGTCCTATCGATATACTATCTGAAACTGCTTTTAGTGATTGGTATATTAACATTGGGGAGGGTGAAAAACTTTGAAATGTGTTTTTTGAACCACAAAATGGACATTTTCTGGTCTTCAAGGTGGTGATAAAATTAAGTGATTAACTGCAAAAGTGCATAAAAAAGTGTGTTCTATCGAATGGTCAAAGAATTGTCAAAATCGGTCGACGGAGAAAAAAGTTGGTTTTTCGACTTTGCTTGTCTGTAATTCCAGCCAAGAGGGGCAGAGGCTCCCAAAATGTGGTGCATATGTCTTACAACTAATGTACCTACACACACAAAAAATTACAGCGCTCGAGGATCGTTTTGAAATCCTAGTGCCCTCTACATTTCGAGATTCTCAGAGAACGTGTCTTAAATCAGCTTTCCATGTGCCTTTATCAGTTAAAGATCACAGTATGCACCGGAAAACACCAAAAGGATATTCAGTTCGTCCACAAATTGCCTTTCTCAACCATCGTCACTTTGGGAAGGGTTTGGAGATAGCCAACATGTTGTGTTTTTTATCTCGTTCCCGTTATTCATGAAATCAATTAAATCAGCTTTTCATGTGCTTTTTCAGTTAAAGATCACAGTATGCACCGGAAAACACCAAAAGGATATTCAGTTCGTCAACAAATTGCCTTTTTCAACCATCGTCACTTTGGGAAGGGTTTGGAGACAGCCAACATGTTGTGTTTTTTATCTCGTTCCCGTTATTCATAAAATCAATTAAATCAGCTTTCCATGTGCCTTCAAAAGGAAGTTTTGTCCATACCTCTCATATGTAAATGCAGTTGGAATATACATTTCTAGATCTCGCCCCATCAGTTTACTCATGTGTCACCACACCCCATTCTCTTCTTTTCCTTATTCACTTCTTCGTGAAGTATCTATAAAATAAAAAAAATTAAAAAAAAAATACAACGTTGTATCAGTGATGTTTTTTGAATAAAGCCAAAGAGTTGGCGGAAAGAGCTTTGCCCGCCCGGGGAGAAGTAGCTACAATCCACTGGAAGGTTGTCTGCAATGATTTCTGCCGACAAACAAGTGCAATTGCTTTTATTCGAATTTCAGAACTTATAGACCACCGAAGAAAATATTCCGGAACGCCAAGAGGGATCGATGACAACGTTGATGGTTGGTGCACTTTCAACTGAAAACGTTTAATCGGTTAAATGGACCCGCGCAATGTTCATCTCTTGTGGAGCAGATCGACTTACTAGCTCTCATAGTCAGATTGCATTCTTTTCTGGATGTTTTTACCTCGGAGCCAGAGCGGTCATCTCCTTCTGCATGCGATCGTCGATTCCTGGGTACATAGTGGTTCCTCCGGAAAGGACGGTGTTGGCGTACAAGTCCTTACGGATATCAATGTCGCATTTCATGATCGAGTTGTAAGAAGTCTCGTGGATTCCGGCAGACTCCTTACCCAAGAAGGATGGCTGGAAAAGAGCCTCTGGGCAACGGAAGCGCTCGTTTCCGACGGTGATGACCTGTCCGTCCGGAAGTTCGTACGACTTCTCGAGGGAAGAGGAGGAGGCGGCGGTGGCCATCTCCTGCTCGAAGTCGAGAGCGACGTAGCAGAGTTTCTCCTTGATGTCACGGACGATCTCACGCTCAGCGGTGGTGGTGAATGAGTATCCGCGCTCAGTGAGGATCTTCATGAGGTTGTCAGTAAGATCACGTCCGGCCAAGTCAAGACGAAGGATGGCGTGCGGGAGGGCATATCCTTCGTAGATTGGGACGGTGTGGGTGACACCATCTCCAGAGTCGAGAACGACTCCAGTGGTACGTCCGGAGGCGTACAGGGAGAGGACAGCCTGGATGGCGACGTACACGGCCGGGGCGTTGAACGTCTCGAACATGGTTTGGGTCATCTTTTCACGGTTAGCCTTTGGGTTCAGTGGGGCTTCAGTGAGGAGGACTGGGTGCTCTTCTGGAGCAACGCGGAGGTCGTTGTAGAAGGTGTGGTGCCAAATCTTCTCCATGTCATCCCAGTTGGTGACGATTCCGTGCTCAATTGGGTACTTGAGGGTCAAGATACCTGAAAAACTCAAATTAATTGTCGGTTACGTTGGTCAAAATGATTACCTCTCTTTGCTTGGGCCTCGTCTCCAACGTACGAGTCTTTCTGCCCCATACCGACCATGACTCCCTGGTGACGTGGTCTTCCGACGATGGATGGGAACACGACGCGTGGAGCGTCGTCTCCGGCGAATCCGGCCTTGCACATTCCGGATCCATTGTCCACAACCACGGCGACAACGTCGTCATCACACATTTTGATTAATTTTTAATGTACCTGAAAAAATGAAATAAATAATTTTGGAATGTTGTTTGAAAGAGCGAAGTAAATGTAAGATTTTTCAACGAGATGTCAATTGGAACAGGAAATGAAGTGAGAAGACCAGCGGGGGGGGGGGTGCAACTGCTCACATATTCTGCAACATAGAGAAGAAGCGAGGGATAGAGATGAAGAGGAGCGGGGAGCCAGGGAAAGATAAAAGAGAAGGCGCGCGACAAACAGTCCTATTCGAAAGGTGGGAAAATGTGTGAGGGCCTCTCTATGTATGTGCCCATACGCAATGCTGATTCATAAGTGAAGGAAGACGAGGACCGCCCTGCCGGCGCTAGAGAAACCGAGGAAACTTCTCAAGCACATTCCGGATCCATTGCCGATAACGAGTGTAGTTACGTCATAGCCGTACGTGTTCGATGTCTGATGGAGAGTGGAGTCTAGACGGGGGCTAGAGTGCTTGATTTCCCGTCCTCGTGGTCTATATATACTGAGTCGCGACGCGCACGCCCCGCCTTTTTCCGTTGGTTGCGAGACCCCGCCCCTCGGCGAGAGATTGAGGGAGTTTGGAGGGTGGTCTCTCCGGCAAGACAGCGAAACGTTGGGGACACATCGTTCCGGTTATTCATAAAACCAATTAAATCAGCTTTCCATGTGCCTTTATCAGTTAAAGATCACAGTATGCACCGGAAAACACCAAAATGATATTCAGTTCGTCTACAAATTGCCTTTCTCAACCATGGTCACTTTGGGAAGGGTTTGGAGACAGCCAACATGTTGTGTTTTTTATCTCGTTCCCGTTATTCATAAAATCAATTAAATCAGCTTTCCATGTGCCTTTTCAGTTATAAATCACAGTATGCACAAGAAAACACCAAAAGGATATTCAGTTCGTCTACAAATTGCCTTTTTCAACCATCGTCACTTTGGGAAGGGTTTAGAGACAGCCAACATGTTGTGTTTTTTATCTCGTTCCCGTTATTCATGAAATCAATTAAATCAGCTTTCCATGTGCCTTTTCAGTTATAAATCACAGTATGCACAAGAAAACACCAAAATGATATTCAGTTCGTCTACAAATTGCCTTTTTCAACCATCGTCACTTTGGGAAGGGTTTAGAGACAGCCAACATGTTGTGTTTTTTATCTCGTTCCCGTTATTCATGAAATCAATTAAATCAGCTTTCCATGTGCCTTTTCAGTTATAAATCACAGTATGCACAAGAAAACACCAAAAGGATATTCAGTTCGTCTACAAATTGCCTTTTTCAACCATCGTCACTTTGGGAAGGGTTTAGAGACAGCCAACATGTTGTGTTTTTTATCTCGTTCCCGTTATTCATGAAATCAATTAAATCAGCTTTCCATGTGCCTTTTCAGTTATAAATCACAGTATGCACAAGAAAACACCAAAAGGATATTCAGTTCGTCTACAAATTGCCTTTTTCAACCATCGTCACTTTGGGAAGGGTTTGGAGACAGCCAACATGTTGTGTTTTTTATCTCGTTCCCGTTATTCATGAAATCAATTAAATCAGCTTTCCATGTGCCTTTTCAGTTATAAATCACAGTATGCACAAGAAAACACCAAAAGGATATTCAGTTCGTCTACAAATTGCCTTTCTCAACCATGGTCACTTTGGGAAGGGTTTGGAGGCAGTCAAAATGTTGTGTTTTTTATCTCGTTCCCGTTATTCATGAAATCAATTAAATCAGCTTTCCATGTGCCTTTTCAGTTAAAGATCACAGTATGCACAAGAAAACACCAAAATGATATTCAGTTCGTCTACAAATTGCCTTTCTCAACCATGGTCACTTTGGGAAGGGTTTGGAGGCAGTCAAAATGTTGTGTTTTTTATCTCGTTCCCGTTATTCATGAAATCAATTAAATCAGCTTTCCATGTGCCTTTTCAGTTATAAATCACAGTATGCACAAGAAAACACCAAAATGATATTCAGTTCGTCTACAAATTGCCTTTTTCAACCATCGTCACTTTGGGAAGGGTTTAGAGACAGCCAACATGTTGTGTTTTTTATCTCGTTCCCGTTATTCATGAAATCAATTAAATCAGCTTTCCATGTGCCTTTTCAGTTATAAATCACAGTATGCACAAGAAAACACCAAAAGGATATTCAGTTCGTCTACAAATTGCCTTTTTCAACCATCGTCACTTTGGGAAGGGTTTAGAGACAGCCAACATGTTGTGTTTTTTATCTCGTTCCCGTTATTCATGAAATCAATTAAATCAGCTTTCCATGTGCCTTTTCAGTTATAAATCACAGTATGCACAAGAAAACATCAAAAGGATATTCAGTTCGTCTACAAATTGCCTTTCTCAACCATGGTCACTTTGGGAAGGGTTTGGAGGCAGTCAAAATGTTGTGTTTTTTATCTCGTTCCCGTTATTCATGAAATCAATTAAATCAGCTTTCCATGTGCCTTTTCAGTTAAAGATCACAGTATGCACAAGAAAACACCAAAATGATATTCAGTTCGTCTACAAATTGCCTTTCTCAACCATGGTCACTTTGGGAAGGGTTTGGAGGCAGTCAAAATGTTGTGTTTTTTATCTCGTTCCCGTTATTCATGAAATCAATTAAATCAGCTTTCCATGTGCCTTTTCAGTTATAAATCACAGTATGCACAAGAAAACACCAAAAGGATATTCAGTTCGTCTACAAATTGCCTTTTTCAACCATGGTCACTTTGGGAAGGGTTTAGAGACAGCCAACATGTTGTGTTTTTTATCTCGTTCCCGTTATTCATGAAATCAATTAAATCAGCTTTCCATGTGCCTTTTCAGTTATAAATCACAGTATGCACAAGAAAACACCAAAAGGATATTCAGTTCGTCTACAAATTGCCTTTTTCAACCATCGTCACTTTGGGAAGGGTTTAGAGACAGCCAACATGTTGTGTTTTTTATCTCGTTCCCGTTATTCATGAAATCAATTAAATCAGCTTTCCATGTGCCTTTTCAGTTATAAATCACAGTATGCACAAGAAAACACCAAAAGGATATTCAGTTCGTCTACAAATTGCCTTTTTCAACCATCGTCACTTTGGGAAGGGTTTGGAGGCAGTCAAAATGTTCTGTTTTTTATCTCGTTCCCGTTATTCATGAAATCAATTAAATCAGCTTTCCATGTGCCTTTTCAGTTATAAATCACAGTATGCACAAGAAAACACCAAAAGGATATTTAGTTCGTCTACAAATTGCCTTTTTCAACCATCGTCACTTTGGGAAGGGTTTAGAGACAGCCAACATGTTGTGTTTTTTATCTCGTTCCCGTTATTCATGAAATCAATTAAATCAGCTTTCCATGTGCCTTTTCAGTTATAAATCACAGTATGCACAAGAAAACACCAAAAGGATATTCAGTTCGTCTACAAATTGCCTTTTTCAACCATCGTCACTTTGGGAAGGGTTTAGAGACAGCCAACATGTTGTGTTTTTTATCTCGTTCCCGTTATTCATGAAATCAATTAAATCAGCTTTCCATGTGCCTTTTCAGTTATAAATCACAGTATGCACAAGAAAACACCAAAAGGATATTCAGTTCGTCTACAAATTGCCTTTTTCAACCATCGTCACTTTGGGAAGGGTTTAGAGACAGCCAACATGTTGTGTTTTTTATCTCGTTCCCGTTGTTCATGAAATCAATTAAATCAGCTTTCCATGTGCCTTTTCAGTTATAAATCACAGTATGCACAAGAAAACACCAAAAGGATATTCAGTTCGTCTACAAATTGCCTTTTTCAACCATCGTCACTTTGGGAAGGGTTTAGAGACAGCCAACATGTTGTGTTTTTTATCTCGTTCCCGTTATTCATGAAATCAATTAAATCAGCTTTTCATGTGCCTTTTCAGTTAAAGATCACAGTATGCACAAGAAAACACCAAAAGGATATTCAGTTCGTCTACAAATTGCCTTTTTCAACCATCGTCACTTTGGGAAAGGATTGGAGACAGTCAAAATGTTGTGTTTTTTATCTCGTTCCCGTTATTCATGAAATCAATTAAATCAGCTTTCCATGTGCCTTTTCAGTTATAAATCACAGTATGCACAAGAAAACACCAAAAGGATATTCAGTTCGTCTACAAATTGCCTTTTTCAACCATCGTCACTTTGGGAAGGGTTTAGAGACAGCCAACATGTTGTGTTTTTTATCTCGTTCCCGTTATTCATGAAATCAATTAAATCAGCTTTCCATGTGCCTTTTCAGTTATAAATCACAGTATGCACAAGAAAACACCAAAAGGATATTCAGTTCGTCTACAAATTGCCTTTTTCAACCATCGTCACTTTGGGAAGGGTTTAGAGACAGCCAACATGTTGTGTTTTTTATCTCGTTCCCGTTATTCATGAAATCAATTAAATCAGCTTTTCATGTGCCTTTTCAGTTAAAGATCACAGTATGCACAAGAAAACACCAAAAGGATATTCAGTTCGTCTACAAATTGCCTTTTTCAACCATCGTCACTTTGGGAAGGGTTTGGAGACAGTCAAAATGTTGTGTTTTTTATCTCGTTCCCGTTATTCATGAAATCAATTAAATCAGCTTTCCATGTGCCTTTTCAGTTATAAATCACAGTATGCACAAGAAAACACCAAAAGGATATTCAGTTCGTCTACAAATTGCCTTTTTCAACCATCGTCACTTTGGGAAGGGTTTGGAGACAGCCAACATGTTGTGTTTTTTATCTCGTTCCCGTTATTCATGAAATCAATTAAATCAGCTTTCCATGTGCCTTTTCAGTTATAAATCACAGTATGCACAAGAAAACACCAAAAGGATATTCAGTTCGTCTACAAATTGCCTTTTTCAACCATCGTCACTTTGGGAAGGGTTTGGAGACAGCCAACATGTTGTGTTTTTTATCTCGTTCCCGTTATTCATGAAATCAATTAAATCAGCTTTCCATGTGCCTTTCCAGTTATAAATCACAGTATCCACAAGAAAACACCAAAAAGATATTCAGTTCGTCTACAAATTGCCTTTTTCAACCATCGTCACTTTGAGAAGGGTTTAGAGACAGCCAACATGTTGTGTTTTTTATCTCGTTCCCGTTATTCATGAAATCAATTAAATCAGCTTTTCATGTGCCTTTTCAGTTAAAGATCACAGTATGCACAAGAAAACACCAAAAGGATATTCAGTTCGTCTACAAATTGCCTTTTTCAACCATCGTCACTTTGGGAAGGGTTTGGAGGCAGTCAAAATGTTGTGTTTTTTATCTCGTTCCCGTTATTCATGAAATCAATTAAATCAGCTTTCCATGTGCCTTTTCAGTTAAAGATCACAGTATGCACAAGAAAACACCAAAAGGATATTCAGTTCGTCTACAAATTGCCTTTTTCAACCATCGTCACTTTGGGAAGGGTTTGGAGACAGTCAAAATGTTGTGTTTTTTATCTCGTTCCCGTTATTCATGAAATCAATTAAATCAGCTTTCCATGTGCCTTTTCAGTTAAAGATCACAGTATGCACAAGAAAACACCAAAAGGATATTCAGTTCGTCTACAAATTGCCTTTTTCAACCATCGTCACTTTGGGAAGGGTTTGGAGGCAGTCAAAATGTTGTGTTTTTTATCTCGTTCCCGTTATTCATGAAATCAATTAAATCAGCTTTCCATGTGCCTTTTCAGTTAAAGATCACAGTATGCACAAGAAAACACCAAAAGGATATTCAGTTCGTCTACAAATTGCCTTTTTCAACCATCGTCACTTTGGGAAGGGTTTGGAGGCAGTCAAAATGTTGTGTTTTTTATCTCGTTCCCGTTATTCATGAAATCAATTAAATCAGCTTTCCATTTGCCTTTTCAGTTAAAGATCACAGTATGCACAAGAAAACACCAAAAGGATATTCAGTTCGTCTACAAATTGCCTTTTTCAACCATCGTCACTTTGGGAAGGGTTTAGAGACAGCCAACATGTTGTGTTTTTTATCTCGTTCCCGTTATTCATGAAATCAATTAAATCAGCTTTTCATGTCCCTTTTCAGTTAAAGATCACAGTATGCACAAGAAAACACCAAAAGGATATTCAGTTCGTCTACAAATTGCCTTTTTCAACCATCGTCACTTTGGGAAGGGTTTAGAGACAGCCAACATGTTGTGTTTTTTATCTCGTTCCCGTTATTCATGAAATCAATTAAATCAGCTTTTCATGTCCCTTTTCAGTTAAAGATCACAGTATGCACAAGAAAACACCAAAAGGATATTCAGTTCGTCTACAAATTGCCTTTTTCAACCATCGTCACTTTGGGAAGGGTTTGGAGACAGTCAAAATGTTGTGTTTTTTATCTCGTTCCCGTTATTCATGAAATCAATTAAATCAGCTTTCCATGTCCCTTTTCAGTTAAAGATCACAGTATGCACAAGAAAACACCAAAAGGATATTCAGTTCGTCTACAAATTGCCTTTTTCAACCATCGTCACTTTGGGAAGGGTTTGGAGACAGCCAACATGTTGTGTTTTTTATCTCGTTCCCGTTATTCATGAAATCAATTAAATCAGCTTTCCATGTCCCTTTTCAGTTAAAGATCACAGTATGCACAAGAAAACACCAAAAGGATATTCAGTTCGTCTACAAATTGCCTTTTTCAACCATCGTCACTTTGGGAAGGGTTTGGAGACAGTCAAAATGTTGTGTTTTTTATCTCGTTCCCGTTATTCATGAAATCAATTAAATCAGCTTTTCATGTGCCTTTTCAGTTATAAATCACAGTATGCACAAGAAAACACCAAAAGGATATTCAGTTCGTCTACAAATTGCCTTTTTCAACCATCGTCACTTTGGGAAAGGATTGGAGACAGCCAACATGTTGTGTTTTTTATCTCGTTCCCGTTATTCATGAAATCAATTAAATCAGCTTTTCATGTGCCTTTTCAGTTATAAATCACAGTATGCACAAGAAAACACCAAAAGGATATTCAGTTCGTCTACAAATTGCCTTTTTCAACCATCGTCACTTTGGGAAGGGTTTAGAGACAGCCAACATGTTGTGTTTTTTATCTCGTTCCCGTTATTCATGAAATCAATTAAATCAGCTTTCCATGTCCCTTTTCAGTTAAAGATCACAGTATGCACAAGAAAACACCAAAAGGATATTCAGTTCGTCTACAAATTGCCTTTTTCAACCATCGTCACTTTGGGAAGGGTTTGGAGACAGCCAACATGTTGTGTTTTTTATCTCGTTCCCGTTATTCATGAAATCAATTAAATCAGCTTTCCATGTGCCTTTTCAGTTAAAGATCACAGTATGCACAAGAAAACACCAAAAGGATATTCAGTTCGTCTACAAATTGCCTTTTTCAACCATCGTCACTTTGGGAAGGGTTTGGAGGCAGTCAAAATGTTGTGTTTTTTATCTCGTTCCCGTTATTCATGAAATCAATTAAATCAGCTTTCCATGTCCCTTTTCAGTTAAAGATCACAGTATGCACAAGAAAACACCAAAAGGATATTCAGTTCGTCTACAAATTGCCTTTTTCAACCATCGTCACTTTGGGAAGGGTTTGGAGACAGCCAACATGTTGTGTTTTTTATCTCGTTCCCGTTATTCATGAAATCAATTAAATCAGCTTTTCATGTGCCTTTTCAGTTATAAATCACAGTATGCACAAGAAAACACCAAAAGGATATTTAGTTCGTCTACAAATTGCCTTTTTCAACCATCGTCACTTTGGGAAGGGTTTAGAGACAGCCAACATGTTGTGTTTTTTATCTCGTTCCCGTTATTCATGAAATCAATTAAATCAGCTTTCCATTTGCCTTTTCAGTTAAAGATCACAGTATGCACAAGAAAACACCAAAAGGATATTCAGTTCGTCTACAAATTGCCTTTTTCAACCATCGTCACTTTGGGAAGGGTTTAGAGACAGCCAACATGTTGTGTTTTTTATCTCGTTCCCGTTATTCATGAAATCAATTAAATCAGCTTTCCATGTCCCTTTTCAGTTAAAGATCACAGTATGCACAAGAAAACACCAAAAGGATATTCAGTTCGTCTACAAATTGCCTTTTTCAACCATCGTCACTTTGGGAAGGGTTTGGAGACAGCCAACATGTTGTGTTTTTTATCTCGTTCCCGTTATTCATGAAATCAAATAAATCAGCTTTTCATGTGCCTTTTCAGTTAAAGATCACAGTATGCACAAGAAAACACCAAAAGGATATTCAGTTCGTCTACAAATTGCCTTTTTCAACCATCGTCACTTTGGGAAGGGTTTAGAGACAGCCAACATGTTGTGTTTTTTATCTCGTTCCCGTTATTCATGAAATCAATTAAATCAGCTTTTCATGTGCCTTCAAAAGGAAGTTTTGTCCATACCTCTCATATGTAAATGCAGTTGGAATATACATTTCTAGATCTCGCCGCATCAGTTTACTCATGTGTCACCACACCCCATTCTCTTCTTTTCCTTATTCACTTCTTCGTGAAGTATCTATAAAATAAAAAAAATTAAAAAAAAAACAACGTTGTATCTTTGTAGTGATGTTTTTTGAATAAAGCCAAAGAGTTGGCGGAAAGAGCTTTGCCCGCCCGGGGAGAAGTAGCTACAATCCACTGGAAGGTTGTCTGCAATGATTTCTGCCGACAAACAAGTGCAATTGCTTTTATTCGAATTTCAGAACTTATAGACCACCGAAGAAAATATTCCGGAACGCCAAGAGGGATCGATGACAACGTTGATGGTTGGTGCACTTTCAACTGAAAACGTTTAATCGGTTAAATGGACCCGCGCAATGTTCATCTCTTGTGGAGCAGATCGACTTACTAGCTCTCATAGTCAGATTGCATTCTTTTCTGACAAACAAAATTGAGCCCGAAACATTTTATTTTGTAAATTTTGTGTATAGCAAGTGGCAATTATAAACAAATATGCACAAAAAAAGAAGGGACCATAAAAATTTGGTTACAATTGAAAAATGAAGGTGAAATGGGAAAATAGAGAGAACCAATTGCGGCAAAGTACTTAGAAGCACTTGCGATGGACGATGGATGGGCCGGACTCGTCGTACTCCTGCTTAGAGATCCACATCTGTTGGAAAGTGGACAGGGAAGCGAGGATGGATCCTCCGATCCAGACGGAGTACTTGCGCTCTGGCGGGGCGATGATCTTGATCTTCATGGTGCTGAAATATTGGAAATTAAAGCATGTTACAATGATACTGGATGTTTTTACCTCGGAGCCAGAGCGGTCATCTCCTTCTGCATGCGATCGTCGATTCCTGGGTACATAGTGGTTCCTCCGGAAAGGACGGTGTTGGCGTACAAGTCCTTACGGATATCAATGTCGCATTTCATGATCGAGTTGTAAGAAGTCTCGTGGATTCCGGCAGACTCCTTACCCAAGAAGGATGGCTGGAAAAGAGCCTCTGGGCAACGGAAGCGCTCGTTTCCGACGGTGATGACCTGTCCGTCCGGAAGTTCGTACGACTTCTCGAGGGAAGAGGAGGAGGCGGCGGTGGCCATCTCCTGCTCGAAGTCGAGAGCGACGTAGCAGAGTTTCTCCTTGATGTCACGGACGATCTCACGCTCAGCGGTGGTGGTGAATGAGTATCCGCGCTCAGTGAGGATCTTCATGAGGTTGTCAGTAAGATCACGTCCGGCCAAGTCAAGACGAAGGATGGCGTGCGGGAGGGCATATCCTTCGTAGATTGGGACGGTGTGGGTGACACCATCTCCAGAGTCGAGAACGACTCCGGTGGTACGTCCGGAGGCGTACAGGGAGAGGACAGCCTGGATGGCGACGTACACGGCCGGGGCGTTGAACGTCTCGAACATGGTTTGGGTCATCTTTTCACGGTTAGCCTTTGGGTTCAGTGGGGCTTCAGTGAGGAGGATTGGGTGCTCTTCTGGAGCAACGCGGAGGTCGTTGTAGAAGGTGTGGTGCCAAATCTTCTCCATGTCATCCCAGTTGGTGACGATTCCGTGCTCAATTGGGTACTTGAGGGTCAAGATACCTGAAAAACTCAAATTAATTGTCGGTTACGTTGGTCAAAATGATTACCTCTCTTTGCTTGGGCCTCGTCTCCAACGTACGAGTCTTTCTGCCCCATACCGACCATGACTCCCTGGTGACGTGGTCTTCCGACGATGGATGGGAACACGACACGTGGAGCGTCGTCTCCGGCGAATCCGGCCTTGCACATTCCGGATCCATTGTCCACAACCACGGCGACAACGTCGTCGTCACACATTTTGATTAATTTTTAATGTACCTGAGAAAATGAAATAAATAATTTTGGAATGTTGTTTGAGAGAGCGAAGTAAATGTAAAATTTTTCAACGAGATGTCAATTGGAACAGGAAATGAAGTGAGAAGACCAGCGGGGGGGGTGCAACTGCTCACATATTCTGCAACATAGAGAAGAAGCGAGAGATAGAGATGAAGAGGAGCGGGGATCCAGGGAAAGATAAAAGAGAAGGCGCGCGACAAACAGTCCTATTCGAAAGGTGGGAAAATGTGTGAGGGCCTCTCTATGTATGTGCCCATACGCAATGCTGATTCATAAGTGAAGGAAGACGAGGACCGCCCTGCCGGCGCTAGAGAAACCGAGGAAACTTCTCAAGCACATTTCGGATCCATTGCCGATAACGAGTGTAGTTACGTCATAGCCGTACGTGTTCGATGTCTGATGGAGAGTGGAGTCTAGACGGGGGCTAGAGTGCTTGATTTCCCATCCTCGTGGTCTATATATACTGAGTCGCGACGCGCACGCCCCGCCTTTTTCCGTTGGTTGTGAGACCCCGCCCCTCGGCGAGAGATTGAGGGAGTTTGGAGGGTGGTCTCTCCGGCAAGACAGCGAAACGTTGGGGGACACATGGGACGGCCAAAACACCTCTATTTCGAAACAATCTTGCGATGTGGGTGATGACTCAGAATGCGGAGACACACATTTCTGGAGAAACAAAGAACGGCGATTTCGAATAAAGTATCAACGGGAAGCTCCAGGACTATTTCAAGCTGTTGTGGTCCATGTCATTCTAGAGCAAACACTGGAAGAAATTTCAAATGTTCCTCTAGTTCCACTTTTTGATAACTACTACGCCGCGGAAAACGTTGCCGTTCACATCACCGGTCCAGTTTCTATCCCTTCCACCACATTCGACTGGCATCGTTTCGCAATGTGAGTCATTGTTTGGCCTCGTTGATCCAAAGCGTCCTGACACTTGCGCGGTTACTCGCTCCTCAAAGGGTGGTAGAGAGAGAGAGAAAGATGTGTTCTTAATCTCATTCCCGTTATTCATGAAATCAATTAAATCAGCTTTCCATGTGCCTTTTCAGTTATAGATCACAGTATGCACAAGAAATCACCAAAAGGATATTCAGTTCGTCTACAAATTGCCTTTCTCAACCATCGTCACTTTGGGAAGGGTTTGGAGACAGTCAAAATGTTGTGTTTTTAATCTCGTTCCTGTTATTCATAAAAATCCAGCTCAGAGCACTGGAATCCCAAGGCCCAAAAAGCCTCACCCTACCAGGCCCAGCAAGCCGAAGTGGGTGCACAAAACTTATGCTACAAACAATTCAAATATCTGCCCAAGTTCCTCACAGAACGCCTCTGCCCGCCCGTCCGGTGACGCGAGCAAAGCACACGGTCATGGGCGATCAAATCACGGGCGCCAAGGTCACATGATGGAACCGGAAACAGAAACAAATTCAACCACCAACCCCCACCTATTAACACCAACTACCGACCGCCAACAACAGCGACAGCACTCTCGAACACGACGCGTAGACCTCCGTATCTGCACCTACAACGCTCGATCCATCTGCTCAGACGCCCAAGTGGAACACCTAATACAAGAGGCCTCAAAAATCAAATACGACATAATCGGCGTATGCGAGACGAAGCGAAGAAACGCGAGAAAAGCGGTACATGAGAGCGGTGCCGGAATATTCATGGGACGAAGACAAGAAGGCTCGACATCTGGAGGAGTCAGTTTTGTCGTGGCCCCGGAGATGATGAACAGGATAACTGATTATCGCCAAATATCCCATCGAATTGAAGTGATCAAGCTGGGAATAAACAGAAGATCATCTCTCACTTTCTTCCAAGTATGCGCTCCAACCGCAGACGCCGACGACTGCGAAAAGGAAGAATTCTTCGAAAATCTCCGTGACGCAGTTAGAAGACATCGATCGCACTACATCGTCATCGGCGGAGACTTCAACGCCACCATCGGCCACGGAGCACCCAATGAGACATTCATCGGTCCTCACTCGACAGATTCTCGAAACAAAGCCGGTGAGGAGCTAGCAGTCTTCTGCGAGTCAAACCGAATATTCTGCTACAACTCGTTGTTCGAGAAGCCCGCAAGCAAACGGTGGACTCACGCGAACCCGGCTGACACCTCTCGCCGCGAAATCGACTATTTCCTTGGGAATAGGAGGAGCTGTACCGACGTCCAAGTTCTGACAAACTTCGACACCGGAAGCGACCATCGACTCGTCCGAGCAATCTTCCACTTCTCCGAGAAGTTGGAAATAATGCAGCGGAGGAGCCACATAAGAAGACGATACGCGATACTCGATCCAGAAGTCGCCGCAGCACACTGCCGGAATAACCCGCCCCCTCAACTGAATCCCACCGAAACGTCGCGAGACTACGAAATACTATCCGAATACGTGAGTACGATACAAACTGAAGCGTCAAAAGAGCCGTCGACACATGCCGAAAGACGAAGATCGGAACCAACAAGGAAAATGATCGAAGAAAGGAAGAACATGGACCGCCTGCTCCCCTCCTTCGCCTCCTTCTCGAAATGGGGCCGAGCTCTGGTCGAACGGGATCACTACGAAAACACCAAGGACACGCTCCTCGAAGCCGCCACAAACCGAAAGAGCATCAAAGTTGCCACGAGGTCGCTGGAAGTATTCAAAGAAGTAATTCCGAGCCTGACGACGGCGTCGGGGAAACGGGGAACATCAAAAGCCCGGATCGAAGAGGAGATCCAAGAGTTCTACACTGATCTTTTTCGCACCGGCCACTTAACGATGTCTCCCTCCAGCCACAGAAGCTTCCCTTCTGCCCCGGCCTTCATACCAAGCGAGATAAGAGCAGCAATCGAGTCAATCCCACCAAGGAAAGCTCCTGGAAAGGACGGATTCACAGCCGAGCTGCTGCGGGCCTGCGGCGATCCACTGTACAGCGCAATCGCGTCACGCTTCACCCACTACCTGCAAACCGGTGAGATCCCCGACTCTTGGAAAACTTCGAAAACGACGCTGCTCTTCAAAAAAGGAGACCGCGAGAAACTGGCCAACTACCGACCGATCAGTCTACTACTTGTTCTCTACAAGGTCTTCACGCGATGCATACTTGCAAGGATAAGAAGGAGACTTGAAGAGAACCAACCAGTTGAACAAGCTGGTTTCAGGAGGTCATTCAGCACGACGGACCACATCCAAACGCTCAACAAGCTCCTCGAAGTTCACCGAGAACACCAGCTCCCTCTGATCCCCACGTTCATCGACTACGAGAAAGCATTCGACAGCGTCGAGCACGACTACATCTGGAACTCGCTCAACGACCAGGGAGTCGATGAATGCTACGTCCAAATCATCAAGGCTTGCTACACCGGATGCACAACATCTATAAAACCGTTCAACTCGGAGGTCCTAATTCCGATCGGCAAAGGCGTGCGGCAGGGAGACCCGATCTCCCCAAATCTGTTCTCCACTTGCCTCGAATCGATCATCAGATCGTGCGACTGGAACAACTACGGAGTCTCGATCGACGGAAGGCCGCTGAACCACTTACGCTTCGCCGATGACATCGTCCTCATCTCCCACGACTCCGCCGAATCAAGCAGGATGCTAGAAGACCTCGTGAGAGCCAGTGCCATAGCCGGCTTGAAAATCAACGAGACGAAGACAATGACGCTCAGAAACCGATTCTCCGAATCGAACCAAGTGAAGATCGGCACCCGGCCATTAGACGACACAGATAAGTACATCTATCTGGGAAGACTTCTGAACGCCGAGAACGAGATTGCTCCGGAAATCACAAGAAGAAAGAGCGCCGGTTGGGCAGCGTTTCGACAGTTGAAGGTCATCTTCGATGAATGTGACAACACGGAGATCAAGGCGAAACTCTTCGACTCGACCGTTCTCCCCGCAATCACGTACGGAACGCAGACGTGGGCGTTCACTAAGAAGTCTGCCGAACAACTGAGAATCGCACATGCTGCAATGGAACGAGCGCTCGTCGGGATAACACTGAAAGAACAACGAGAGAAGAACCTCCATCGAGAGGACATACGTCGACTTTCAAAGGTGCGAGACCCACTGGAATACATTGCGAAGCAGAAGCACGGCTGGGCAGGACACGTGGCACGACGAAGGGATGGAAGGTGGTCAACGGAGACGCTCAATTGGTACCCAAGGTGGAAGAAAAGACCAAGAGGGCGACCCCCGCGGCGATGGATGGATCCGTTTGCGAAATCCCTCAACATGAAGAACACCTTCGGCGAAACAACCGTGCACTGGTCGACAATCGCAAAAGACCGAAAGACTTGGCAGTCTTTGAACTGTGGTCTGCATGATGCCACATCATGAACACAGACCTCCAAAGTATCCAAAGTAAGTATCCCACAGAACATTTCCTCGGTGAAAAATGTAAAAACTATGGGATGTCATCGAAATGACCGTGCAACCGAGGAATATTCTGCAGGAGAATGATAAAATCTCGAAATTGATAAGAGATATCAGAAAGTTGTCAACTACGAACTCTCTCTCTCTCTCTCTCTCTCTCTCTTCTTTCTCTCTCTTTCTCTCTTTCTCTCTTTCTCTCTTTCTCTCTCGCTCTGAATCACCGAGGCCAAACAACGACTGTACCGCTGTGAGGTACTATGAGATCGGAAAAGGACCTTGCACATGCCGGACCCAACATTGATCTCGAGAGGTTTTCCGTAGTCGCCCATGGCCGTTGTTTGATGGAGAATGGGGTCTAGACGGTGCTAGTGCTTGATTTCCCGTCCTCGTGGTCTATATATACTGAGTCGCGACGCGCACGCCCCGCCTTTTTCCGTTGGTTCCGCGACTCTGCCCCTCGGCGAGAGATTGAGAAAGTTTGGAGGGTGGTCTCTTCGGTAAGACAGCGAGACATAGGGACACATGGGGCGGCCAAAACACCGTGTCGCCTCTATTTCGAAACAATCTTGCAATGAGGGTGATGACTCAAAATGCGACCAACGGAAAGAGGCGGGGCGTGCGCGTCGCGACCCAGTATATAAACCCCATGGAAGAGTGAAATCGTGCACTTCAGCTCCATGCAGACCCCACTCTCCAGCAAACATCAACTATGTGCGACCACGAAATAGCTGCTCTGATGGTCGATCACGGTTCTAGGATATGTATAGTACGGTTTAGCCTCCAGGGAATAGATGAAAACTCCTGTAGGTTCATGACGGAAACGGTGCAATGGGCCAAGAGAAAACTTGACAAGATTTTCGCAATCATCACCCTTTGGAATATATCCATTAGTCATCTTCCTTTGCATCCGAAATTTGTAATGTTCCTCTAGTTTCACCTTTTGATAACTACTACGCCGCAAAATGACTTTTCGTTTGCCTCATCGGTCCAGTTTCGATCCTTCATTTCACATTCTGCTTACATTGTTTGACAAAAAATGGTGGCCTCAGTGATTCATAATTACACCTGCGCGGTTACTTGCTCCATGATCACTTTTCGAATCTGGCGCCACGCGCTCACTCGAAATCTTATAGAAAAAATGAAAAAAAGGGGGAAACTCAATGCATTTCGATATCTGTCCCTTCTTCAGTGTGCCGCTCTTTCCTCTGCTTCCGATTCGCCCGTTCCCCATCTCATCACTTAGATACATACATCTGTTGTTCATCGCCAGTTTTCATGAGAATCGCAATAAAAACAGCTCACAGCCAAATGTCCTTCGTACTCCGTCACTCTGCTCTCTATACACTTTCTATTCCTTATTCCTCTTCTCTCTGTACAGTTCTCTCTGCTCTCTCCTAGGCTCTCCTTGTACATATTCTCTCATTTTGAATCATCTTAAGTGTCCCTCCCGACTTTCCTTCTCCGGCAGTCTGTGCAAACACGCAGGATGACTCAATGCATTTCGAAATCTGTTTGTTTTTCAGTGTGCTACCTCTTCGCCTCATCCCCCATCTCATCCTTTAACGGCGCAACTGAATTGTGAAATGGGCCTAATGGTTACGAATAAGAACTTCGTAATATTTCGATAGATTTCCAAATGAATGCCACCAAAAATGAAACAAACGAACGGCAGCAGTTGCGTAAGAGTTTTGGTAGCCCAAACGGACTTCCTACCGAAAGGCGATTGCATCATCCGTAGATTACGTTGATACTCCCCCATCGGCCGCTTTGCCAACCGACTCCGCCCTAACCCCACCCGTGTTTAGTATGAAAATGATGTGCCACTCCTATTTTTCATTCCCTTTCATCATGTTCCCGCTTATCTAATTTATCCCCCTGTTCCCCTCAATCGCGCACTATCAACCTTGAAATGCTTACTTTCGATTCTCGCTTTCTTCTTTTATCTCGAATCGCACAGTTTCAGCGCTAATATTCGATTATTTCAGAGCTGACAGCTCTCAGCTTGGATTTCGAATAAAGCCATTACCCCCCGAGCAGGCAGATATGTCAGCTGCGATGATTTTATTGAATTACCTGTGAGTTTAATTATTGGTCAAAAAATCTACAAATGTGTAGGTGTAACTGTAGGTGTGGTGTGTGTGTAACAGTAAAATTCGACCAAAATCGATCAATTTGTTGTTTTTCACTGTGTTACGAGAGGTTGCATATTGCTATACGACTAGATTCGACAATATTTTTTTAGAAGGATACACTCAAAAATAAGTTTTGAAGTTAAAAATAAAAATTTTCCAGATGAGCCGCCTGATATGGCAGTTTGACTCGATATGATTTCTCCTGAATTTCCAAATTGATGTGAGTTGCAGTTTTTTACACAAAAAGCTAATCTAATTCGGTTATTTTTCAGTGAATTGAATTTCACTTCCAATTTTAGCAACAATGAAGTAAAATTGAGCGATTAACTTTCCGGAAAAATAGGAATTTTAATCAGGTGAGTGAGCAACAGAGACCATTCGTCTCTCTACCGTTCAGAGGAACATTATCTCTTCCATATTAAGTTGATTAATGAAATTCTGACATTTTTTCAGTGAATAAGGAAAAATAAGGAGGGACCGCCCTTCCGAACTCCCTCAATCACTCCAGCAACAATGGTCGACGACAAACACACTGCCATTGTCGTGAACAATCAACCCATAATTGCCATGGGACAGAAGGACACGTGTAAGGTACGTTCCAACTCCTATAGGATAAGAAAAGGGGTGTACTTAATTCCCCAGTAGGTTCGAAAAGGGAACATAGAAGAATGGGCCCATTGAAAAGTTGAGAAGATTTTCGCAATAATCACGTTCTGGAATATACATTCATTAGTCATCTTCTGTTGCATTCGAAATTTAAAATGATGGTCTAGTTCCACCTTTTGATAACTACTACGCCGCTAAAAACGTTGTCGTTTGCTTCATCAGTTAAGTTCGCCATATTGGGAAATAATTCTGTTTTTCTCTCTACGCCAGCCCAATGACGTGTTTTGCACGCACCTTGAGAATAAACTTGAAAACTCGGAAAAACGCAATTGTTTTGTCGTTTCCTTAACTCCATTCCTATCTTATCCATCAATTTATAGGTAAAAAGGAAAGGCTCTGCGACCAGCCTCAACCCTTCCTCATGGCCATCTCATCATCCGCCGATTCAGTGGCCACCACGTCACCTTTTTTTTTAGTTTTTTTATTATAAAATCTTTGCTTTTTATTTAATCGAATCGAAGTTTGTTAACAACAATGGGCAGATTTTTGACTCAATGGTTAGTAAGTCAGCCCAATGACGCGTTTCGCGCGCAGCTGAAGAAACAGCTTGAAAACTCGGAGAAACGTAATAATTCTGTCGTTTCCTTCTCTTCTAGACCCACGCTTAACCATCAATCCATCGACTAGTCCTTCAAAAATGGGTACCGAGCCATCGATTGACCATCACGTCATCTCTGACCGGCGTCGAGCCAAGGAGAAAAAGAAGTTTGAGGAGAACGCGAAAGAAACTAATCTAAACATTGCTCTCTCTCAATAAATTATTTTCATGAGAAAACCGTTGCTTTTTTAAGATTATTCAATCCAATCAAAGTTAGTTAACAACAATGAGCATATACTTGGGTATGCCCACTCGATAAGAAATATAATTTGGTGTTACTTATAAAAAAATACACTTAAAAGAGATGTCTACCACGACGACATAAGGAGGATCTCGCAAGTCAAGGACCCACTGAAGCACGTGATAAGACGAGATTTCGAATGAGCCGGTCAATCTGTCAGTAGGATGGACAACCGTTGGACGACAAGCACTTTCAGTGGTACCCGAGAGACTGGAAGCGTCCAAGAGCACGACCACCGACATGTTGGGCAGACATAATTGTTATGTTCTTGACGACGACGCGGGAAGGCATATGTACATGACTTTATTACACAGAGAATACCACCAAAAGTGAGTTCTATCGGGCTTTTATAGCCAGTTCTTCCACGTCGGTGGTCACGGAGATGACCCCGTCACGTCACGTGTCCACACGTAGCTATACCACAACACCTTCCTTTTCAAATGGAGAAATGTTGAATGCATCGGACTCGATGCTCGTCCCGCTGTGTTCCGATAAACTTCACACAGTTGCTGCTCCAGGGACTGCAGCTCGCGGCGCGCGCAACCATGGAGCAAGGCTCCCATGTGTCTCACGATGTCATCGAATGACATCCTCGTCGCACACCTCCTCCAACGACGCGGTCACGTGCTCGGTCCATGCTCCACCGGGTTCTGGTCCTTCGACCCTCTCGATCCAAGCTCGGATCCT
This sequence comes from Caenorhabditis macrosperma, assembly GCA_963932285.1. Classification (NCBI taxonomy): domain Eukaryota; kingdom Metazoa; phylum Nematoda; class Chromadorea; order Rhabditida; family Rhabditidae; genus Caenorhabditis; species Caenorhabditis macrosperma. The sequence goes on along the minus strand of OZ010618.1, from coordinate 24,065,534 downwards.
CTCGGTCTTCTCCACCCGCATGACACGACGCTGCTCATATATCGGCCCGTCGTCCCGTTGGTCCATCGACGTAGCTCCAAGCCACTCGATCCAATTGAGGTCCAAGGGCGTAGCTCCAAGCTATCCCAGCGACGGCGCACACCACCTTCGGCAGTCGATGTCGATGACGTACCGGGATCCGGGCATCTCCGCCAGGCACGTCCTCCTTTGTCGATCGTCGCATCTCATCCTGATCGCCACTGTTATGTTCTTGACGACGACGCAGGAAGGCATATGTACATGACTTTATTAAACAGAGAATACCACCAATAGTGAGTTCTATCGGGCTTTTATAGCCAGTTCTTCCATGTCGGAGGTCACGGAGATGACCCCGTCACGTCACGTGTCCACACGTAGCTATACCACAACATAAATGAAGAAGGACTTGCCCATCCGGGACATCAACAATAAATTCACAATACACTGGCTAGAGAGGGCCCAACATGGGGAACTGTGATCCACAAACTACGGACGTCGTCTGAATAATTACTGTGCTGGCCAAGAAGATATGCCGTTTTGATTTTTTGAGCTCTGCCGGGGAATGATTATATCTGGAGATTGATAAGAGATATAAAAACGTTGTCAACAGGAAACTTGAAGTCCTAGTTATGATCTACAAGTTTGCGGTTGACAACATCTTTTTGATATCTCTTATCAATCTCGAGATATATTGATTCTCTGGCAACTCAAGAAACCAAAACGTCGTATCTTTTTGGCCAGCACTTTAAGTAATTAAGTGAAATTAAACAAGGTTTAGCGAGTTTAGCGAGTCGCCGCCATTGAATTTTAAAAATAGTTTTGAGTCTTGAGATTTGTTTTTATGAAAAAAAAACTCTGTCGTTGGTTTTGCGAGAGCTCCGAGAGACGGTGTGAGTAATTGGATTGTTGGGAGGGGAAATGTGTAAGAGTGAGATAACGCAGACCATGAGAATGAATGAATCTGTGACAAAAACAACGGGTTCCAAAGATGATGAAAGATATAACATGTATACATTTTACCTGTTCACGGCGATGAATCTGTATGAAGTTGAAGAGAAAAAATTTGGAGTTCGGAAATGTATAATTTTCTTGAAATCTTTTTCATTTTCTTTCTGTAAATCCTTCTGAAAGCTTTTGCGCTAAACACGCTAAGCGCACTAGGAACGCGTCAGTAGAACTTGTTTGCGCGCAACTCACATTTGGGGGGGGGAGACACACCAGAGAACACATAACACACACGCACACCGCACACACACACACAAAATATCTGCCACACAGTCTTTGCGCCGCCACATGAGGTGGGTACACTCACTGCACACAAAGTGGGATCAGACACGTCTCTCACTATTGTGTACTCTCTCGCAATAGCTGCGTCTCCGTCTCTCACCGCATCGCCGCATCGCGCGCGGTCACCTATCGACCATTCATTCTTTCCCCTTTCCCGAGTCCCCTGAATGGGTGGCTTTCCCCTTCGAGTTGACTCACCGGGAAGATTTATTTGAATTCAAACTGATTGCATTGCCACAATGGAGAAGATTGGATGCTGCTACTGCTCGGAAAGATAAATTTTACATGGTGAGTGTTTTTTTCCATATCTGTCTCCTCTATTATATCGCGATTGCCCGATCCTTCCCGTTGATACTACTCGGTTCTCTGTTTCCAGAGACCACATCATTGATAGAACCGCAGAAGTGTACCAGTCACGCTAATTTCAGAAATATTTTCTCTTGGAAAGCATACATTTTGTAGAAAAAGGCTTTCCAAAAAAATGGAGTTCCAAACAATTCCACAGCATGTGAAAACAAAAAATGCACACACTTCCACTGCTGTTGATGACTGGTTGAGGGGTCTTTGTCCTATTTCGAAAGCCGCCGTCGGGAGATCACCTTGACTGACAGCGGCTTTCTGAGGTGCCTCGGGGCTTTTGGAGTCCTTGAAGTCGTCGCGACTCTCGGAGTGCGCACGCGTGGTTTGAGTTTTGGTGCCGGCGGGTTTATTTGGGTTATTAAACCTGGGTTCTTCTATAGACAGCGCATTGATACAGTCCCGTTCTACATGTGTACACCATTTTCATTTGGTTGGTAATCTCGTGGAACACGAAGCACGCTCTGCAGACATGGCCTTCTGAAACGTGGGATATATTTCTTATAATTGACAAATTTACTGTAATTACCATAAACTCCCACACACTGCACAGAATGGGCGAACTTCTGATTTTGCTGTCGCTGTGGTCACAATTCCCTCTTTCAATATTCCCACAACTTGCATCTCCAACCGCCAATTGCTCTCGTGTTTTTCTCACGTGATACCTCTGTTCCACGCTATTCCCAACTCCACGTTCCTCATGATGTTTTCCAGCTTTCAACCTACTCATCAACAACATGCCATCGAAAAACAACAAACGTATCGCCGCCGCGCAACGATCCGGCAACAAGAGCGCCGCGATTGCCGTCGAGCAGCCGAACGATTCGCTTCCTGCAGGTAGTCCTCATTGTGGAGGGGAGCCATTTGGAGTGTCATCTTTCAGAAGAGTTCGACGAGTATGCCGTCGCATCGCTCTCGCCACCGCTCTCGCCGTCTCCTCGGTGCTCACGTCGCCGTCCGATTCTCCGACTCCGTCGTTGAGCCCGCCGATCAAGGAAGTTCCCGCGCAGGAGAGCGACTTTTCGCTTGAGAATCTTCCGAAACTCGGTGTCCCGGATAAGCTCACGCCTCTGCGAGTGGGCAACGCCGTCGAGGTACTGGCGAACGCGTTCGCCATTTCGCTCGTCAAGAAGCTTGTCCATCGCTACGACACCATCGTCGAGAAGCGCAGCACCAAGAACTCGGAAAGACGATGACCGGAAGCGGCACCGCAATCGTCGAGATCGCATTCCAGAGAACCGGCCACGAGAAGCACTCGTATGCCTACGACGGCGCGTCGACGATCTACATGGTGAAGCCGATCTCGAAGACTGATCATTCGACCAATGCGATCCACGTCACCATCGAAAGCGCCTCTCTGCCGGAGAGACTTCGCAAGGCGCACTTCCCGAATGGTCCCGGCACGTTCACAGTCAACATCTCTCCGAATCGAAAGCCAACGATCCTCACGGACTACATCTATTCGGAGACCCTCGAGAACAGAGAAATTAACTCGGATTATTCTCAAATTCTTTCCGGATAATGAGCACGTGGTCGAGCAGAAGATTGTTCAGTTGGTGCACGTCAAAGCGAATCGCGGAGGTAGCGAACGTCGAGAAGTGTATGAATGTAGTGTCAATTGTCATTGGGAAGTGCGGAAGGACGAGAGACGGAGAGAACAGTCTCAGAGAGACACTGGATGGAATGAAGATGAAGAAGGATCGACTGAAAGCGAGTTACGATGAGAACCTGAGAGAGCTGAGTAACCATAGTGTACGGTTCATCGATGGAGTGGCTGTTATGGACCGGTTTATCTAGAATAATTTTGGCGTACGAGAGTGTTCAACAACCATTTATTGTTTGACAGGGCTGATATTTTGCACAGCGGTGCTTCAGGAATCCCTCGATAACGTTTATCCTTCAATTACATACATAACTTCCCTAATAAAACCATTTATTGCTCCTAAATGGTCTCTTTCATTTCATGCCTGAAAACATTGAGCAAGTCTGCTCTAAGTAGTCTATATACTATAGATTCTGTTTACACACCTTATTTGGAATAAAACAGAAAAAACCTCGATATCAAAATCATTCATCATAATGTCATAGTTTGTGCTTGTCACTCGATGCGACGAACATTGCCTGGCAGGCGGCGGTGATGAGATCGGTTCTGGATTCATGTTCTGGAAGTGAGTGTCATTTTTCACAAACACCGATCATTTACGGCGAGCACATCCGCCATCGTCTTCTGCTCTTTCTCTGACAACTTATCCTCGAAATCCTGAAATCGTGGATCAAAAATAGAAACTGGAAACAGGGTAGACACTCACGAAATGCTTCAATCCGTTGTGTTTCTCCAATGACTCGAAAATGTTCTCCTCCCCAACCAAGTGATCCTTTCCTGCGAAGGCAATCAACTTTTTCATCTGAAACATCTCAATATAACTCTGTGACATCTTATAACACATCCATCTCATTCGTCTTCTCAAGTACACGAATCGGACCGTTTTCTAAACTGAGATTGAATGCGTACAAAGTACCCGAAATCCAACCCACTCGCCAATATCATTGAATTACTCCAAAAAGTCGGGAGGATTCCGTAGAACGATCCGATGGTTGCCAATCGGTACATCGGACTGACTTCTTTGTGGATGCAGAGTCCTGTGGGGTTGACGAGCACCAGGCCGTGAGCATCTCTTCCGACGGCGGTTTGAAGGGCGTTAGTTCTGTCGCTCGACATTCCCCTGCTGCTGGCCCATCGAAAACCAAGTGGAATGTTTTGTCTATTTTTTTTATTATTTATCGTTTCAGGTCGTCTAAAAGGAACGAATCGTTTCGATAAATGACCGGGAGAGGGAACGAACGCAAGCGAAAGTCTTGAGGGTGAGTGTTCTTGGGCCATTTTTCTTTATCTCCCTTAGTAATGTTGCCAGTTCTTATTGATTTTTCATCGATCTTAACGCATAATAGTGGCATTTTCGATGCGCACAAAAGCAGCTACTGATTTGAGGTTTGAGAACTTGTTTGCGCGCAACTTCCCCTGGGGGAGGGGGGACAGACACACCAGAGAACGCATAACACCCCCACACCGCACACACACACAAAATATCTGCCACACAGTCTTTGCGCCGCCACATGAGGTGGGTACACTCACTGCTCACAAATTGGGGTCAGGCCAGACACGTCTCTCGCGATTGTGTACTCTCTCGCATTATTCGCGTCTCCGTCTCTCACCGCATCGCGAGTGGTCACCTGTCGACCATTCTTCCCCTTCGAGTCCCCTGAAGGGTTGACTCCCCGATTACCCCCTGAATCACCATTCGACCATTCATTCTTTCCCCCCCCCCCCCCTAAGTCCCCAGAATGAGTTGACTACCCGATTACCCCTGAAATTCAAACTGATTGCATTGGAGAAGATTGAATTATGACACTCTTCGTAAAAATAGAGGTTTACTTGTAGAGTACAGACAACACCAATGATTATGTAACCGTCAATTTATTACAAGTGAAACAGCAGAAGAAGAAAAAAAACAGTTACCGACGACCACCGTGCTTCTCGTAGAGCTTCGTGAACAATTCTTCCAACGATTCGCACTTGTCCAGCTCGGCGCAGAAGATGACCTCGTAGACACCGGCTCTGAGAACCTTCTCCTGGTTTTGGGTCATGTCCTGGGCGGCTCTGATTGCCTGGTAGACCCCTTGGTGCATATCCGACAGGTCCTCGATTTCACGCTGTCCGGCTGGTGGCTGCTGGAAATGGTGGATATGAGTGGGTTGATGAGGGGATTCAAGAGCTAGTCGATAAATGGTATCTATTCTGCAATAGTTAAGAGTATTCAATCCTACTGTATCATACTATACCTCTACCTAGATATTGTGGTCCTGAATGTGATGCGGTGTCTATGGTACCATATCGGTAACTATGTGCAACGACGACCCCCAAACTTACTTGTGCCGGGGTCCTTGGCGAAGTCGACGTCGGTGGAATTTGCCGCCATGGCTTGAGCGGGATCCGGCGATTCGGGAGGTGGGAGAGACAGCGTGGCGTCGTTTCTGAAAACACCTAATTCATAAGAGTCTCTGGACCATGTCTCTTTCACATTTCTTCGAACGCCTCGGAGTCGACCTCGTTTTGTCAATGTGAAATCGGTCCTCACTTGGTCTGCTGAAAATTATGGTAATGATGACAAGTATATCGTTTTATATAATGGGAGCAGCATATCAGCCGGCCCCATTTGGGGAAATCGCATTTCATCTGAAAAAAGACGACTGTTCATTGAATTTTCTATACAAGAGACTCACTTTGTTCTCTCCTCATCCTTCTTCCAATCCATCACATCCGTTCTCCAATGCTCTATCAGAGTTTAAATGAAATACGAGAGGCGTCCATATCAGGTCGGCCGGGGAGTTGGTTGGCGGCCTCCAAAACTTCATCGACATCGTGCAGTCCACTCTTCGACACCACCAGAACAGCAAGCCGCGGCTTCCTTTTGTTGGGGACTCTCGATTCCTCTCGAACTTCCGTTGGTTTTCTCTGCAAAGGTTTACAACAATTTTGAGAAGAGAACATAAATGCGGAACCAAATGGGAAGGAATCCATCTTCGATAAAACGTTGATGACGTGTCAGTCACCCTGTGGCTGTCTCCTTCGCAGAGTTCCATGTTTTCACTCCAGTATGCTCCTCTGTGACTGTCAGCAGTTCAACTGGCCGGATTTTGCCCCGATTTGTTTTCCAATGACCCTCTGCAGACTATTGGCTTCCCGAGGTCATCCATCTGCTCTTATGATCTCCAAATCATAGTGACCGTACACATTAACACATCTCTTGCTCATCTCTGCGCACCTCTTCACACTTCCTGTAGACGAGGTCACATGAACCTTCCATGGTACGCTTTCTTCTGCTTAAAATAAACTTCATGCTTACACATGTCTGATTTGGTGATTCTTCTGGATTTGTTTCTTTTATTTTCTTCTTATCACTATATGGTTTAAACTTTTCTTGTTGGGAACAAGAGTCTTTTTTATTGTAAACATTGTAAAAAAATCGCAAAATACATCTGAAGCGATAAATAAACTTTTACAGTAAGTTTTACAAACAGATCGACAACTGAACACAGAAACGGTAAGACACTCGAAAACAGAACGTCATCGATCTGAAATGACCAACTTGATAGGAGGTAAGGGCGAATTCGAAACTCACACTCCATGGCCAGACCGTTCGTTTCCGTTCGGTGCACACTCTGCAACATCCTCCATGGTTGCACTCAAACTCGACACCTGTTGTGGCTGCGCCTTGTTCCTTGCTCCAATCAACTTCGGAATCCAACAATGGAGCCATTCAAGGATCTGAAGTGTGGTTTATTGATTGACACATTCATTCGACCACTACTACTCACCTTCTCGCGTTCATCCTCCGATGCGGCAATTGATGCTTCTATTTTGCTGATCTCCAGCTCCGTTAAGTATCTCTCTCCATACTCTTGGAATATTGCCACCAGCACATTCGCAATGGCTTCCAGCCAACCTGATTCCTGTTGGTTCCTGTTGATATGACTGCACTCTGCAAAAATTAGGGTAAAAGAGGAGAAGAACAAAGATTTCACTGTTTCCTACTGTGCACTATTTCATCAGAATACTCACTCACCATTTTAGCGTCGTTCCTGAGACAAACAATCGCTTTCCCAGGAAAATGAGTCCGCAGAGGCATTTAGCAACAGTGTCCTCGCTTGGAGAGTGGTTCTTCTCCGGAACCTCTCCGGAATCCGGCCACTTCTTCTGCTCCGGAAAATCTCCACGATTCGAGCGCGTCTTCCTCCTCGGAATGACTTCATCCTCTTCTTCGTCCAAATGTGTATTTCGGTTCGGAATCCGCAACACGTCGCTTCTCCCGTATTGAACGGGGCTCCTTCGGAGGAGTGGTCTCTTCGGATTCCATCGACTTCTTCGCAACGGGCATGTTTCTGTAAAAAACCGAATTGTGGACAATTTGTGAGAGGAAAAAAAGAGGAAAAAACGAGAAGACAATAGAACATAACGACTGCTAGAAACATGCACACTGGCCATTCGTTCAGGAATGGTGGACATTAATATGTTCATTAGGGAGAGAGAGAAGAGAGAGAGTGGGGGGGGGGCTGACGTGGCAAGATCAATACCGAGTGGGGGGGGGGGGGACAGACGAGAACACTGTGCTCATCGCACGGCGAACCACGATCGACGTGTTAGAGGAAAATCTAGGCCATATTTGCATTTTGAAACTCCGCCTCCAGACACCGTTTCCTAGTCCCCGAGGGTTTTTCGCATTTTTCTCGAAAAACTTCTTAAAAGTTGCAAATTTTTTTTAAACAAAACCATCAAAATTAATTTTCCAACGATTTAAAAAATAATGCATGTCATAAATTTAGGTCCTTCGCCCGAAAAATAGGGGGAAGAAGATTTTAGTGCCCGTGGATTTCTCTACTTTGGTCGCGTAGCGTGTGCGCGTCGCGTGCGTCATCGAATGATTTTTGTGGGAATAAATGCGTCAATTCTCCTATTTTACTCTATTTTACTATGTTTTCCGGTAATTCTGTATAGAAAAAAATTTCAGGAAATGAAACGGATTACAACAATCAAGAAAATTGTCGAGATAAAAGAAGAACGAGGCGAGAGAAGACGGGGAAGTCGAGGAAAAGGGAGAGGCCACTGGAAAGGAGAACGCGGCGACGCCTGGAGTGAGAGAAGTTGGAGGAAAGAAGAAAACAACAGAAACAGGAACAAGTGGTCGAAGGTATTTCGAATAGCCCCCTGAAAATTATGATTAAACATATTGTTTTTCAGAAGAATAATGGCCGATGTCAAGTTGAGCGAAGAGCAACAACAACCGGCAAGGTGGAGGAGAATGGGATCCTGATGAAGGTAATGTAGTAGTGATTCAGAAACATCAGTCCATTATTTGCAGATGATATCGGATGCCGTAAAAGCGGCGCTCAGTGCGAAAAATGAGGAAGAGAAGGAAGTAAGTGTTTACACATTAAAAGGGTATATTTGTTCGTATTTCAGAAGTCGGACGAAAAGCGGATGATCGACGAGAAGCACGGAGACAATGAGTACGCCGCCAGAGCAAAAAAAGCCGAGGAAAAAGTTCAAGAACTTCAAGCCGCCATGAAAAATTACGAGTCGATGCTCGTGAAGTCGAACAACGAGGACCTGCGGAATATGAAGTTGAACGAGACGGGAGGATGATTAAATGTGAATTTTTTGTGCTCCCTCTCCCCCGTTATTCCTGATTTCACCTTTCACCCGATGTTACTCATTTGCCATGTTCCCCATTGTCCCCACATGATATGTGCCACACCTACGCCTCAAAATCTGTCTTGTCGCAACATCTGTCATATTAATAACTGTGTTATGTTTATTTCCTATTGTTTGTTGTTCATTCACATAAATAAATAATGTTTAATGAAAACATTGATTAAACAGTTCAAGAAACAATTAAATTAACAGTAAGATTAACATGGGGAGCCCTTACAACTGAAAAGGAAGGAATCGCAATTATACTGATTCCTCGCGCCGCAGCGTTGCATTCTGTGATTGGTCGCCCCGCCCACCGCGACACGCCCCTCACGCGGCGCTGGTTGGTGGCCGCTTATTGGAAATTTTACTACTAGACGTCGATCGTGGTTCGCCGTGCATCGAAAGACGCAGGCCATTGTGCGCAGTGATCCCCCTTCTGGGCCATAAGGCAGTGTTGGGTCGTCGTCCATATTGACGTGTAGATGTAGAGGAGATGAGGTCGACGACGGCCTCTTGTGCGCAATGGCAGTGGCACAGACAATGTCCATTGTTTCGCGGGGGTATTTACTGGAAGATCCGTATCTTCATCACCACGTTTATATAGTGGCACCTCGAATGGAGTGGCACCCTCAGGAAGGAGGGAGAAATAAATGAAAGTGAACGATCTTACTAACCAGAGTTAGGAGGAATGGTTATTTTTGAGGCTACTAAAAGAAAAGGTATCCAGGAAAATTGTCCATGGCAGAAATTTTCCGGAAAAAAATGGGTCTTGCGGAAAACCGATACCGGAAAACGGAATGGAAACAAACGGCGGAAAACGGAAAACGTATTCCGATCAACTCACAACTGTGATAGCACTATCATGTCATGGAGTAGGACTTCCCGGGTAGAGATCCGTCTTTGGACGTCTCCTTCAACAGGGGTGTCTCATGATGTAGCGGTTGTCATTGACATTTAGGGAAGTCTCCCATTAAGTCTTCAGTGTTTGTATCACATGCTTTATTCAAGAGAAAGGTTAGAGTTCTTAAGAGACGGTTTTTGAGAAAAGTTGATAACAGTTGGCACAGTTCCCGAAACTATTTTTAAAAGACCTGAAATTCTCTGTGTGGATACCTTAGGGGTCCCTAGTTACCAAACCGACAATATTGAGCCGACTTGTTGCTGCTCCGCACGGGCTCGGCGAGCCGAAGGTCGAAAATCAACGTTTTTGTGTGTTGCTCAATTCATCCAAATCTTTGCGCCCGGGGGTTTTATGGGTCGTAGAATCCGAATATGACACTGAAATGGATGAATCTTCTACCAAAACTAACGAAATATTGAAATTTTCATCAAAATTTGTCAAAAATGGTTTTTTTCTCGAAAACTAGTATGGAAAGGGAAAAAGTGACTATGTTCATTCGATTCTACGTCGAAAAAGACCCCCGCATGCAAAGTTTCAGAATTTTAAAAAATGGGATATTGAACGATTTTTTGCTCCAAAGTTGCTCCACTCGAGAATGTCAGAAACTGATTTTGGTCGTTTGGCATTTCTGTGGAGAGCGTATACGACAGGCGTGTAGAGAATTCAATACTGATCATTTTTGTAGTTGACCACTTTTTTCTATCTCTTCTCGTTCTGGAGATATTTGAATTTCAGTAAAGAGTGTTTGAGAGGAGGCTGGAGAAGTGATGGAAAACAGACGCCAACTTTGAAAAATCATAACTTTTTTCAAAATTGAGTAATTGAGTCAGTTAAAAAACCAAAAAAGAGCATTTGACATGAGCATATATATCAAAATATTTGTTGTCCGATTGCCATCATAGCACACCTATGTGGACGTAACTTCTCTCGGTGTACATTTGACATTCCGAAATTCAGATATTTTTGAAGAAATAAAAGATTGGATTGTACATCTTGTAAGACCATTTGTTGATGGTACTTTTTGTAATTGATCACTTTTTGATATCTCTTATCAGTTTCGAATAACGATCAGTAGCTCATAACGTACATATTGGGTGTGAGGCAAAGTGTTCGTTTCAAGTATAGAATATTTTCTCGAAAATTATAGGAGATATCAAAAAGTGATCAACTACAAAAAGTATCACCAACAAATGGTCTTTGAAGGTATGCAATCTTATCTTTTCATTTCTTGAAAATTATCTGAATTTCGGAATGGCCAACTTACACAGAGAGAAATCATGCCCACAGAGATGTGCTTTGCTGACAATCAAATATTCAGTAGTTTGATAATTATGCTCATGTAAAATGCTCTTTTTTGGTTTTTTAACTGACCGATTTACTCAATTTTGAAAAAAGTTATGATTTATCAAAGTTGGCGTCTGTTTTCCATCACTTCTCCAGCCTCCTCTCAAACACTCTTCACAGAAATTCAAATATCTCGAGAACGAGAAGAGATAGAAAAAAGTGGTCAACTACAAAAATGATCAGCATTGAATTCTCTGCACGCCTGTCGTATACGCTTTCCACAGAAACGCCAAACGACCAGAATCAGTTTCTGACATTCTCGAGTGGAGCAACTTTGGAGCAAAAAATCGTTCAATATCCCATTTTTTAAAATTCTGAAACTTTGCATGCGGGGGTCTTTTTCGACGTAGAATCGAATGAACATAGTCACTTTTTCCCTTTCCATACTAGTTTTCGAGAAAAAAACCATTTTTGACAAATTTTGATGAAAATTTCAATATTTCGTTAGTTTTGGTAGAAGATTCATCCATTTCAGTGTCATATTCGGATTCTACGACCCATAAAACCCCCGGGCGCAAAGATTTGGATGAATTGAGCAACACACAAAAAAGTTGAATTTTGACCTTCGGCTCGCGGAGCCCGTGCGGATCAGCAGCAAGTCGGCTCGATATTGTCGGTTTGGTAACTAGGGACCCCTAAGGTATCCACACAGGGAATTTCAGGTCTTTCAAAAATAGTTTCGGGAACTGTGCCAACTGACTGGCCAGTTGTTGACTTTTCTCAAAAACCTTCTCTTAACATAGTTACTCTACCGGCGTGAGTCTCCAAAGGAGACTCGAGAGTCGCCTAGAACTGGCGCTGACTAGTCCTTTTACGTGGGCCTTATCAGTGAAACTAGAAAAGAGAGTAGTGATAAGAAGAGAGTCAGAGAAGGAATGTTACACGAGTGAGTCAGGGACATGACAATCATCTGATTTCGTCTTTCCTTATGATCGCCGTTTTTACTCTTATCATTTGTGCACAGTCCCTCTATGCGAGACCCCGAACCTCCTGCGACCCCTCGATTCATTGATGTCCCTCGAATTCGGAAGAAGGAGAAGCGACAGGTGTCCCCCATTCTCGAAAAACACACAATCTCCACCACCACTCTTTTTCTTTTCTCTCTCCCTCTCCGCGCTCGCGCCATTACCCTCCGCCGTGCTCTACCCGTCTGCCTTTTGCCTCTCGGTCTGCATAACACCTCTCGGGGACAAGTTAAACCATACTGGCATCAAGCCAACCGCCGCACTTCTCTGCCGCCTCCTCGGCCACCGTACCCGTTCTGGGGGACGGGCGGCTGGATGTCTGCGTCTATTTCACTTCGGTGAAATACATTAAAGGGTGGCAAAGAGTGGGAACGAGGGCGTGTGTGTTCTCTCTCTCTCGCCTCTCTCGCCTCTCTCGCCTCTTCCGCTTCTCTGCTCTCTCGCTCTGCCGTATAAAAGGCCGCGGAGTCACTCTCCTTCGTTCATTTTCCCCCTCTTTTCGTTGCGCTGCGAGGTGTATTGCCTTCCTCCCCCCGTTTCTTCTTTTCGCCTTGACATTGTCCAAATGAGCATAACTCGGCTCAAAATAGTCCGTTTAAGCTGGAACTTGGACAGGGATTAGTCAACTGGACCGGTAACATGATTTAGTTTTTCTAGAATCATATTTCCAAAACTGAGTGTTCGGAAACAATTTTGCTGCTAATTTTTGAAAAATTCATTTTACATCTTGAGCTGTTATCTTTTCTAACAATTTGTTAGTTTCCCAGAGTGTGGTAGCAAGCTAGGTTTTCCTGACTGGGTGGTCTCCGGGGGAAGGCGACATCAAAGGATGCCGACAATGAGTCATCAATGACTCATCCCTACCCATGGCGCCCTAGCGATGAGTCATCATTTTAATTACCTCATTAAATTTAATTACCCGAATACGGTATTCATAATTAAAATAATGAGGGCCCAGGGCCAGTGATTACTGATTGTGAGTGGCGGCGGCATCATTTCATGTTCTTGTACGTACCCACACTTCTCTTTTCCCGTTGTTTTCCTTCAGCCTCTCTCTCTGTTTGTCTTCTACCTTGTTTTGCTCTGTTTTACCTTTCGTTTCCTCTCAATTTCACTCCGATTCCATTTTTCAAACATTTCAGATATCAAACATGTGGTCAATGCAGCCATCTCCCCGGCCGACCTGATATGGACGCCATTGGTATTTCGTTGGAGTTGTGATAGAAGATTGGAAGGGGAATGAGAAGAGAACAAGAGTGAGTCAGTCTTCAGTGTAGAAAATTCAATGAACAGTCGTCTTTTTTCAGGTGAAATACATTTTTCCCAATTGGAGCCGCTGATCTGCTGCTCATATTTATCAAACGATTTACTTAAATTTCCACTAATGGAGAAGAAGAAGAAGGAGGAGAAAGATGGATGGATTGAATGGAGAAAACTGCCTGATATGGCAGCTGAACGGATTTGCACTGAATTTCAAAACGATTAACGGAAACACTGGAGAAAGATGTGAGTGTTCTATTTTTCAAATCGCGTTGATACTAAAGTGCGAATCCCCTAGTCCAAACTGAGTTAGACCAGGCCAATCGAGAATTGGTTCTTTCCAAGGATTATTTCCACCCCCTGTCGCCTCGTGTTTCTTTTTGTGATTCATCAGATTCCCTATCGATTGCCCCCCCCCCTTTGATCTCTATTACGCAATCATTCTTCAGCAAAAGTGTCCTTCCATCTCTCCCTTATGCTCTGCCAATTTGCCGTTTCATCTCCCACTTGTCACTTCATCCCATCTTTTCGTTTTGCTTCTCCATCTGATACTCTCATTCTTACCTTTTCGCTTCACACAACGCGCATTCGGGTCAGCCCTTCTTCTCTTCCTTTTCATCATCAGCTAGTCATTGTCAGCACAGATTCAGACCAACAATGAATGCGGACTGTGCAAGGATAAACTGAACATTTTACAAGAATTCATCGAAAACGTCTCGAGATCCCACATTAATCAATCATTTCGTTTTCTATTCACTCCAAAATTAACTCAAATCGAACTCTTTCAACTCCAGTAATGCCTGAAAAACACGCGATCAGTGTAGCCGCGACTACAAGGTCATTGGTGGTCCTGACCTCACAAGGGAACCTTTTTGGGTCGGTCTCATAGAATTTTCTACAAATTTGCATACGCATTCTTGAGGTCATTCTGAGCAACTCTTCAGTTGACGAAAACTGCGAAGCTCCACGTTCAACCGAGATATTTCGATTTGAAAGTTGCTCAAAATCCAGTGTTGGGGGAGGTGGTGGAACCATTGGAAACAGTGGCCAATGGCAGTGTCGGCACCGTTCACCTAACCGCACCCGGAGGGCCCTGGAAAGTGTGGTTCGGTGGCCGAGTGGCGAAGAGGCGTGGGTTGGGTGCGGGTGGTTATGGGTTCGATTCCTTTTCTGGCAATTCTTTTTTGTTCCTCATCGGCAGCAAGATTTTGCCAAAAAAACCAAAGTCCAGAAAAAAATTTTCAAAAAAAAAAAGAAAAAATTTTTCAAAGAAAACATGTTTGCTGTGGTTCTGAACTACAAGAAAACAGTTTTCCATAATTCTCGAGCATTTAGCCGTGGTTGGAGACAAACTTTTGTGAATCGGAGAATTTGTTGGGATCATTTCTCTTTCGAAAAGTTTCTCCCTTGAGACTTGAAAAATGATGTTCCTTTTTTCCGGAATCTTATAAGAAAAAGCTTCCAGAATTCGAGAACTAGAACTTCGAAAATTATGAAAAACTGTTTTCTTGTAGTTCAGAACCAGAGCAAACATGTGCAGAAACCATCCAAAAAAAATTTTTTTTTTGAAAGTTTTTTTCTGGACTTTGGTTTTTTTGGCAAAATCTTGCTGCCGATGAGGAACAAAAAATAATTGCCGGAAAAGGAATCGAACCCATAACCACCCGCACCCAACCCACGCCTCTTCGCCACTCGGCCACCGAACCACACTTTCCAGGGCCCTCCGGGTGCGGTTAGGTGAACGGTGCCGACACTGCCATTGGCCACTGTTTTCAGTGGTTCCACCACCTCCCCCAACACTGGATTTTGAGCAACTTTCAAATCGAAATATCTCGGTTGAACGTGGAGCTTCGCAGTTTTCGTCAACTGAAGAGTTGCTCAGAACGACCTCAAGAATGTGTGTGCAAATTTGTAGAAAATTCTATGAGACCGACCCAAAAAGGTTCCCTTGTCAAAGTCTTGTATCTTCAATTCTCCGTTTCATATCCCATAGTTCACTTCTTCCCATGTCTCCGTCTCGCTTCATGCTTGTACCATCGACTCTCCCTCTTTCCTATTCGGTCCCCAAGTCTCTGCACACTCACTTTCCCGGAAGGTTCTCCCCTGCTTCCCTCCACAAACTGTTCATCAATCAGTCCTCCTTTTACCTTGCTGTGTGTCTGTGACTGGGCTTCTTCCTCTTCTTCGCTTGAGCATCTACAGTCACTGCACACTCACTTTCACTTTCCGGAAGGTTCATCTTCTCGCTTCATCCATCGTCTCTCCACACACACAGTTTCACAATCAGTCATTCCTTCTTCTCTGGTTTTGAAATATTGAAGAATGACATTCTCACTTATACATCAACAGACAACAAGAAGAAAATGTGTGTCAGTAGTTGTGACAATTCAAACGAAGGAATTTAGTTGAATCTAGGGATTACCCCTCCCCCTCCTCATTCTGCCTTCTATTATGCTCTTCCTCTCACAATCAAATCACTCCAGAACTGATTCAATTCAAACGCTTCTCTCTCAAATAATGTCTGGAAGGAACGCAATCAGTGTTGTCGCCAATACGCAGGAAGTAGAGGACTCCAGACGGGAACATCGTGGTGCTCAGCCACTGTCTCAGACGGGCAATGGAAGTGGCCGGAAAAGTGCCCTCGAACGAATCGAAGCACTCGAGTTCGAGCAGCGCAACGCAATGGCAGATCTGCATGCGACAATCGTGTCGTTGGAAGAGAAAGTTCTGCTTCTCCAGCATGGTACGTTGCATTTAAAACGAAGTTATGCAGTGACATTTCCCTGTTGCAGAGCAGAAAACTGATCGAGCCGTGATTGGGCAACTGATAAGGAAGGTCAACGTTCTTGAGAATAAGAACACCGAGGGCGAGCGACAACAGAGAAAGCGATTGTCAGCGGAGCTGTATGAAGTGGAGAACTCGGTGAAGAGAATCAGGAGAGGTGAGTTACAAATTAGAAGAAGTTGACATTCTTCTGCCTTCAGAGCTCGTCAATGAACAAGGAGTTTCATTTGCTGAACGAAAGGACTGCTAAGTTATCTTCTTTATCTATGAATAAAATGGTGAATCCACACATTCCAACTGTTTTGAATTCGCCGATGATGCGGAGGATCTTTGATCCGAGATGCGGAGGTACTTCTTCGTGTACTGCACCTCTGCGTGGTGAAGAAGATCAACAGATCTTCTCGATCTGGCTAAGCAGAACGAAATCTCAGTTCTGACTTCTCCCGTCCGTTCTCTGTTCGAGCTTCTTACAAGGGAAGTGTTTTTTCTCGAAAATTCTCGAAAAGTTTTCGTCTGAAAAGGAGTTCTAGTCAAATTAGCGCAATGCCAGGTGAGTGATGAAGGAAGTGATAGGCGAACCCACAAAACCTTTCTATTGCAGAAACGAAGTCATTCTAATCAAACGAAAAATTGAGAGGAAACGAGAGTAAAATCTGAGCTTAAGAAGGTGGAAGTCGCAGGAAACGATAAACAATGAGGGTGAGTAAAGGAAACGGGGTGCCGGCACTCGTACCTATGGTTTGAATGAGAGGATCCCTTCTCGTAGCAGGTTTTCATAGTGTTCAAGTCGGTAGTCCGCAGGAACTTGCTATTTTCCCTGAATGGCCGAGGCTTGCCCATGGAAAACTTCTTCAAGCTCTGGTACCAGAAGATGACCAGCAATTGAATCCGTTGGATACCCTCTTTCACAGTTAGTGTGTAATCAGAGTGTAACTGTCAACTGTGATATTGGGAAGTTACCGTCAATGACACATCACGCACTCGAAACTATCACAAAAATCTGCATTCGTTTGTTATTTTTGCATTCTAGACCTGCCTTTGTGTGCCTCTTGTTGTTCTTCTCGAAGAATATCGTGTATTGATCCCGGAAAGAATGGTGTGTCATCCTCTCTGCGTCTCTCCTCTCAACGCGCTCTGCCACCCGCGCTGTTTTTGCTGTTTGCGTCTCTTTCTCTCGCATCTCATTGGACCATTCTGATCGGTCATTTATTCAGTCATATTTCGTCGCGTTTAGAGACGTTCCTTTCATTCGCAATGCCTTCTTCCGCCCAAAATACCTTAATGGTAGAGTTTTTACATAAACAACAGTAAAAGTAAGTTATTTAACGAAATCTGGTTATGTAATCAACTGAGTTGAAACGGAATTAACTGCTCCTGTGAAATAAAGGTCAATTTAAATGTTTTTAGTTTACCTGTAGACATGGATCAAGAAGAGTCGCCAGAGCCGCAGGACCAACAGCCGGACGAAATTCCCATGGAATCGCAGGAAAAAGAGGAGGATAAAGGTCCCAAACCCGCGTTCTCCATCCACGACTTCTTCTGGTACAAAATGGTTGTCTGCAATCAGACTCACGTTATGCAATCGTACGACATCAAGTTCTCGAACCCCAATATGTGAGTTCTATCTAGTAATAACAGTCCAGCGATTGTGTTGGATACTGTAGCAATGTCGTATGTTATGACGCGCTTGTGCGTACACCGTGACGCAACAATTGCGGACTTTTAAATCACCCTTTTTCTAAGTGAGAAATCTCGTTGTTCTGTTCTTTTCCCCGCTGAGTTGTACTTCATTTTCTTTTATTATTTGATATAAATTATTGCTTTTTTATATTACGTTCACGAAACGTAACAGTGGCGATCAGTATTTTTAAATTTCTGTCGAAATTGCGCGTACATTTTGTGAAAATTGTTTTCTTTACAAATTGCAACTAGTTCCGAAAAATTCTCTGAATTTTCGGATTACTGCTGCTACGTGTCACCGCTTCAGCTCGCTTTTGCATTCGCATTCGCATCTATTCACTCTCTCTCTCCCTCGTTCCGTCTCTAACGTAGTTCAGGTGAATTATGGACGAGTTGGCAAAAACGCTTCAGCAGGAGCTGCAAGCGGAGCGTGAAGCACATCGAGCGCAGATGGAGAGGCTGATCGAAGTGTTCGCGAAGCAGATGGCGCCTGCAACCGCAGCTGTCGCCGGAAACGACGAGTCGACATCGAAACCATCGACTGGACAGCAATCTCAGACCGCTCTGATGAACGCCGTCGCGACGCGGATCCCGAAGTTCGATTTCGACCTGGAGGAGGACCTCACTTTCGACAAATGGTGGGCCCGTTACGGAGAGCTGGTGGAGAAAGAAGACCGCTTGTCGGATGAGTCGAGAAGACAAGTTGTCGCGGAGAGATTGTCGGAAAGATGCTACGATCAGTTGGTCACCGCCATCGCGCCGAAGAAGGTCTCCGACTTGAAGCTCGAGGACATCGTCGAACAACTCAAGAGTTTGTTCACGGTGCAGCGCAGCGTCTTCGCCGCACGATACGCGAGTGTGACAACCGCACGAGGAGTCGCGGAAGGATCGATTGAGTACGCAAACGGAGTGAATGTGCGAGTCGAACGATCACTCATCGACGGACTCACTCCCGACGACTGGAAGGTGTTCTGTTTTATCAAGGGCCTGGAGCACCCAAGCTATATGGAGCTCAGGCGCCATTTGATGCAGTTCGTCGAGTTGCGCTACCGGCAAACGCCGAGGATCAAGACGACGCTGGCGGATCTTCTCGAAGAAGAAAAGCAGTTGCAAAGTCTACAGATGGACGTCGCGGAAGTTGAATCCGGAGCGAGACAAGTAAATCGCATTTTGGCAGAAAAGGACTCAAAGAAGAAGAGTGGAGGAAAAGGAAGCAAGGGTTTCAAGAACCCGAAGGACGAAAAGAAGGAGTTTCGCAAGAAACGAATTTCCGAGTCTTCCAGCAAGAGGCGTGATGACAGCAAGAGAGTTTGCTGGTTCTGCGACAAACCGGGACACACCATGGCGGAGTGTCGGGCGTTGAAGCAGAAGAAAGCGGCGAAGGTGAAGCAAGTCACCTCGTCGTGTGCCGTTCAAGCGACGCGTCAATACATGACGGTCGGCGTCAACGGAAAGAACGTCGAATTCCAACTCGATACCGGATCGGACATCACGCTGATCGGAACGAAGGAGTGGGAATCGATTGGTTGCCCGCCTCTTGAGCAGTCGCCAGTGGTCGTGAGATGCGCCAACGGCGAGGAGATGGAGATTCGAGGACGTTGCGCCGTCGGATTCCAGCTGAAAGACGTCACCGGAAAAGGATTCGTGTATGTCCGCGAAGAGGGTACTCTACTCGGACTCGACTGGATCGCGCAATCTCCGAAGATGCGATACCACATGGATCAGTTGGTAAACCGCACCGAAGTCGTGGCAGCCGTGAAGGACACTGCCGAGCAGATCAAAAGTGAGTTGCTCAACGATTTTCCAGAGGTTTTCGCTGAAGGTCTCGGACGGTGCACCAAGGAGAAGGCGTCGCTGCGCGTCAAGGATGGAGAGAAGCCGGTGTTCGTGAAAGCACGGCCGGTGCCGTACGGATCGATCGAAATCGTCGAGAACGAGGTCAATCGAATGCTGGATCTGGGCGTCCTCAAGAAGGTCATCCACAGCGATTGGGCTGCGCCCGTTGTAGTCGTGCGTCACAAACGGACTGGAAAGTTGCGGATGTGCGTCGATTTCAAGACTGGACTAAACGCCGCTCTGGAAGGAGAAGTTCATCCACTGCCGGTGCCCGAGGACATCTTCGCATCGCTCGATGGAGGATCGATTTTTTCACAAATCGACCTCGCGGACGCATATTTGCAAATCGAGCTCGACGAGGAGTCAAGATCGTTCTGCACGATCAACACGCATTTGGGTCTCTTCCAATTCCAACGACTGCCTTTCGGCGTGAAGACCGCGACCATGATATTCCAAAGGCTCATGGACAAAATGCTCGCTGGAATCCCAGGAGTGGCAGCCTACTTGGATGATGTTCTTGTCGTCGGAAAGTCGATTACCGAGCATCGGGAGCGTTTGAGGATGGTTTTCGAGAGGATTCGAGAGTATGGACTGCGCGTCAAGCTGGCAAAGTGTTCGTTCGCAACGGCGAGCATCGAATTCCTCGGATTTCGGCTGGATAAAGAAGGAAGACGACCGACTCAGAAAGGAATCTTACCGATTCAGAACATGATGCCGCCGCAAGACAAGAAGCAGTTGATGAGTTTCCTTGGAATGATATCCTACTACGGAAAGTTCGTTCCGGAGCTCAAGTCTATGAGAGGACCGTTGGATCGTCTACTGCATCAAGACGTCGACTGGAACTGGACGCAGCACGAGCAGGCTAAGTTTGAGGAGTTGAAGTCGGTAATTGCTTCTGATTTGAACTTAGTCAACTATGATCCTCGATTACCATTGCTGATTGCAGCTGACGCGTGTGAATATGGAATCGGAGGAGTACTGTCGCACCAGTGCACGGACGGAAAGGAGCGTCCAATCGCTCACGTGGCTCGATCGTTGAATGCTGCAGAGAAGAACTACTCGCAGATCGGAAAGGAGGCTCTCGCACTCGTCTGGACCGTCAAACGGTTTCACAAGTACGTGTACGGCCGCCGCTTTCGCTTGAAGACGGATCACAAGCCACTACTCGCCATTTTCGGAGAGAAGAAGACGTTGCCAGTGCACTCGCAGAATCGACTCGTGAGATGGGCAACAACACTGATGGGATATGATTTCTCCATCGAGCACGTCACCACGGAGAAGTTCGGACACGCCGACGCATTGTCTCGGATGATGCAGAAGACGCCGAGCGAAGATGACGAAGTCGTCGTGGCTGAGGTGGAGGTAAATCTTTTACAGGCCGCCGTCCGTCGTCTTCCCGTGTTCAGCAAGGACATCGCCGCTGCAACCGCTCGGGATGTGAGTCTCGCTGAAGCCGCCAAGTGCATCAAGGAAGGAAAATGGCCAAAAATTGGATCGTTGAAGGACGATCTCAAGGCGTTGTTCCAAAAGCGCGATGCTCTAGTCGTGATGGATGGATGTGTGCTCTGGCTTGATCGTGTCGTAATTCCGGAGTCACTCAGGTGCGAAGTCTTACAGGAACTTCACAGAAACCATCCGGGAATCGAACGAATGAAGCAGCTTGCCCGCTCATTCGTATACTGGAGAGGACTCGATCATGATATCGAAGAACACGTTCGAAAGTGCCGGAGCTGCCAAAGCTGCCGGAAATCGCCGACAAAAGTGCCACTCGAGCCGTGGACTAGACCGTCGGAGCCGTGGAAGCGCGTGCACATTGATTTCGCTGGACCGGATCATGGAGTCTGGTATCTGGTCGTCGTTGATGCGTTCTCGAAGTGGCCGGAAGTGGTCACCATGTCGTCTACAACAACGTCGAGAACGATAGCCGCGCTGCAAGGTATCTTCTCTCGCAATGGTTTTCCAGATACCGTCGTTTCGGACAATGGAACTCAATTCGCGTCGGAAACATTCGCCGAGATGTGTCGAGGGCGAGGCATTCGTCACATCCGTTCCCCCGCATACCATCCCCAGTCCAATGGACTAGCTGAGCGTTTCGTGGACACGCTGAAACGAGGATTGAGAAAGTTAAAAGGGGAGGGACCGGTGTCGCAAGAAATTCTGGACGAGTTCCTGATGTACTATCGCTCGACACCGATGGAAGTTCTCGACGGGAAGTCTCCCGCCGAAATACACGTTGGTAGACAGTTGCGTACGCGACTGACGTTGATGAAGCCGTCGGATGATTCCGAGGCGTTGGAGAAGGATCTCCGAGAAGTCTCCATGAAGGAGCACTTCGATCGCAAGCACGGAGCCGTCGCCAGAAGTTTCTCTGTTGGAGAGCAAGTCTCCGCGAAAGTGTTCAAGAGAAATTCGTGGAGCTGGGCCGATGGTGTAGTCAAAAGAGCCCTAGGTCAGGTAATGTACGAAGTGGAAGTCAACGGTAAGGAAAAACGATTCCATGCGAATCAATTGTTGAGCCGGGAAGTTTCCGAGACGTCGCGGGTTATTCCCTTGTCGCTGCTCAGCGATATTTTCGCTGTGCCTCTCAAGAAGATCGTTGCAGGTGCCAGCGATCATCAACCAGCCGAGCAGCAACCGCCGTCAAAGCCGAAACCGTCGCTCATTCCCGTTCCTGTTGTCGTCTCCAATCCGCCTCGTGCCGTTGTCGTCGCAACACCACCTACCTCCACGCCAATCGTTACTGCATCCACAAATCCCGTCTCTACTGTTGCTGCTCCACCGCTTCGAAGATCAACTCGTGTTCCAAAGCCAATCGTTCGCTTTGATCCCTCGCACACTGCATCTACGAGGAGAAACAATCGGAAGTAATCGTCGTCGTCAAGTTCAATCGTCTGCTGCTGCCGCCGCCGTCGTCCTTGGATTCGATCGTCGTTGTAATTCTTCTTTATTTTCGTTGTAATGTCGTTGTTGTTCTCTCGTTGTAATTTATTGATTTTGTAGTCTAGGTTAGTAGGTTCCCTATTTCTGAGATTTAGTTATTTTGTCAAGTTTTTAGATCCCCGTAGTTCTAATTTTATTGTTCGTTCCGCCGATGCGTATTCTGCTATTGGTTCCACACACAGCCGTCATCTATCCCGAACCGTGGTTCACACGTCACCCGAACCTTCTTCGTTCCTCTGTCCACAAGTCAACCGGACACCCCTCGTACACCTCACCCGACCATCATGCTGCTATTTGAGTTCACAAGTCAACCGAGCTCCCCCCTCATGGTCTCTTGCTTCTGTCTCCTTGTTCCTATCCAAACAAGGGAGGTGTTGGATACTGTAGCAATGTCGTATGTTATGACGCGCTTGTGCGTACACCGTGACGCAACAATTGCGGACTTTTAAATCACCCTTTTTCTAAGTGAGAAATCTCGTTGTTCTGTTCTTTTCCCCGCTGAGTTGTACTTCATTTTCTTTTATTATTTGATATAAATTATTGCTTTTTTATATTACGTTCACGAAACGTAACAGATTGGATTTTGCAGGCCAATCAAACGTGTCAATGCTTAATACATCACCCCTGAAGTGATTGAGTCGTTCTGGAAAGACATCAAGGAGAAAACAACAGCTGCCGACAAACGTGCCAATTCTGAAGAGTCCTACGTCGCCACTCCACATGAAATCCACGACTGTGCCTGTCTTCGGAAGCGTCAGGAGTTGGAGGCCGCCGGATACACGCTCACCACTGGATTCGTCGGTGTCCCAGAGGTGAGACTTCTATCTCTCAGTGTTTTCCCCGGCATATTTAGCAATGAGTACAATTCACAGTTTCTATTGATTACTTACAGTGCCGACCAAAAAGGTATGCCGTTTCGGTTTTTTGAGTTGGCGGAGGATCATCATATCTCGAGATTGATAAGAGATATCAAAAAGTTGTCAACAGCAAATCTGTAGTACTATTTATGATCTACAAGTTCGCTGTTGACAACTTTTTGATATCTCTTATCAATCTCCAGATATAATAATTCTCCGGTAGAGCTCAAAAAACCAAAACGGCATACTTTTTTGGTAACTGGAGGTCACAGCCAGCACTCATTCGAAGAATATCATATGAAACCCAATGTTTCCGTGTTTTCAGACAAACAACAGCTTCACAACGTTGCAATGAGACGTTTTTTATGAAGTACAGGTTACCCCCGGGAAGATCCGTCCGGATCCGAAGAACCACAGAGTTCCTACTGATTATGTCAATAATGAGGCAATGGATAACCAGGAGTACGATGCAGGCGGAGAGTACACAGATGAGGAGTATGCAAATGATCAACCAATGGAAAAAGGAGTCGGTGAGCATCACGGCGAGTACGAAGAGGTCAGAATGGAGGAAGACGTGGAAGAAGTGGACATTGATATGGTGGATCACCAAAATGTGGAGCAAGTCGTTGATGAGCAAGTTGATGAGGAGCCGACTGAAGTGGATCACGTTGATGCGGAGCGAGTTGCTGCTCAGAGACAGTATGATCGGAGAGCTTTTGCTCGCAGAATTGATGCATAGAGAGCCGATGATGAGAGAGTCGATGCTCAGAGAGATGGTCGAGATGGCACGAAACATTTTTTGATTTCAGTGAAAAAAGCTGTTTAGCCATTCCACATAATTATAGCCTCACTTGAGGAAATCAAGGATTTAGAAGTCTTGAGAGGCTGAGCTGTGTGGTTTTTGTTCTCAAGTCATGTGAAAGTACCAATTGCGAAGTTCCGCATGATGAGAACTTCCAAAATTCTCACCAGAGCTCTCCTGGAGTCAGGTTTTCAGAATGAACGAGATTTTGTTAAAAACAGTTTTTTCGCTATGAAACTTCAACTTTCTTAGTAGTTGTAATCGAATTAACCACATTTCGACTAATTCTTGTGTGTGCACGCAAACATGCCAACAAAAATTAGTACTGATCATGTGAACTTTCAGTGGTCGAGAACGGAATGTGACTTCAAACGTTTGCAACTTTCCGTTTACGAGAAATTCGAGTTTTTCCATGTTTACATCTTTTTCCTGGCATCATAAACTGTGTGCATCTTCATGGTCTGGCCATAAAAATTTCGGACAAAAAAGGTGGATTACCTAATTCAAGGGCACCTTGTGGGCATTCGGTTAGATAATCTCGTGAGAAGACAGTTTTTCAATGAATTATACTTGAAACACACAAAAGTTAGTCAAAATGTGTTCCTCCTCATCGAGGGTGCCACTATATAAACGTGGTGATCAAGATACGGATCTTCCAGTAAATACCCCCGCGAAACAATAGACATTGTCTGTGCCACTGCCATTGCGCACAAGAGGCCGTCGTCGATCTCATCTTCTCTACATCTATACGTCAATACGGACGACGACCCAACACTGCTTTATCCCCCAGAAGGGCGATCACTGCGCACAATGACCTGCGTCTTTCGATGAGCACAGTGTTCTCGTCTGACCCCCCCCCCCCCACTCGGTACTGATCTTGCCACGTCAGCCCCTCCCCCCACTCTCTCTCTCCTCTCTCTCCCTAATGAACATATTAATGTCCACCATTCCTCAACGAATGGCCAGTGTGCATGTTTCTAGCAGTCGTTATGTTCTATTTATCGCTGTCTTCTTGTATTTTCCTCTTTGTTTCTTCTCACGAATTGTCCACAATTCCGTTTTTTACAGAAACATGCCCGTTGCGAAGAAGTAAAAAAATTCCAAGAGTATGGAGAGAGATACTTAACGGAGTAGGAGATTAGCGAAATAGCAGCATCAGTTGCCGCATCGGAGGATGAACGCGAGAAGGTGAGTAGTAGTGGTCGAATGAATGTGTCAATCAATAAACCACACTTCAGGAAAGGCTTGGAGGAAGGAACGAGACGCAGCCGCAACAGGTGTCGAGTTCGAGTGCAACCATGGAGGATGTTGCAGAGTGTGCATCGAACGGAAACGAACGGTCGGCAAAGATGAACGGAAGCAAAGAGAAGAAGGCTGAAAAGAAAAAGAAGAAGAAGCCACTATCCACTTGTTTTGGGATTAGTAACCACTTGTTTTGGGGTTAGTGGTTCCGATTGTAAAACTGAAAATCATTATTTTAATTTCAGTACGATCAAGAAGTGGATCTACCGGAAGGTCTCGCCATGGACGTCAGAACATGGAGCGTAAGTTTCGAATTCGCTCTTACCTCCTATCAAGTTGGTCATTTCAGATCGACGACGTTCTGCAGTTTGTGGACCACTTCCTCACTACAGTGAGCAAGTCTTGGAAGAAGACAAAAATGCTATAAGAACTAAGAAAATCGAACAAATGGCGTTGTAGTTGGATTACGAGTAGTACGGACTATCTCGCCGTGCCTACGTCAGTTTCAGGTTCCGTTGCAGGCACATCATCAACAGACTCAACGGATTCTGAGCAAATCCTTTTTTTTTTCTATGTCATCATTTGTTCGGTTCAATGTCTCGATGTGGTGAATGTTTTCGAGTGTCTTAGCGTTTCTGTGTTCAATTGTCGATATGAGTGTAAAACATGCAGTAAAAGTTTATTTATCGCTTCAGATGTAATTTTCGACTTTTTTTACAATGTTTACAATGAAAAAGACTCTTGTTCCCAACAATAAAAGTTTAAACCATACATTGATAAGAAAAAAAATAAAAGAAACAAATCCAGAAGAATCACCAAATCAGACATGTGTAAGCATGAAGTTTATATTAAACAGAAAAAAGAGTGCCATGGAAGGTTCATGTGACCTCGTGTACAGGAGGTGTGAAGAGGTGCGCAGCTATGAGCAAGAGATGTGTTAATGTGTACAGTCACTCTGATTTGGAGACGGTAAGAGCAGATGGATCACCTCGGGAAGCCAATAGTCTGCAGAGGGTCATTGGACAATAAATCTGGCAAAATCCGGCCAGTTGAACTGCTGACAATCACAAAGGAGCATTGTGGAGTGAAAACTTGAAACTCTGCGAAGGAGACAACCCCAGGGAGACTGCCGCGTCATCAACGTCTTCTCGAAGATGGATTCCTTCCCATTTGGTTCCGCATTTGAATACTGATTGCCGGTAGCACTGAATTGGCACGATTATCAGACTTTCGAAGGCAAAGGCGGACGACGGCAATGTGTCGTTTTTTGCCTGCAATTGTGCCCAAAGTGCTAGTGAGAGAAATACCCAAATAGTTGCAATAGGCAAGTGGAAGAGAGACGAGAAGGAACTAGAGTATGTTCTCTTCTCAAGATTGTTGTAAACCTTTGCAGAGAAGACGAACGGAAGTTCAAGAGAAAATCGACAGTCCCCAACGAAAGGAAGCCGCGGCGTTGGACGTGAAGCGGGAGCTGCTGTTCTGGTGGTGTCGAAGAGTGGACTACGCGATGTCGATGAAGTTTTGGACAGGTATAATTCTCTGTACCAGTCTTCTATGTACTTTATTCTTCGAATGAACTTGACTTTTCCCGAAAATGCGTAAAAATTGCGAGTTGTCGGGTTGTGAGTGGTCACGGAGTCATTTTGGAGGAGGATCAAATCAAAGACACAAATACTAAAGGAAATGTAATTCATTTGCATAATCAGAGAGACATTTACTTCTTTTTATCATGGCCAAAATATAGTTTTGGAGCGCACTGCATAGAAGTAGACATAGGGGTTTTATGGCAGAGATCCGAGATGCGAAGGGGAACTTTTTGATATCTCTTATCAATCTCCAAATATAATGATTCTCCGGTAGAGCTCAAAAAACCTAAACGGCATAATTTTTTGGTAGCTGGTGGGCACAGCCATTACTCATTCGAAGAATATCACATAAAATCAAATGTTTCCGTGTTTTCAGACAAACAACAGCTTCACATTTTCGCAAAGAGACGTTTTGGATGAAGTACAGGTTACCCCCGGAAGTATTTGTCCGGATCCGAAGAACCACAGAGCTCCTGCTGGTTATGTCTATGATGAGACAATGGATGACCAGGAGTACGATGCAGACGAGGAGTACACAGATGAGGAGTATGCAAATGATCAACCAATGGAAGAAGGAGTCGGTGAGCATCAAGGCAAGTACGACGAGGTCTGAATGGAGGAAAACGTGGAAGACATTGATATGGTAGATCACCAAAATGTGGAGCAAGTCGTTGATGAGCAAGTTAATGAGGAGCCGGCTGATGTGGATCACGTTGATGCGGAGCGAGTTGCTGCTCAGAGACAGTATGATCGGAGAGCTTTTGCTCGCAGAATTGATGCATAGAGAGCCGATGATGAGAGAGTCGATGCTCAGAGAGATTATGATTATGGTCAGTGATTCTGATCCAGCTGATATCGAGGAAGCTATTGCTGAGCTACAATCTGCTGCTGCTGCGCAAGTGATTCCGGATGAGCAGAGTCCGGGAGGGATGAAAATCGTTCATCGACCGTTTGATTCTTGATTCTCGATGTATTGTAAAAGCATTCTTTGACTTGTAGATTTCTCATATTCATTTTAGTATTTCATAGATACTTATTGATTTAATTGTGATTGAGAAGTTTTATATTGTGATTTCTCACATGTCTTTCACTGATGTTTTATGTTAATGGAGACTAGTATGGTGTATTTGTATCTTGTGAATAAAATAGTACAAGAGACAGAAGTTGTTTGTTATATTTCAAAACGTTCTTCAGATCTCTCAAACGAGTTAACAAAACCGTGCCGACATCATACAAATGGTTTGCTCTAGTCGAAGATGAGAAGAATAGTATCTGAATCTTAGACGATGGGATTCTATGGCTCAATTCTCTTACGGCGTCTTTTGCGCATGCGGGGAGTATTATCTCAGAGACAATGTCAATCAATTACTAACAGGTGTTTCTTTAATTTTTTCAAGAAAACGTATCAAAGGGAATTCTCAAGCAGAAAGAGTGCGGCTCCCTGTGTTCCATAAGATGATCTGCATACAATGACTTCCAGTGGTGGTTAAACTGGGAGAAGGGGAGGATCTCATTCTTGGATAATAAGAAAAAAAATGGCAAAGGAAGATCGGAGAAAAATTTAATACAAAAAATGTAAGAAAAATAAGAAACGGTGGAAAAATGGGGTGATGGGAATAACTGAAGTTCATGGCAAAAATTGTTTGAAAATTTGATGATATTGCACAGTTTAATTTTTTGAATTTTTTGAATTTTTTGTAATTTTAGAAAAGTTTCAAAATTGACTGAAAATTAGATTTTTTTTTCGACCACTGAAAGTTCACATTTTTTTCTGTTTTTTTAAGTTCTTTCCTTTTTAAATGTTTTTTACTGGACCTATTCACAAAGAAATTGAGAAAAAAAATTTAAGTTTGTGAAAATTGTTAATAGAAAATTTTTTGAATTTTGGAATTTTTTTCTAGAATATTCATAGAATTTCCTGAATTTTTACGATTTATTTCCATTTTCCCTAAATTTAAAAAAAAAGTCCCGAAAATTAAAAAAAAAACATTAAAGGGGGACTAAAACCAACTTTGCCCTAAAAGTTTGTTTGGGGGTCATGTCTGCAAAGTCCTAGAATCTTTAAAAAATTCCTGAATTTTTGGTGATTATTTAAGTGAAAGCTACAGTGCGCGTCATAAGTATAAGCCCCCCCCCCTCGATTTCGGGTGTATCAGAAGAACCAGAAGTTTTCGTGAAAATCTGTGAATGCAGTTCGATTCAGAATCCAAAATAACCCCCGGGTGGAAATATCTGGGATAATAGGCCTTCCAGGGACCCCACACCATCAGAAATTCGAAAAAAAGGCCGCGCCAAAAGTATAAGCCCCCCTAGCGATTTTCGATATTTCGGTCCCAAAACTCGATTTCTCCGGATCCAATCATGTTGATTCACTGTTTTTTGTTGTCTTGGGTAAAGAACTCACAAGTTGGATGAAGTTTGCGAAGATACCGACCGAACTCATACTCCGAAAACGGAAAAAATCATTGAAAGTGAAGAAAACTTGAAAAATCGGAAGAATAACAGTGATACACGAACACAGTTCATGATAAATAACTTTTCCATTGTTTTTCATTCTTTCCTGAAGATTATCTGACTGCGAGTCATCCATTCATTCTTGCAGCGCTGTAAGTGGGGCTCCGACGAAGAAATAGGTTGACTAGCGATCAGATAATCTTCAGGAAAGAATGAAAAACAATGGAAAAGTTATTTATCATGAACTGTGTTCGTGTTTCACTGTTATTCTTCCGATTTTTCAAGTTTTCTTCACTTTCAATGATTTTTTTCCGTTTTCGGAGTATGAGTTCGATCGGTATCTTCGCAAACTTCCTCCAACTTGTGAGTTCTTTACCCAAGACAACAAAAAACAGTGAATCAACATGATTGGATCCGGAGAAATCGAGTTTTTGGACCGAAATATCGAAAATCGCTAGGGGGGCTTATACGTTTGACGCGGCCTTTTTTTCGAATTTGTGATAGTGTGGGGTCCCTGGAAGGCCTGTTATCCCAAATTTTTGCACCCGGGGGTTATTTTGGATTCTGAATCGAACTGCATTCACAGATTTTTACGAAAACTTCTGGTTCTTCCGATACACCCGAAATCCAGAGGGGGGCTTATACTTATGACGCGCACTGTATCTGCAATGGAAAACCAAATATTCACAAATCCACCAAAAAACGCCGCAAAAGAGAAAGTTAGGCCAATACGGATAGCTTTTACTTAAAAAATCGCCAAAAATTCAGGAATTTTTTAAAGATTCTGGGATTTTGCAGACATGCCCTCCCAACTCATATGCAACTTTTGAAGTAAAGTTGGTTTTTGGTGACAGTCCCCCTTCAAATCGAGGAATTTCGATTTCTGCGTGCTTGCAGCTGCCGCCCGCGCTCTTGTCTATGCCCGACGCCCCATGCTTTCTGTATCGTAAAGCGCCTCTTTTGCGCGCTCAGCATCCCGTCCGATCTGGCAAGTTAGGCAACGTTGACTACAGTTAGTCGTGAGATCGAATCCAAGTGATCAGCTACGATTGGGAGTTGGAGTTGAGGACATTTTTGGATAAAACAATTTTTTGTTTAGGAACCCAATCGTTAGTCTGGCTCGCAGTTGTGCAACGGCTAGTCTGCCTCCTCTATTATAGCAATAAGAAACCGAAACATTTCGGTCTCGTGGAAATTCAGCAGTTGTGATCCGACTTGGGCGGAAATGACCTGCCGGAAACTTTGGAAACTGAAAAAAATTCCGAAAACGAATGAAAAAATAATTGATAATTCGATAATATTGCACAATTTAATTTTTCGAGAGGTGTCAAAACGTTACAAAATTCTGGGAACTCACAGAGAAAAAACGACCTATTTCTTAGATTATCAACGAGGGGGAGTTTCCTAGAATGCGTCGGTTGGCAGAGTTTTTCCAGATAGGTGATACTGGATTGATTGGAGATTTGGAACTTTAAATGAAGAATTAGAGGCGATTATGGTTAAACTGGGAAAAGGGGAAGATCTCATGGATAATATTCTTGGGAAATAAAAATAAAGGCAGAGGAAGATCGGAGAAAAATGAAATATAAAAAAACGTGAGGAAAAAGAAGAAATGGAGGAAAAGTGGAGAAATGGGAATAACTGAAGTCTATATGTAAAATATGCGAGAAACGTCAGAATCTCGGCGTCGATGGATTGTTTCTCTCGCGGAAGAAAATTCAAAAGTATCCCAAGAAAACCTGGAAAATGTGAGGATTGGAAAGAAGCTAAGTTCTCCTTGTACTCCTTATTTTCCTTGTCCTAAACGGACAGGACGTCCTTCAATTACCGTAAAAACTCTATTTTAACGGCACCCCTAAATGATCGGCACCCCTTTTTTAACGGCACCCGCCATATTGTCATTTCTCATTGAAAAAATGAAACTCCGACACATTTTGCATGTTACCTCGGGGTTTTCAACGTTTTTCTCAAAGATTTACTAATTTCCCGGGAAAAATGTCCAATGACAACGAAGAAATTAGTAGAACAAAAAGTAAACGGCACTTTAAAAAATGAGGTTGAACAATTTAACGGCATGCCGTTAAAATAGAGTTTTTACGGTACCTTTTCTGGCTTAGCAACCGCTGATTTTCTAATGATTCATTATACAGTCGATGTGATTTTGATGACTTCCGATACATTCTCCGGAGTTTTCGAGGGAATAACCAAACGACGGAATGAGGGGTTGGTGAATATTAATACGAATGTGGAACTGAAATGGATAAGAGAGTGATAGATATACTGATGAGTATTGGTTACCTAACGTTCTGAGCGTCCCAAGCCACGAGGAGTATCAAGTAGGAAATCCCAGGACTGTTGATAACTGCGCCAGTTTGGAAGAAGTAGAACTGGAAATAGTTGGTCTACCGTAACCCTACAGTAACCCCGACCTCTGCAACTGCTGGTATCACGAAGCAAACAGACATGATGATCGAAGAAATGCACAATCTTCTCTCCGATTCCACCAATCGCTTCTTCATTTTCGACATTCTCCACAATGTTAAAATCGTTAGAACGATTATAACAATGGCCGATAAGACGTGGATGATCAGGAAGAACAGTGTTGAGCTGGCCTGGAATTGTGAATTCTTTTTGATTTTGGAATGGACTGTCACTCACAAATGGAACTTTTCGATCGTAAGAAACAAACAGTCCTCCGTATGATGATTTGATTGTCTTGTCGGAGATGACAATGTTCCAAATAACGAGAAGAGGAAGGAGAGAAACCACAGCCAATATGCGATTGAGCCATTTGTTCCAGAAATAGATGTAAGTGGTTGGCCAGAGGACACAAGAGGCTCTATTTGCGATGAGGAGTGTTTGGAGGAAGATTTCAAAAGCTTGAGTGTAACGGTAGATCGGATAGAAGATGTCGATGAATAGGTGATGGGTGGTGAAGAAGACGAAGAATGGTTCACACAATTGGGGAATGTAGATGAGTGGACGGGTGAGGAAGGTCGATGAGACGACGAGCAGGAAGCCCTGGAATTGGAAAGAGAGGGTACTGGACTGGAGAAAGTCGTTCTCTCTTTGTGTCTGTCCATATCCCGATCTCCAAGTGAGTTTTTAACTCGTTTTACTTGTTTAAAACCTCATGAAATCAACAACGTTTGAGAATGCTCTCTAAACCGCTAAATTTACGCGGCGAGTGCATCTAGTTAAATCGTCCTCTGTCGACTTGATCACTAAGTCTTCAACGGTTCTTAGGACTGTTCTTACGTGAATGACCCCAAAACTTCATTCAGAACTGAAATTCGAGCAATAAAAAATCGAAACATTTCGGTCTCGTGGCAGTTCCGCAGTTGCGATCAGACTTGTCGGAAATGAAAAAGTTCCGGAATTGAAAGTAGGCTAAATTTCCGTCGGAAATAGTTTCAGGAAGTATCTTTTTATGTGTCTTTTCCCAATTTTGACTAGTGCGCCCCTACTTCGGCCATCCAGCCGCTGCGCATTTCATTTCCACGTGCTCTCATGGTGAAAGAATAAAATGTTAATTCCACTGATTCCTAAATACATGACTACAAATGCTTCCCGCGCGAATCACTAGTGAATGTTTTCTTGTGACATATGTTTATGATAAACTTGACAATATTCGGTGAATATTTTGTTTATGGTCCCTTTGCAACCAAATCTGCGATACCATTCCCTCTCCCAAATGCTTACCGAAACACATGCCAGTAGGAAGATGACAAAATAGCTTTGGTTCCTAAACTTCAGCCGATGTTTCCATGCAATCACGTAGATCACTCTTGCTTGGATAATAGCCGAGGGAATAAGCCAGCAGAATTGGACGCCGAGTTTGATGTTCTCGACAATCGGTGAATATGTGGAATTGCAAGTAACAGTCGATTGTTTGAGGATCACTGGAAGAGGATAGGAAGAAGGGTTCATCGGCTGAAAACACGGGAGAATAAGAAAGAGAGAAAAAGAAGGAAAATAGAGGAAAAGGGCAGCAGTAAAAAAGGGAAAGGATAATTGGAAAGAAGAAGAAAAGGAAGACGGAGGGCTACAATTAACCGAACATAACGACTCCGATGGTTTATGGGATTGTGGATTTCTCTTGTGGATATCCTTTTTTCCTTTTTTTCAGAATCACGGCTGAGGAAGTGAAAAAGTTCGATAACTCGGGATAAGGGCTCTAAATTCTTTTGGGATGTTTGAGGACTTGTCGGAACATGTATGCGATTAGCTAAAAGTGATAAGGAAATGATATGAAAATGACACAGTGCTAAGGAAAAGTAACTTGATGTTCTGACTAGACTCAAAGCCATTATGCACTAGACATTGATGTGATTTTCAAACTACGCCAACATGGAAAAAGTAGAACATGATAGTTTCTCAGGTCTATAGTGACCCTGACTTCTGTGACTGCTGGTAGCACGAAACAAATGGACATGATGATCAAAGGAATTCATAACCTACTCTCCAATTCCACCAACCGCTTTTTCATTTCCGACATTCTCCACAATTGCAGCCAACATGCAACTGAGCCGTTTGTTCCAGAAATGGGTATAAGTAGTCTGCCAAAGGCCACAAGGAGCTTGATAAGTCTAACGGTAGACCGGATAGAAGATGTTGATGAATGAGTGATGGAAGAGGAAGAATGGTTCACATAATTGTGAGGAATGTAGATGAGTGGACGGGTGAAGAAGATATTATATATTACAAAAATCTTGGAACCTGCGCAAACGCGCTCCTCTGGACTCGTGTTGGTCTCGTCACGACTCTCGTCTGCGTCTCTTGTGGAACACACGAGACGGAGACAATAGTCGTGGCGAGACCAACACGGGTCTAGCGGAGCGCGTTTGCGCAGGTTCCAAGATTTATGAAATATGTAATAGCTAAGACAAGGAGCAGGAAGCTCTGGACAGTGATGGAGAAGAAGATCCGCATTGCTCTTCTTCATAAGGAAATCTTCCCCTCCCACTGGACCACCTGCTTTTTCAAGAGCGGTGTCGATAATTTCCTTTTCACTTGATCTCCTATTCCTAACCATGGTCCCAGAGCCCCTCCCAACACGAAAGTTTGAGAATTTTTCAGACTAATGTATTCCGGTTGAACACGGAGTTTTGCAGTTTTTCATAACTAAGGA
Organism: Caenorhabditis macrosperma; assembly: GCA_963932285.1. Taxonomy (NCBI): domain Eukaryota; kingdom Metazoa; phylum Nematoda; class Chromadorea; order Rhabditida; family Rhabditidae; genus Caenorhabditis; species Caenorhabditis macrosperma. Next base: position 24,030,837 of record OZ010618.1, on the reverse strand, counting down.
GTTGCTCAGCACAGTGTGTTGACGGTCCCCTCGAAAGCGAAGCCCCAAGAGCCAGCAGAGTTTGATCAATATAAAATACACAAAAGATTAAGGATAAAAAAAGGAAAATTGAGGGAAAAAACAATAAACAAATAAAAAAAGAAAAACACTGGAACCAAGGAAAAGAAGAGGGAAGGCTACAATTAGACATAACGACTCCGATTGTTTGTGGGGGTTTACGGGTTCCTTCTATTTAGGAAACAAGAAAAAGCAGAGGAATTGTTCGACAGATATAGTGATGACTACACTATTTTCCACGTTAATCCGTGAGAACTTGGGGATTCAGCCGAAGACGTGGCCACGGTGTTGGCAGGATGGGGAGCAAGAAGTATTGGATGTTGTTAGAGGTACGGACCACTGGGATGGAACATGTCAGATTAGCCGCTTAGAGATCCGAAGTTTCCTGAAGTTTCGGAAAGCCTCGAACTCAGCTTTCTCGGCCGTCTCTCTACCCAATTGTCGTTGCGCGCTTTCCTGGAAATGTGTTTCGTAGATTTTTTCTTATTAGATAGGACTTACTTCCTCTAGCACGCGCATCTCCTTCCTCATCAAAGAGAACGCGCGTGACGGAGCCAGATAGCCTGCAGAACGATTTTTGTCTCGAAGAAGATGAAGTGGAGAGGCAGGAAAAGTATGAGACGTTTTATGATTGATTCCGGAAACAATCGAAGTGATCGCATCGACCTATCGATGATTATACTTGTTTGTGATATGTATTGCGAGCAAGTCAGGTTTTCAGTGTTCGATTCGCGCGTTCGATCATTCCACACTTTACGTCGCATTCTGGTGAAGCATACACAATGTCCTACTTGTCGAAAAGCTTATTGACATGTGTGTTATAAAATTATTATTTATTTCAAAAAACTTGGAACCTGCGCAAACGCGCTCCGCTAGACCCGTGTTGGTCTCGCCACGACAATTGTCTCTGTCTCGTGTATTCGACGAGAGACGCAGACAAGAGTCGTGGCGAGACCAATACGGGTCTAGCGGAGCGCGTTTGCGCAGGTTCCAAGTTTTTTGAAATATATAATATTTTCCTTCGTTGGTGAACACAAAAAGCGGATACGTATCGAGAGACGAAAGTAGAGAGGGCATGAAAGGTTCGCCTCTCACTCGTCCCCCCCCCCCCCCCGCGTAGTTCCCCCCCGTCGCCCCTTTCTCCCTCTGGTCCGATCAATAATGATGACTCACCAGAGAACACACACCAGAGAACACACAAACATACATGGTTGACATGAATCACACCGTCTGCTCGTCTGCGTCTCTCCGCCGCCACATAAGAGGCGCACTCTCTACACACAGTTTGAGGCACGCCAGACACGTCTCTCCCGATTGTGTACTCTCTCGCATCGTCTGCGTGTCTCTCGCCGCATTGCCTGGCGGAAACCAGCCGGCCGTTCATTCATTCTTTCCCTACCCCCGAGTCCCCTGACGGGTTGACTGCTCCTCCGGGAGTACCGCTTTCCCACCGAATTCCCCCTTTCCCCATATCATATACTCCTGATATGGACTCTACACTTATTCTCTGAATTCCTCCAACTGATATCTCCAAGAGCCCTGATCTGGGTTCTATTCCGATAAAGTGAGTTTCCTTTCCGAATATTTCTTCAATTTCCTCATTTTCAGCATCGTCGTTCCTCCATTTTTTCGAAAGAGCATTGAGGATTTCGCGGAAAAATAGCGATCTCCCGATGAAAAAAGTGAGTTTTTTTTATTCAGAAAATTGCAAATGTGAACTGAAGAATTAATTTTGATATACCTACAAAAAAACTTCGAAAAGTTTTTTTCTAAAAAAATCTCAAAAATTAAAAAAAAAACATTTCAAACATTCAAAAAAATCAGAGTTTCGACAAAACTCAGAAAATGAAGTTTTTGAAATTTTCATACATTTTCAAACATTCGGAAACAAAAACAGAGCATGAAAAACGCGCTCCTCGTGATGTCTGAGGCTCATTCTCTGAACACTTTTTCGTCTGGGCAGCTTGAAATAGTTCGAGAAATTTTAGACGCAGAGCCAAAACGCGCGATTGAAATAAGTATGCATTTCGGAGATTATTTAATTGAAATTCTTTTCAGATCAGTTTGGGCGCCATGTTCGCCACCATCCTCATGGCCATCATTCTTACCGCCCTCATCCCTCTGGTTGCCGACATGCACCTCATCTTCTTTTTCCTCATGCTACTGGCACTCTCCGGTTCGTTGTTCACAATTTCCCACAACTTACTGCTTTTTAGGTCTCATTCTCTTGGGCTACCGGTTGAATAAACTGATCAATAAGGAGAGGGCCGTTCTCGAAGAGCAACAACGGCTCCAGCGTCTCGACAGCCTTTGGGCCGCTGTCGAGTGTTAAATTCACTCCTAGCGCTTTGTACTGGTTTTATTCTAACAAAATTTAATCCTTTTTCGATTAATTTTTCCGGTTTTCTTAATATTTCGTGTTCGTTCTCGGATTTTATACGTGTTGATTAAGTAGCATTAAGATTATATGTAATTTGTAATTTGTAATTGTTTATTCACGGTAGTAAGGCAAGAGGTAGGAAGGGAAATTGAGAGGGACTAGGTGAATAGATACATAAGATGAACAGTCGACCCGCAAGAGTCGTGCGATCAAATGAGTGAGTGGCAGTATGGGGAAAAGAAACTGGGAGGAAGATTTTTTAGAGTATTAAACAGGTTAAGGGAATGATCACGATTGACAAGGGTTTTTGCAAAAGTGTTCCAAAGTTGGAGATGGGTATGAAAGAAAGACTTATTGGTGGGGCCAGGAGGACATTTGACAGAGAGGGGATAGCGATTAGATTTTGAGGGGATAATAAAAGAGGATAGAAGTGGGAAGTGGGCCACATTGAGTAAGACGTTACTATACAGTTTTAATATTAGTATCATGCGCCAGTGTTCTTGGGACTTCTGGTTAGAGACATGCAGACGATTTGGGTAAGACGTGAAGGACATGTTACAACGTTGAAAGACACGTTTTGAGAAAAACCTTAACGGCTTTTCGAGGGATTTGTTAGCGGAGACGCCAGGAGGGTGATACACTTCACATCCATAATCAAGGAGAGGACGGACATAACAATTGAAAAGTTTGAAGTAGAAGGTGGGGGAATGGGAATGGAAGCAATGGAGAATTTGGCGACATTTTAGAAGGGCAAGGTTTGAAACGTAATCAATATGGTATGAAAAGGTGAGTTTGGAGTCGAACCAGAGACCAAGGTCTTTAACTCGGTTGGATGGGGTGATGACAATTGAATTGACGGTGTAGGTGGTTCGGGGATTGGAGGGGCCGAGGTGGAGTATACTGGTCTTGTTTTCGGCTAGAATCAAGTGCCATTTGGAACACCAGGTACATAATATGTCAATACTATTTTGGAGGGAGGTAGGGTTGGTGCTAAACAATTTAAGGTCATCGGCGAATACGTTTACATGAACATCGGGAGGGAATTTGTCAAGTAGATCATTGATGTATATGAGGAACAGAAACGGGCCGGTGACAGTTCCTTGTAAGATACCGGAGGTTACGGGGAAAGAGTGAGAGGAAATAAAGGAGTTAACTTTGACACGAGATAGTCACTCGGTGAGGAAGGAGGTTAAGCAATTAACAAGAGAATCGTCAAGACCGAATAATTTAAGTTTGGAAATAAGGAGATTGTGGGGGTAAACTTGCGTTTGCGTTTGCGTCTTCATACTGTATTATTTGTCCCCACTTTCACGTTCCTCGAGTGCATATTTTAATAAATAAATAAATTAACGGTCGTGTAGAGTCGAAAACACGAATTTCTCGGTCTTCCGGTCGAATTCTCTCTTGTTTCCACTACTCCCGGTAGTTTTTGCTTCAAAAATCATGCTCACTGACGCTGGGCCTTGTTGGCTGCTGCTCTTTCTGCCTTGAGCTCCTTGAGCACATCGTAGACCTGAGAAAAGAACAATTTTCGATAGAAAAATAAAGAGACCGACACAACTAACCGCTGATCTCCTCTGCGCAGGCTTCAATTGGAGCATCTGGGTGAGGCGCCACGCATTTATCGCCGAGAGAGTGAGCTGTCTCGGATTATTGGCGTCAGCTTGCCGAATCTGCTCTATTTGTCTTCTCTGAACCAAGATAGATGGTGAAATCGAAGATGGTGGTTGTTTACCGTCAACTCGCCATTTCATGGCGTCGTTGGCGATGCGACGTGGCCGACCAGCTGGCTAGCTTGGTCCGGGAGCATTGTCATCGTGTTTAGCTCCTGTGGCTCCTCATCGTCCACTTCCAATCATATATGATTTTGAGACAATGGTAGGAAATACTGATGCTACGACGAACAAGGGCGCGGATCACGTGGCAAACGTGGTGTGTTATACTGAATGTTGTAATGCGTGCTACAACACAAATCAACTCTGTCATTATTGTCTCTCCTCGAATGACTTTTCCTACAACAAAGTCCCTGCTGGAAAAACAGTGGTTGAAGCATTTGTAGTTTTTTTACAAAAAGCGGATCGCGGAGTGAAGAATTTGTTTCTCATTGCTCACAATCGAGGCCGCTATGATCACGCTTTCTTGCTGGAGAGACTCTTCTCAGGTACCACCACGTGTATCATTGGCCAGACACCCCTCCCCCCAGTTTGGTTCCGTGGTGGTTTCTTTGTAGCCTACATGAGAGAAATCGTCAAAGTGAAGCATCGAACGAGTGGGTGGCCACGTGAGAATATGACAAATGAGGTGAAGCAAACACACGTCAATAGGATTAACATCTCTGATAAGATGACATTAAAAGTGGAATAAATCGAGCACAATCCAGCTCAACGCTCTCTAGATAAGCTTTTACCTAACGCCATGTGGGTGAAATTTGCTCAAAAACCTCCTAAAAAGAGAAACGAAGCTATTCAATTTTGATGAGGATGTGTCGATCGCTAAATTTTTCGAAAATCCAGACTATGAACCAGAAACTCTTCGTTTTTTTGGTGCTGATCATATGATTGTATCGTATTGATTTATTCATAGTTGTAAGTATATAAGTAAAGGTTGGATAGAGTGAGTTGGGAATGAATAGTAAAGAAGTTACCATGAATTGCAAGACGAGAAGAGCAGTGACATTCGAAAACATGAAGCAACAAGTGAGTCTTGACTATTTCTAAAAAAACAACCGAAAACGATTCTAGGTTGAAGAAAAACTGGGTGGTGGTTATCCAGAACCGGTAATCTCGGTTCGACCTAGTATGAAGAGACGGGGCCCCTTGAACCGATCCACTCGACGATCCAGCACAAACGACTCCGACCACTCATGGACAAAGGTCATTTCAACGAGGCGGGTGAAATGCTTCCGTTTGGATTTTCTTCCTTTAACCTCATTGACGATTATATTTTCTATTGAATTTTTAGGCTGAGAGAGGGGGATGATGTGAAGTTGGAGGATGCGGCAGGCTTAGAGGTGGGGGTAGTAGGAGCGTGGCTGATAGTGGCTCGGGAAGTTGGATGCGGGGTAGTTGGAGGCGGTCGGGAAATTGGAGGAGGTCGGGTAGTTGGCGGCGGAAGGGAAGTTGCACCCCCCCCCCCCATTGTCCTGTAGATAAGGTGCCGGTGGGTGGGGGCTCTCAACAGACGTTGATTCTCCTGAAAATAAGAGTTGCTGCGAAGAACTTGATGAGATTTCTTACTTTTTTCAAGAAATCAATGATCCCCTCTTGTCGCTCCCAGTCCATCCGATCCGCGCTGCTGCGCTCCTCGAGACCCCGATTTTTCTGGAAAGGAGTTTTGAAGTTTTTTCTCATTAAATAGGACTTATTTCTATCATATACCGCAGCTCCTTTCTCAAACCCGACCGCTCGGCCCTTGAACGCTCCAGCTCGAACTCTGCCCTCTCGGCCGTCTCTCTCCCCATACGCCGTTGCGCGCTTTCCTGGAAAGGTGTTTTGGTGATTTTTTCTTATTATATAGGACTTACATCTTCCAGCACGCGCATCTCCTTCCTCATCCGCTCCATCTCCAGCTTCAGCTTCGCGCTCTTGCTCTCCGCCACCTCTTTCTCCAGTCGCAGCTTGTTCAGCTTATTCTGTATGCCATCCCCACTCGTCACGACGTTTCTGCCCATCTCCTAAAAAAATTATTTAAATGAATTGAACGATTTTGGGTAAAAAACTCACTTTCAATTTTTTGTTTTCCTCCTCCAACTCCTTGACTTTTTTCTTCGTCGCCTCGAATCCATTCTCCCCATAAATCTCGCGTATTGATCTCCCACCAATTCGCGAGACAATCTCCAGCAAATACGCTGGATACTTGTTTCCAGCTCGGTGCTGTCCATCTCCGATGAGCACCGTGCCCAAGGGTCCCGCATGGCACTTACCACGCGGCCCATTCAGCCATGCATCGTCAACTCTGAAATGGAATTTTCAGAAACATTAGAAAACCTTGAAACTCACACTCCAACGACCACCGGGTCATCTAAATATGTATTCGCGTCCCAATTGGTAGACGAGAACGGTGTTTTTGGGAAGGGCGTCCAAGAGGGCCGACACTTCGGCGACGTTTGCGTTACGTCGGCAGAACATTTTTCTGAAAAGCGCAGGAAAAGTATGAGACATTTTATGATTGATTCCGGAAACAATCGATGTGATCGCATCGACCTGTCGATGATTATAGCTTGTCTTATGTTTAGCGAGCAAGCCTACACAATTTCCTACTTGTCGAAGAGCTTATTGACATGTGTGTTATAAAATTATTTTCCTTCGTCGGTGAACACAAAAAGCGGATATGTATTAAGAGACGAAGGTAGAGAGGGCATGAAAGGGGCGCCTCTCACTCGTTTCCCCCGCTTAGTTCCCCCCGTCGCCCCTCTCTCCCTCTGGTCGGATCAATAATGATGGCACTCCAGAGAACACACAACAGAAACACGCAAACATACATGGTTGACATGAATCACACCGTCTGCTCGTCTGCGTCTCGTGTAGATCTATCTGCCCCGCCCCCCCCCCCCCATCTCATTCTCTCATGATTCTAATAGTTAAGTGAGCGATAAAACAGTATTAAAACTCCGCTGCTTACTTGTTCGTTCATTATTTTGATGGTGTTTTTGCTTGAATGATAAAAAATTGTCATATAAATTTTATTACAACGACACTTTCAATGCTGCCGCGTCCACAATGAGAGGTTGAAAAGTACAAAGGAATGCCGTTGTGATAGAGTTTTTAGGGTAGTCAAAATGAGTTTCTTTTGATTTTCAAACTATTCGTTCGTTTGCCCTCCCGCAGCCTTCTCTCAACGCCTACAAGAACTGAAGTCCCTCTACCATGTTTCGTTGTTTTTTTCGAATCTGAAAATCATTTCGGGATCGAAAATGGCCTCAAATTAGGCGTATTTTGTCTTTAGGAACTTTTCCGGAAAATCTCAAAATTTGGGTTTTTCCTGAAAAGTGGTTGTGATGCTATAATTATGTGGAGCAGTGTATGGAACGAGGCGAATGGGAGGCTGAGGCAGCAGCACACTGAGAACTGGAAAGAATTAGCACATAGTAAACACAAAATAAATGTAGTCGTGTGGAATCTGTGGGAGCAATAGTTCTCACGAACGTCCTATGCTGGGTCATCAGATTACGTCAAATCGTCAGCCTATATGAATTCCTGAAACGTTTTTCCGTATTCATTCATGAACAAGAACAGAAATAGCACATAGAAAACACAAAATAAATGTATTCGTGTGGAATCTGTGGGAGCAATAGTTCTCACGAACGTCCTATGCTGGGTCATCAGATTACGTCAAATCGTCAGCCTATATGAATTCCTGTAACGTTTTTTGGTATCAAATTCCCCGTCGTTCCAGCTTGTTTTTCCTTTTCATTTCTTCACTTTTTGATTCCATTTCCAACCATTGTTCCTTAAATGCTGCTATTGAGAACTAACGCGAATGTTCACCGTGATGAAAGCAAACAATGGACAGGAAAGAACCGAACTCGTTTACCATAAAAGTAATAACCGGTGTACATATTAAAAATCAGAACACAATTTTTAAAAAAACAAAATACCAGCAATTTTACAAAAAAACAAGAGACGTGTTTTTGAGTGAGGAAACGGTGCAGTAGTAGTTGACCATCCAATCTCTCCTGAACCAGATATCTATTCGCTGACAATAAAAGAATAGATTCTAATGACCTACCTTATTGTTCATTCTCAGCTGATGGAACCCCTTGTCGGTGGCCTCGAAGACAGCCCATTTCTGCTTCATCTGCTCCGAGTTGCCCAATTTTTTCTTCAACTCCATGCGAACCACTTCCTGGCGCTGACTGAGGATCAGCATTTCCATTTCTGCGTCTCCTCCTCCTTCTCGATCTTGGCGACGATCGGCTTCTTTTTTCTGTTTGGGTTCTCTCACACAGTCATGTTGGCGAAGACCTCGTCCAATGGCTCGGATCCAGACCCGGTCAGAACCACAAAAGATTCCCAACTGGTTGTGGAAATGTGAGGGCACGAATGGGGCCGCGTTGAGGGTGGTCTCGAAGAAGTTGGCCTGAAAATGGTTTTGAGAGTGTCTAGAGGATGAGTCACGGCGGAAAATTGGTGAGTTAATATGATGATGAACAGAACAGTCAGGATGTTTAAATGATAGTTGCAGATATCTCAAATTTCACTCTCGAAGATACTCATTTACAGTGTTTTCGCCCCTCTGTTTGCGAGTTTAATGGGCATCACATTTCCATTGATATCTCGGAAGTGATTAGAGATATCGAAAAACGTTCAACTGCAAAAATCATTCCTATAACATGGTCTTTTGAACTGTGCAACACATTTTAATGAATAACAGAAAACCTCAAAAATTCGAAATTTTGGTCTCACAAAAGCTAGAACAAAGAGGGAAAATGATCGCTTACAATATCCAAGTCCATTTGCGATGAATCCACGTCGAGACCGCTCAGATTGACCTTCTTGAAGAACTAGAACAAAGAGGGTAATGATCGCTTAGTCTCTGGAAGCTCACCGATTCCGGAAGGTATTCTTTGAGGAGGCGTCGGAAAGCGCTTTTCGTGATCGTCAAGACGCGGATTTCGTGATCGTCGTTCTTCTCGTACTTCCTGATCATGGCAGCGCTGAGCGATGCAATATCCAGTGTTTTGGGCATGTTAGGCTGGAATATGACTTGTTGCTGGGGGACTCCAGGAAGTTTGAAAGCAGGAAAAATTGAGCCAGAGATAGGTCAGAATGCAATGCTCTGAAGCTTCTGGTTGCTGTTGACAACCGAGGGGGGGGGGGGTGAGCGAGGAGAGGGCGCTGATGACTCAATCGGCACGAGAGGAGGGGGGGGGGGGTGGTTGCTCAAAAGCTTACTCACTCATAGTGGACTACATGCCAGGTCAACCGGGGATACGGTACTGAACACTGAATATTACGGGTCGTGTCGAGACCAACACGAGTCCAGCGGAGCGCGTTTGCAGGCTTCAAAAATGTTGAAATTCATAATATGTATACTATCCTCTCAGGGCCTCACAATTCCCGACACTTTTCATTCGGTTCTCAAGGAGGCCTATCTGACATGTTCCATCTAAGTTCAAAACGAATAGAAATGAATTCAATCGAATATAACACTCACATCATTCTCCAGTGTTTCCGTTAATCGCTTTTAAATTCAGTGCAAATCCGTTAAGCTGCCATATCAGGCGGCTCTCTCCATCCAATCCATCCATTCTTCTCCTCCTTCTTCTTCTTCTCAATGAGTGGGAATTCAAATAAATCGTTTATCGAAAAGCAGCATATCAGCCGGCTCCAATTGGGGAAACTGTATTTCATCTGTAAAAAGACAATTGTTCATTGAATGTTCTACACTAGAGACTGACTCACCCTTGTTCTCTTCTCATCCATCCTTCCAATCCTCTATCACAACTTCAATGAAATACGAACAGCGTCCATATCAGGTCGGCCCAGGAGATGATTTAATTGACCACAAGTTTGATATCTGTAACTTTTCAAAAATGGAGAGAAATGAGAGGAAAATTGAGAGGGAACGAGACGAAAAACTGAGCAGAACAAGGTGGAAGACGCTGGAACGATGAACAGGGAAGGAGAGTAAAGGAAAACAACGGGAAATGGGCAAATATTTGGGCAAGATATGGATTTCTGTTAAGGTAATTGAAATGATGACTCATCACAAGGACGCCAGGGATGAGTCATCGATGACTCATTGTCGGCATCCTCTCCCCCTCCTCCGGAGACCACCCAGGCAACAGAGATTGGTGAAAGGGTCCCATGAAAGTCGTTAGTTTATATATTTGGCTGTGTTGTTCCCTCACTGATTATGTAGCTCGGCTCGGAAAGAGGCACAGAATGTTCAAGAACATCCAGTCCGGATCAGACAAGTGTTCTCCATGACATTCACGGACTACCTTCTGTCTGAATCCCGACTCAAACAAATCATTTCTAATCTATTGGTGCTCATCAGAACGAAAGCGCATAAACTATGCGAGGTTCACACTACACACACGACCTTTTCCTCCTCCATCACAGTCATGCCCTCTCCACCTCTTCTTAACTCATTCTCTTGTTATTCCGCGAGAAGTCCAACCTGGAACAAGGAACAGTAGACGATGAGAAATAACTGAAAGGAAAACAAAAGAAGCTATTCAGAAATCAGATTTTATTTATCGGGAAAGGATAATATGAATGGAAATTACTGAATTACAATGAGAACAAGAATAGTTTTTGAGCTTCGGCCTCATTCTGCTGGAGACTCTTGATCTCCTCTTTCATCTCCTCCGCCTTTCTCTCGGTCTCCTTCTTCAGCTTCTCGACGGCCTCCATTTTCTGTCGCTCGAAGTCTATCTTGATCGCCTCCACTTTCGCTTTGAAGTCGGCACTATTGACTCCACACATTTTCCTCGGCTGCTCTTTGTCCAAGATCTCGTACTTTATATTCTCTCTCTTCATTTTGATCTTCTTCATATCGTTCTTCGACTCCTCCAAATTCTCTCTCATCAACTTTGCTAAGTCCTCCCGAGCGTGACTCTTGTGGCGTGTCATCAGACACACCGCGCAGAAGATCGCCTTCTTTCACGACTTCTTCTGGAATACACTCAAATCAATTGGTTCTTCTTGATCAGTCAACTCACCATGCAGACGAACTCCGCGAGGTTGCTATTGTTGTTCTCGTTTTCTCCGAATCATGAGGAATCTGCTAAGTTCGAAACGAATAAAAGTGAATCCAATTGAATAGAACACTCACATCATTTTCCAATGTTTCCGTAATCGTTTTTAAATTCAGTGCAAATCGTTGAGCTGCCATATCAGGCGGCTCTCTCCGTCCAATCCATCCATTCTTCTCCTCCTTCTTCTTCTTCTCCATTAGTGTGAATTTAAATAAATCGATAGCAGCAGCAGATCAGCCGGCTCCAGTTAGGGTAACAGTGTTTCATCTGAAAAAGACGATTGTTCATTGAATTTTCTAAACTAAAAACTGACTCACCCTTGTTCTCTTCTCATCAATCCTCCAATCCTCTATCACAACTCTAATGAAATACCAACGGCGTCCATATCAGGTCGGCCCAGGAGATGATTTAATTGACCACAAGTTTGATATCTGTAACTTTTCAAAAATGGAGAGAAATGAGAGGAAAATTGAGAGGGAACGAGACGAAAAACTGAGCAGAACAAGGTGGAAGACGCTGGAACGATGAACAGGGAAGGAGAGTAAAGGAAAACAACGGGAAATGGGCAAATATTTGGGCAATATATGGATTTCTGTTAAGGTAATTGAAATGATGACTCATCACAAGGACGCCAGGGATGAGTCATCGATGACTCATTGTCGGCATCCTCTCCCCCTCCTCCGGAGACCACCCAGGCAACAGAGATTGGTGAAAGGGTCCCATGAAAGTCGTTATCCGAATTGGGAATCGAGTTATGCTCATTTGAACAATGTCAAGGCAAAAAAAGAAGAAAAGGGGGGAGGAAGACAATGCACCTCGCAGTGCATCAAAAAGGGGGGGGGGGAAGAATGAGCGGAGGAGGATGACTCAGAGTGAGAGAGCAGACGAGTCGAGAGGAAGGGAGATTGGCGGCGACGAGGGAAGACAATGGCGTGTGTGTGTCCCGCCGCTGCTTTATATACTGAGGAGCGAGGGAGCGAGAGAGAGCAGAGAGCGAGAGAGAGAGCTCAAACACCCTCGATCCCCTTTGTCTTTCTCTACCCGTCTGCTCTCTCTCGCTCTCTCGCTCCTCAGTATATAAAGCAGCGGCGGCACACACACACGCCATTGTTTCCCCTCGTCGCCGCCATTCTTCATTCCTCTCGACTCGTCTGCTCTCTCACTCTGAGTCACCTTCCTCCGCTCATTCTTCCCCCCCCCCTTTTTGCTGCACTGCGAGGTGGATTGCCTTCCTCCCCTTTTCACCTTGTTTAACCTTGACATTGTCCAAATGAGCATAACTCCGCTCAAAATGGTCCGTTCGAGCTGGAACGTGGGCAGAGAATAGTCAACTGAACCGGTAACATGGCTTAGTTTGTTCGGGAACAATTTTGCTGCCGTTAATCCGTTCTTTTTTTCTGAAAAATGCGCTTCAGTGAGAGGATCTGCAAGGGGAGAGAAACATGTTCTGCTGGCAGAGAAACCTCCGCCTCGTCCCCCGCGTGTCGAGCAAGAGAGTGCGCTGCCACCAGAGACGCCAGACGAGCGACACTCGGGGGCCGAGGTGGAGGTTTCTCGGCCAGCCAAACTTTTTTTTTTTGCCTTCCAGATCCTCTCACTGGAGCGCGTTTTTCGGTGAAATGAAAGGACAATCATTCTTTTAAAAAACTTCTAACTAGCCTGATTTTCTGCTAGTTCCCCAGAGAAGTGTGGTAGCAAACTAGGTAATCCTGACTGGGTGGTCTCTGGGCAAGGACAACTTCAAAGGATGCCGACAATGAATCATCGATGACTCCTCCCTCCCCATGGCGCCCTGGTGATGAGTCATCATTTCAATTGCCGTATTAATTTTAATCACCCAAATACGGTATTCATATTTATAATAATGACTCATCCCTGGGGCGCCAGGGTCAGTGATTACTCATTGTTTACTTAATGGCGGCGACATCATTTCATGTTCTTATACGCCCACACTTCTTTTTCCCCGTTGTTTTCCTTTACTCTCCCTCTCTGTCTTTCACCTTGTTTTGCTCTGTTTTCCCCTCGTTTCTTCTCAATTTTCCTCCGATTTTTCTTCATTTTCCAAATATTACAGATATCAAACTTGTGGTCAATGCCACCATCTCCCCGGCCGACCTGATATGGACGCCGTTAGGGTTTCATAAGAGTTGTGATAGAGGATTGGAAGGAGAGTGAGAAGATAACCAGGGCGAGTCAGTCTTCAGTATGGAAAATTCAATGAACAATCGTCTTTTTTCAGATGAAATACAGTTTCCCCAATTGGAGCCGGCTGATATGCTGCTCTTTTTTACGAAACGATTTATTTGAATTCCCACTCATTGAGAAGAAGAAGAAGGAGGAGAAGAATTGATAGATTGAATGGAGAGAGCCGCCTGATATGGCAGCTCAACGATTTTTCCTGAATTCAAAACGATTATCGGAAACACTGGAGAATGATGTGAGTGTTTATGACACGTTATCTGAGATTCGCGAGAAGTCCGCAGTACAAGAGGGCACTAGGATTTCAAAACGATCCTCGAGGGCTATAATTTTTTGTATGTGTAGGTATATTAGTTGTAAAACATATGCATAGGCACCGCAACGAGTTTCTTAGCACTTCGAATTTGGCTAAATTTTCGATGGGCATGTGTTCAGAGTGTCGATATGAGTACTTTCCCAAAAAATCTTTCAAAAATATTCGGTAGTTCCCGAGTTATAGCCATTTTAATGAGCAATTTTTTAGTACTGAAGTTCTGACGAGTGGGCGTGGCTTAGCGGTCGCGCAACACGTTCGCGTAGACCGTGCTGTTGGTGCAAAAAGTTTTTTTTTGAAATTGTATGCGCCTTTGAAGTGTCTCTTTCGTTGCGGGACCCACGACACGCCAGAAGCTGACTCACCGATGTTTCGCAACTGCGTTCGCTTGAAAAAATAACGAAATTTCAATCATTCTTCCGACTTATTGGCTTATTTTTCAGTTTCGTTCTTTTCAAAAAACTCAAAGTTTCACTGTCAAACGCTGTGTCAGTTGCTATCGAACTGCAACCGGGCTGCAACAAATTCCAATTACTGGTGAGTTGTGGCGGCAGAGAATTGTCGAGTTTTGAGTCACGGGGTCCTTTTCTCCTGGAGGACAGGAAGTATAGTCACCAGAAATGAGTTCTTAGTACGTCAAACATACCATCTTGCTCGTTGAATCGTCGTTTCGCATGTGTCTTCCCACGATTTTTGACAAAAGACTACCGGCGACACTTAAATTTTATGCCGCCCTCTCGTTCGCTGAAGCGACTACGCGATCACTCGTTCTGGGGGCTATAACGCTGTCGCAGCTGTTCGATGACTATTCGTGTCCATCGAGAGAGAGAGAGAGAAAGAGAGAATTACAGGAGAAGAGATGGAGTTCACACAGAACCATCCGACGCTTCTGATCGATGCGATGGGCAATCTGCAGTGCTACATGCCAAAGGTAGGTCGGGGGCGTCGCGTGTTCGGCCCAACCCAGCACTTGACGTCGTTTTCAGAGACGCCGAACGACGCTTTCGGAGGAGAAGAAGGCGATATTCGACGCGTTCTTTCTGCTCCGCGGACGGAAGACTCGAAAAGCACTGTCGAATGCGATTAGAGCAGAGAGGTTGCTCAAAAAAACGGGAATGTCCCGATTAGAGGTTGGGGAGCAGACAGTCTTCCCCTGTTACCAAGAACCCCATCTGCAGATTCGTTATCAGTTGAAATTGAGAATCAAAGAACAGAATAAGGCGTGTAACGGAGGAGTAGATGTGGTGTTCGGACTGACTCCGGAGCAGTTCAAAGAGCAGCACGACAGGAACCAAGCGATCAGAGAGAGGATGAGGGTCAACAGGCAACAACGTCACGACCAGATGGTGCAGAACGGAGAGATCGTGTCGGTGGGTGGACGAGCACCCTTATATCGAGGGAGAACGGTTGGATGCGCTTGTGATCGCGACGAACTCGAATAGGGTTTCGGTAGGCGTTCACTCTCGAAGCAATATTTGACATGAGTCGTTTCAGATTTTTAACTGGTTCCTCAGAGAAAGAGCCGACGAGCGAAAGTTCATCGGAGACGGGAGACTGCGTGCGAAGAGAGTGATTGTAGAGCATCCGGAGAACAAGAAAAGGATACTCGTCGCGTTCTAATTAGTTATGATTTTTGAAAAGGGCCTATCCTCCGAGTGCCAAAGAAATGAATTTTCCAAAATTTCTCTCAAAAGGCAAACTTTTGAATATGGCGTTATACTACCCTCACAAGTACTTATATTTCCCGAACGAATTCATTCGGTTCTCAGGGTGGTCCATCTGACATGTTCCTTCTTAGAAGGCCCTTTTCAAAAAATCTTTCTTATAGAGGGGGATTTCAGTGAGAAATCGGTTCTCTCCGAGGAGAGAAACAGTCAACCGTCTGGGGACTCGGAAAAGGAAAGAATGAACGGGTGTGTTGTCCTCGTTGCCGGTGAGCGAGGGAGGCGTGGAATTTTTTGAAAATTTTCTTCTTGATTACTCAGAAAAGTTTTTCTTTATCAACTCATTTGCACAACAACAGAGATCTTCGCCGAGTTGACTTCTGATTTCATTGGGTTTGATCCTCCTCTTATCAGTCTCCATATCAGATTCCTGTACGGCCTGTAAATAAGTAACATAGTGAGTGTTGAGCATATTCCGTGCAACGAGGCGGTGGCCACTGACAGATTGTTGATTGCGATTGCGAACTCCGAAGATTGTTGCGTAATATGTCTGCGGGAAGACGCGCTTTGGCGGCAGATTGCGGTCAGCACTGAGGATACGCACTCATTGCGAGAGAGCTTCAGGCAAGTTGGCATGTGATAAGTGCGCGTGCTTGTCGACGGAGAGTTAATTAGAGTAACCTCAAGATTAGTGGGCTCTCCCTCTCACTTACACTTGTTATCACGAGAGGAATATGGAGAATCACTAGCAAACGGGAGGGAGAGACGACGGGAGAAGGAGGAGGGGTGATTCATCAGGATGTGTGAGTTTTCGATGATGATTACATTTATTTTTTTCACCGGTTGATTAGAAGAAGAGATACACGAAGATGAGAAACTACAGGAAAAAACCTCTACAATCGTTGAAGGAAGAAGGCGATGAAATCCCAGACGGTGACCTTCTTTGGGACGACCAGCTCCAGGACTCCCGGGTTCCCCTCTTGTACCTTTATGCGGCCGGCATAGACTTCAAGCAGCGTCTCCTTGAGGACGGGGACACTCATCAATGAATGGACACCCGTTCCAGTGATCAGCTGGACTACTGGAAAGTAACTGATTGTTGATTGTTGACTCTATGGATTCTCACTCCGATCAGAATGTACGAGACTTCGCTCATTCCTCTTCAAAGCGGCCTCGATGTCGACGACGTAATCGAGTGCTCGGCTCATTGGATGTCCGTGAAGATCGAAGAGCAGCTTCTCGAAGTCTTGCTCCTCGAGCTCCTGAATGCTGATGTTGCGCTCCCGGACGAACTGCTCGATCCTCGCCGAACATCTGCGAGCGGCCCCACATTCGTGACGCTTTTCGCAGTCCGTCTTCTCCTTCTGAAAATAACAAAGAGTGATGACTAATTGTGTTGCAACTCACGTAGGCGATATCTATCTGCTTTTGCCTCTCTTTATCAGCAACGAGAAACTTTCTTGTTTCTTCCGCGTTTCCTCCATATTTGTGATACACAAAGATGATCCCATTGTCTTCGGATCTGCATAATCTCGTGCCGAATTCGTCAAAAAAAAAGAAAGTTTCGAAACGATGCCCAATGTTCGGGGTGTGGCTTGCTGGTCTGTGCGGTTCGGAGGAGTATGTGTGTTCATTACTCATCGCACTGTTCCCACCGCCCGTTCCGCTATCAAAGAAGACACAAAGTTAGAGTTATCTGGTTTATTATAATGAACTGATTATAGGTATACGTAACAAATAACAGACTTGCGTGATTTGAATGAAAAGAGTAATTGACAAGAAAATCCGATGAGGAGGACTCATGACAAGAGTTTGGTGGAAGAGAACATGAAGACAAATGCAGGTAGAAAATCTCAAAATTAACAGGAAGCGCTAGAACAGAAATGAATCATTTTCGAAAAGTGTACATTCACAACGACAGAACAACAACTTCAAACGGAAATCATCGAAAGTATTTGGGGGTGTACGGATGGAAACGGACCCGGACGAGTCCAGCGTTGTTCTTGTCGACATATGCTGTGAATCTCGATCTTCGGCTGTGGTTTTCGAGGCGGCGGAAAAGCTCCGTCTGGATGGTGCAAATGCCGTTCCACGAGTGATTGCCCTGTCCAGTGACATCGTCCATCTTGTGTATTGGACCTTTGATTGTTCTCTTTGTTTCTGGAAATAAACTGTAACGATAGATGCCTTCGTGCTCTAAATCTTACGTATAAGTCACTCGTTTTCTGCCGCAACTCCTCTCTGGTCGTTTGAAAGTGCCCGCTGTTCCAGAATCCCGCTTTCGTCGGCGACGGCGGTGTGTTGGGTCTCTGAAGAGTCGGTGGGTTAGTGACAGTTGGTTTCCTGAAACCTCACCTTGGTCGCCAGGTATGTCCGTTTGCTCAATGCGTCGCAGGTCTTCTGGAAGTTCTTTCCGCTGCCGAGGAACGTCTCTTGGATGACGTCCGCGTGGATCGTTGGGAACTTCTTCTTGATATCTCTGAGAAGTGTGCTGTCCTTTGAATATGCCATTTTCTCGATGATTGTCTGGAAAAAATGAGTTTGATTAGGTGTTGATGGGAAATTTGTTGACGATTTGAGAGATGGCAACGAGTAGAAAACTGAGGGAACGAAGTGCTTTTGAGGGCCCGAACTCCCGAGGGGAACGATGAGTTCTCCGGCGGTTCGGCATGGATGGTCCTCTACAAAATGAGCAGCTGACCGCTCATATAGAGATACATCCGTCTCGGTGGGCGGAAACGTACGGTCTGCTCACTGATTTGTTTATAACATTCCACAATACGGTATTTCTTTCACGCCTCCGACAGTGAAACTACTACGTTGCTTTCCCACTGGATGGATCCATAGGCGGAGGGGCGGGAGGTCTAAAAAAGAGCGGACACTTCTCGAACGGGTGGTCTATACACGCGATTATGTGAAGAAGGAGAAAGAGGGGAACGAGGCCGGCAAAAAGTGGGACCGGTAGGCGAAGAGGCAGGAGAAAAAGAAAGAGGAGGGAGCAGGACGACGGACAGACAAAGAGCTCATCGAGCAGTCCACAGCTCTACGCGGAGCTGACGGGAACTACTACGTTGCTTTCCCACTGAATGGAAGAGAAGGTGACCGACCACTAAGTTGCGGATCGTACTTGACGCTTCGTCACATCGCAAGGAGCAGCCGTCTTTGAATGACTGCCTACACCCAGGCCAGTCCATGCTGAAGCCCATATTGGGCATACTTCTCAGGGCCAGACAAAAGCGGTACCTCATGACGGCGGACATAGAGAAAGCCTTTCATCAATTCCGCGTACAAGAGACGTTCAGAAACATGTGTCAGTTTCTGTGGCTGAGAGATCCTCTAGGACCAGTGACACCGGCCAATCTTATCACGTACAGATTTACAAGGCTCCCATTTGGAGTAACGTGCTCTCCATTCTTGTTAGCTGTTACCATACTGCTGAACCTGGAGTAGCGACCTTGACCAATAAACCAACGAATCGTTGAGAATATCTATGTGGACAACATATTGTTCACCGCAGATTCCGAAGGAGAACTGAATGGTCTATACTCAGAGTCAAAGAAGGCATTCAACGCCGCAGCTATGAACCTCAGAGAATATGCGTGCAACGCAAGTAATGTCATGAGAACAATACCGTCGCGCGATAGAGCACCAAAAAAGACGCCAAGTCTCCTGGGACACCAGTGGCTCATTGCCCAAGACAGTCAGGCGATAGAATGCCAACTGATCTACCGGTTCGTCCTACGAAACGGGAAGTAGCGAAATTAAGCTCATTACCGTACGATCCGATGGGCCTAGTCACGCCGGTTAGACTGCACACGAAAAAACTAATGAACACTCTTTGGAGTGAAGGATGTAATGGGACGAACCCATTCCAGACCACCTGCTCCCACTGCAGTATAAGGGAAACGTTTGTTGACCCCCAGATTGTTGTCCCGCGACAGCTGACGACGAACTACGACTAAACGGACATTAAACTGATCGTATTCTCGGATGAGAACTTGACACTCACCATTAGATGGAACTCATCGGCCTTGAATGTGCCAGCAACGCGGCGGTCAATCTCATAAGGGAATTACACCTGCCACAGATCAAAGAAGTCATTATCTTCTCCGATAGTACGATCGAACTGTATTCGGTGATCCACAGAGCCCCAGTTGGGCTTGCCATGAATCGGGCGAACAAGATAAGAAAAACCTTGTCAATCCTCAAAAAAAGGAGTACATACAACCCTGCGATTTGTGCCCGGCACATTGAACCCAGCGGATATAGCCACTAGAGGAGCGACTCTTCGTGAGCTCAAAGAGAATTCCTTATGGAATCAGGGACCCAAATTTCTCACACAGCCCGAGAGCGCGTGGCCAGCGAACCTGGACAACACACCAGCGGACCCGCATATTTTTAGAGCGATAGCTTTAGAACTGGAGTGGATACCGTTCACAAGAATACTACCGCGACAGCACAGGTTAATGTGCGGAACCAACCAGACCGCGCACCAGACCGCGCTCACCACGATCGCGAAACAGACACCAGCGAGATACGAAGCCCTGGTACCTTACAACAGCACCAACAAGATGAATGTGTTGGTAGAGCGGATGCATTTGGTACTGCGATGGGTGTATAACCTGAACAGCAAACGAAACAGAAGGTTCCCGTTGGACCAGTACACATTTTGTGGAGACACAACGCGACAATATGTATACGCAGTGGCCGCGAGAAATGAGATACAAAAACGAATAATCGCTAAACGGTTTATCATCAAAAAGCTTTACGCTGATGCAGCCACAATGCTGGGGGGAAATACCCTCCAAAGCTGGGACAATCAGCAAGAGCGATGGACTCAGGCGCCACGAGCGCCCATTTGCGAGATCAAGTCTCCACCAAGACAGTCGACGACCAATAATCATTTATCACCGCCATCCATTGGCCCGGCTGATCATACTAGAAGCGCATGAGCGCCTTCTCCACCAGGGAGTGAAAGACGTCATCACCGATGTTCAGTCTAAATATTGGATCAAGCACATCGGACACATAACCCGTTCCATATGTAGCACGTGCGTAACATGTAGGAAGCGAACAGGACGCCCGTTCGCGTACCCATTCACAAAAGTACTTCCCAAAGTACGATCAGAGAATGCAGGTCCATTTGCCCACGTAGGCCTCGACTATGTCGGCCATATCTACTACCGAACAGCAATAGGTGAGCAAGCCAAGGTGTGGATAATGCTGATTACCTGTTCATTGACACGAGCAGTCCACTTGGAAGTCGTCACGGACAGCACCGCCCTATCATTTCTGATGGCTATCAAGCGATTTGTGCCCCGGAGAGGAGTCCCACAATCCATCTTGACAGACAACGCACCCGCATTCAACTTGGGATACCATATCATGAACAGCGACATACGCGACATACAATACAAGAGCAACTCGCTCACAGCGTTCCTCGCAACCCGCGAGATTCTGATCAAGCAGATCACACCTTTCTCCCCTTAGCAAGGAGGAATATTTGAGCGACTGGTCGCAATTGTAAAAAAATTGTTATACAAAACACTTGGCCCGCGAGTTATCACGTTCGTAGAACTACAGACACTCGTGACTGAGGCGGAAGGTATCATAAACAACCGACCTATAACACCTTACAAAGGGCACCCAGCCGACGCCGCGGCTATTAGACCGAGCGACTTCATCAGTCCGCGGAACCCTATTCCTCCAGGTACAGAGGAAACCATTCACTCATCAGAAAAAGGAAAAACAACAGAGAGGCTCACGAGACAGCTACTCATGAAACACGAGGTAGTCCGGATTGTTTCAGTGCGGTGATTCTGCCGAGTGGCCAATGGTGTCTCGGTACGTTTGGCGTGTAAACTAACACGGTCATGTCGACGACGGGTGTCAGGCTTGAGTATGCGCCAGTCTTTGGTTGTGATTCACATAGGTGAGTAAAGTATTCTGTGTAGAATGTTCGCCATAGCTGGTTTACGACTACCTCGTGTTTCATGAGTAGCTGTCTCGTGAGCCTCTCTGTTGTTTTTCCTTTTTCCAATGAGTGAATGGTTTCCTCTGTACCTGGAGGGAGAGCCATAGGGTTCCGCGGACTGATGAAGTCGTTCGGTCTAATAGCCGCGGCGTCGGCTGGGTGCCCTTTGTAGGTCGGTTGTTTATGATACCTTCCGCCTCAGTCACGAGTGTCTGTAGTTCTACGAACGTGATTACTCGCGGGCCAAGTGTTTTGTATGGAAGTTTGCCTCTGGGAATATCGAGTCTACGCAACTTTCCCAAAGGCAAATTGTTGAAGAAAAACGTCAGAAAAAGATGCAAAATGCCCTTCAGAAACCGCCAAACTCAACCGATCGCTTAGAAAACTGACGTGCATCATGCGGTCACCCTTTATCAGAAAAAATTACAAAAACGAGCAAAAACATTTTTGAAAAATTTTCTTCGAAAAAATGAAAAAATAATAATGTATTTACGAAAAATTTTCAGAAATTTTCCAAACATAAATCCAAAAAATTGTCCTCAAGAATCAAGAAAAAAAATTTCCAAAAATTCCAAACATTCATTCAAAAAAATGTCCGAAAACTTTCAAGATAGGTCCTTCTCTGTATTCCTTTACTCGTCGATAAAATTTTTTTCTGCTTGGAATTTTTTGGATTCATTAAATTTTTTTCTGATTTTTCAGAAATTTTCTCTTGATTCTGTAAGATTATTTTTGGATTTATGTTTAGAATTTTCCTGAAAATTATTGAATTTTTCCAGAAAATATGTACATAACATTTTTTAAAATTGTTTCGGCTCAATTTCGTAAATTTTTTTCTGATAATTTTGTAATAATTTTCTGATTTTTTGAAACTATTTAGAATTAGGCAAAATCGGTTCAGTGGGAGTTGAGACATTCGCTGTCACATACAAACATATTTTTTCCAAGCCCACAAAACGAGGATGCAGAATTTTTGGCACGATTGCCGGCATTTTTCGGGAAAATTGTCGCATTACGCGGCAATCGTGCCGAAAATTCTCTGAGTTTGTGTCTCCCCGTCCTGGTTTCTTCAATTTAAAAAAAAAACACTCACTTTTCCATCGAAAAGTCGCTTTCCGCGAGGTGTTCGATGATCTTCTCGTAAAGACGATAAAGCTGAAAATGAGGAAATTGGAGAAATGTCTGAATTTCGAATGAAACCTCACAATCATACTCCACTGTTGCCAGTAATCAAGGGGGAATTCAGAAAAAGCGGGATAGAGCCCAGATCAGGGTTCTTATGGGAATTCGGGGGGAAATCAGAGAATAACGGTGGAGTCCAGATCAGTACTCCAATAAAGGGGAAGGGGGATTTCGGTGAGAAATCGGTACTTTCCGAGGTCTCTAGACAACAGAGGGAGAGTAGTCAGCCATGTCAGGCGACTCGGGGGGAAGGGGAATGAATGAATGGACGGGTCGATGCGGCCGCTGCCTGAGAGAGAAGGACGCAGACGGCCATAGAAAGGAGAAATATAATGCGTCGAGTATTCTCGTCGCATCGGGCGTGGAAAGTCGGGCGGTCGAGGGAGAGAGAGTGTTGCCTCACTTTTGTCGACAGAGAGACGCAGACAGTGGGAGGAATGGGGAGAGAAGCTCCCTCTTTCCCCTCGCTCGAATGTCCTTTGTTTGAGGGACACGGTGGCCAGACACTACCAGGGGGGTTTCGGATACGTAGAATTCGAATTCGACAATGAAATAGTTGTGACACGCACAGGAACGCACAAAACAGAAAAAAAGTATCTAAAACCGAATGTTCGTTTAGAATGATTTCAATTTCAATTTTAAAAAATCTTCAGAATTTTTTTTTTATTTTTTTGAAAATTAATTGAGGAGAGTGCTAATTTTCAGGCCGCAAATTCAAATTGAATATTAAAAAATGGAAAAAAAAACAAAAACAATTTTCAGTTCTGACACATGGGGAACGTTTGGCAATTTTTAGAGAACTGCAGAGAAATCAGAAAAGTTATCGGCCAGAGCTGAATTTCGAATATACAGTTACGGCCAAAAATGTATGTCGTTGTTTTTTGAGTTGCCGGAAAATCATTATATCTCGAGATTGATAAGAGATATCAATAAGTTGTCAACAGCAAATTTGTAGTTCTACTTATGATCTACAAGTTTGCTGTTCACAAAATTTCGATACCTCTTATCAATCTCGAGGTATATATACCGTCGGTATTTTTCTTCTCGATACCGTCGGAGGGGGTTATACATCTGACCTGCACTGCTTAACCAGTTTTAATGATAATAATTGTCGATGAAATTATATTGTTGTCCCGAACTGAATTCTTGTTAGAATTTCAAAGAATACGTTTCCGACATTAGCCATTTATAACAGCGGATTGTCTATTCTCTGGATCGCAACTTGAATGAACAATACCGTTCTATCTTCTGAATCTCCAAAGTACTATCTGTCCGTCCGTGACAGAGATCAATTGAGAAAGTAAGTGACGAAGGGTATCGAAAAGAGGAATACCGACGGTATCGAAAAGAGAAATACCGACGGTATTCCTCTTCTCGATACCATACGTCTTCCAACGCACTCACCAACTTTCGAAACAACTACCACCCTCCTGACATATATATGTCTGATCAGTTCCCCACCCTAGATTCTTATATGCCAAATGGCCCCGAGTTTGGTGCAAAAAGTGTACGACCCTTGTTTTTTGCACCCATCTCGCTCACGCTCGACGCTAGACCGCTCTCACTCACAATTTTCTAGCGTCCGGGCTTAGAAAAAAGTTTCAATAATTTTTTTTTCCAAAAAATATTTTTTTTCAATAATTTTTTTTTCCAAAAAATGTTTTTTTTCAATAATTTTTTTTCCAAAAAATGTTTTTTTCAATAATTTTTTTTTCCAAAAAATGTTTTTTTTTCAATTTTTTTGTTTTCAAATTGTTTGCTGCCGACCGCTTGTATACCCCCTCCCCTCGCATTCTGGAATATTCGTCTTTCGTTGCGAGACCCACGAGCTCGTGGGTCTCGCAACGAAGGTGACTCAACAGCCTGTCCTGTCCGCTTCTCTAGACTCTCTTGTTGGCGCCCATATTATATATTTTCATCGAAGTGGCGCGACAGCGACGAGTGGGAGGAATCGGGTCTCGCCACGAGAACAGAAAATTTTTAGAAAATCGACATGCGCCTTTTAAGAAACTACGGTGGACTGTACCTAAAAGTTTAAATGCACATGTCAATTTTCGAAAAACTTTATGTTCTCGTGGCGAGACCCGATTCCTCCCACGCTCTGCCATCGTGCCAGATCCAAGGAAATATATATTATCCTTAAAACTCAAAATCGGAGTTGAAAATAAATATTCACACGTTCACGTGAGATATCTCGAAGCAAGAAAAGCACTGTAAACGCCGAAACATGCTGCGTCTCTCAAGCCACACTACACGTTTCGGTGTTTCTAATTCTTTTCTTGCTGCGAGATATCTCACGTGAACGTTTGAATATTTATTTTCAACTCCGATTTTGAGATTTAACGATAATAATAGTATTGCTGAAGCGCGCATAGTGCTGCCGGGACGCGTTCAGTGCTGCCAAGCGCTCTTGGTGTTGCTGAGACGCCTTTAGTATCGTCGAGCGTCTCTAGTGTTAGAGAAGTTTCTAGAAACTATCGATTTTTTCGTAATTTTCCTGATTTCAGCGAACAATTGAGTAGATGTTGAAATGTTGAATTTATTGAATAAAATATTTAGGGAAAGCTCTTTAAATTGTTTTATTCATCCCCTATCTCGTTTCCTCTTTTTACGTGTTATATACTTTTCTCGGTGTTAAATGAATAAATAAATAAATAAAAAAGTACCAGTGAAATTACCGTATAGAAGAGCATTTGTTTAGTATTAACATGTCAATCAACACGTGTACCATCCGAGGACGAACCCAAAATTTGAATAAAACCGGAAAGAAAGATTATTCGAAAAAAGATTAGATTTTGTTAGATGTGTAAATAGAACCAGTGCAAAGCGCTAGGGGTGAATTTAATACTGAACAGCGGAGACGCTGGAGCCGTTGTTGCTCTTCGAGAACGGCCTTCTTCTCATTGAGCAGTTTATTCAACTGGTAGCACAAGAAGATGAGTCCTAAAAAGCAGTATATTATGGGAAAATGTTAATGACAAACCGAAGAGTGCCATTGGAATGATGAGGTAACAGATGATGGGGTGCATGTCGGCAACCAAGGGGGTGATGCAGATGATGAAGCGTACCATGAGGAGGGCGGCGATTATGACGCCCATAATTTTCTGAAATTAATTTCAATTAAATAGTCTCCGAAAAGCATACTTATTGTAATCGCGCGTTTTTGTTCTATAATAATTCATCACATCTCTGCGTCTAAAATTTCTCGAGCTATTTCAAGCTGCCCAGACGAAAGTGTTCAGAGAATAAGACGCAGACATCACGAGGAGGGCGTTTGCATTTTTTGCATTGGCCGTGACTCACCACCGCAACGAATGCGATCGTTGTGAAATACATTTTGAATCCCCTAGTCCTTTGCTTTTTAATAATAACAAAGAATCTTTATTGTCAGCACTGTAACAAAGTAACCACGTTGCAGTGTGAACTGCCTATAGGGAAAATGAGAAAAACGCGAGTCCTGATTTAAAATTTCAAGGAATGACTCACTTCTCAATCACATTTCCAGTGTTACCAGTAATCGAAGGAAGTTCAGGGGGAATCAAATAAAGCCCATATCAGGGTTTAATTGGAATTCGGGGGGAAATCAGTTGTAATGGAAGAGTCCATATCAGGTCTCTAGACGAAAAGGGGGAGAGTAGTCAGCCATGTCAGGCGACTCGGGGGAAGGGAGAATGAATGAATGGACGGTTCGATGCGGCCGCTGCCTGAGAGAGAACGACGCAGACGGACATAGAAAGGAGAAATAGAATGGACGAGAGGTCGATTATTTTCATATCATCGATGCGGGGAGGTGGAGAGAGAGAGAGTGTTGCCTTTCTTTTGTCAATTTTTGTGTAGTAATTCGTGAACTAGAACAGAAATGGCACATAGAAAACACATAAAAATGGTGTTGTGTAGTTACTATGAATTCGCCAGTGCTAACGAACTTGCCTTGCTGTTTCATCACACCTCCACAGACTATGCCCAATCATCAAGCGTTATCAATTCCCTCATTGTTTTTGTGTAGTAATTCGTGAACTAGAACAGAAATGGCACATAGAAAACACATAAGAATGGTGTTGTGTAGTTACTATGAATTCGCCAGTGCTAACGAACTTGCCTTGCTGTTTCATCACACCTCCACAGACTATGCCCAATCATCAAGCGTTATCAATTCCCTCATTGTTTTTGTGTAGTAATTCGTGAACTAGAACAGAAATGGCACATAGAAAACACATAAGAATGGTGTTGTGTAGTTACTATGAATTCGCCAGTGCTAACGAACTTGCCTTGCTGTTTCATCACACCTCCACACACTATGCCCAATCATCAAGCGTTATCAATTCCCTCATTGTTTTTGTGTAGTAATTCATGAACTAGAACAGAAATGGCACATAGAAAACACAAAAAAATGGTGTTGTGTAGTTACTATGAATTCGCCAGTGCTAACGAACTTGCCTTGCTGTTTCATCACACCTCCACAGACTATGCCCAATCATCAAGCGTTATCAATTCCCTCATTGTTTTTGTGTAGTAATTCATGAACTAGAACAGAAATGGCACATAGAAAACACATAAGAATGGTGTTGTGTAGTTACTATGAATTCGCCAGTGCTAACGAACTTGCCTTGCTGTTTCATCACACCTCCACACACTATGCCCAATCATCAAGCGTTATCAATTCCCTCATTGTTTTTGTGTAGTAATTCGTGAACTAGAACAGAAATGGCACATAGAAAACACATAAGAATGGTGTTGTGTAGTTACTATGAATTCGCCAGTGCTAACGAACTTGCCTTGCTGTTTCATCACACCTCCACACACTATGCCCAATCATCAAGCGTTATCAATTCCCTCATTGTTTTTGTGTAGTAATTCGTGAACTAGAACAGAAATGGCACATAGAAAACACATAAGAATGGTGTTGTGTAGTTACTATGAATTCGCCAGTGCTAACGAACTTGCCTTGCTGTTTCATCACACCTCCACACACTATGCCCAATCATCAAGCGTTATCAATTCCCTCATTGTTTTTGTGTAGTAATTCATGAACTAGAACAGAAATGGCACATAGAAAACACAAAAAAATGGTGTTGTGTAGTTACTATGAATTCGCCAGTGCTAACGAACTTGCCTTGCTGTTTCATCACACCTCCACAGACTATGCCCAATCATCAAGCGTTATCAATTCCCTCATTGTTTTTGTGTAGTAATTCATGAACTAGAACAGAAATGGCACATAGAAAACACATAAGAATGGTGTTGTGTAGTTACTATGAATTCGCCAGTGCTAACGAACTTGCCTTGCTGTTTCATCACACCTCCACACACTATGCCCAATCATCAAGCGTTATCAATTCCCTCATTGTTTTTGTGTAGTAAATCATGAACTTTAACAGAAATGGCACATAGAAAACACATAAGAATGGTGTTGTGTAGTTACTATGAATTCGCCAGTGCTAACGAACTTGCCTTGCTGTTTCATCACACCTCCACAGACTATGCCCAATCATCAAGCGTTATCAATTCCCTCATTGTTTTTGTGTAGTAATTCATGAACTAGAACAGAAATGGCACATAGAAAACACATAAGAATGGTGTTGTGTAGTTACTATGAATTCGCCAGTGCTAACGAACTTGCCTTGCTGTTTCATCACACCTCCACACACTATGCCCAATCATCAAGCGTTATCAATTAATTTATTGTTTTTGTGTAGTAATTCATGAACTAGAACAGAAATGGCACATAGAAAACACATAAGAATGGTGTTGTGTAGTTACTATGAATTCGCCAGTGCTAACGAACTTGCCTTGCTGTTTCATCACACCTCCACACACTATGCCCAATCATCAAGCGTTATCAATTCCCTCATTGTTTTTGTGTAGTAATTCATGAACTAGAACAGAAATGGCACATAGAAAACACATAAAAATGGTGTTGTGTAGTTACTATGAATTCGCCAGTGCTAACGAACTTGCCTTGCTGTTTCATCACACCTCCACAGACTATGCCCAATCATCAAGCGTTATCAATTCCTTTATTGTTTTTGTGTAGTAATTCATGAACTAGAACAGAAATGGCACATAGAAAACACATAAAAATGGTGTTGTGTAGTTACTATGAATTCGCCAGTGCTAACGAACTTGCCTTGCTGTTTCATCACACCTCCACAGACTATGCCCAATCATCAAGCGTTATCAATTCCCTCATTGTTTTTGTGTAGTAATTCGTGAACTAGAACAGAAATGGCACATAGAAAACACATAAAAATGGTGTTGTGTAGTTACTATGAATTCGCCAGTGCTAACGAACTTGCAGTGCTGTTTCATCACACCTCCACAGACTATGCCCAATCATCAAGCGTTATCAATTCCCTCATTGTTTTTGTGTAGTAATTCATGAACTAGAACAGAAATGGCACATAGAAAACACATAAGAATGGTGTTGTGTAGTTACTATGAATTCGCCAGTGCTAACGAACTTGCAGTGCTGTTTCATCACACCTCCACAGACTATGCCCAATCATCAAGCGTTATCAATTCCCTCATTGTTTTTGTAGTAAATCATGAACTAGAACAGAAATGGCACATAAAAACACAAAATAATCCAGTTGCGTAGCTACTATGAATTTAAAAGTGCTCACGAACATACATGCTGATGAGGTGGGACAAAGAGAACAGTCTCTCCGTCCTCCGCGGGTAAACCTCTTTGACAGTTCAGAGTTGAGACAATGATTTATTACTCGAAACGACGTGGGGCGATACAATAGAAGCTACGAAAGAATGGGAGAATAGATAAAAGAGATAAAGTGGACATACAATAGAAATAAGTTAAGAAATTAGACCGTTTAGGCCAAGCGAATCTTGGCCTAAACTGGGATTGGTCAAAAATGGGTCAATTTAGATGAAATTACGTGGAATTTAGACGAAAAGCGTAAGAAAAGGGGAGAAGAAGGGTAAATAGAAAGACTTACGAGGAAATCGAGGGAAGAACGGCGTAGAATCGGCGAATATAGGAATTTTAGAAGAGAATAATAAAGAATTAACGAACAATAATTTGAATTAGAAGATTAAAGGCGCATAACGCGGGTCTCGGCACGATCGCGGGGTTACTGTTGCTGCGAGAGTCCAGGCGACGAGAGTGCGGTGAGGGATGAGTGCCGCAATGGAGACGGCAGACGAAATGCAGCGCGCTCGGTGAAAGTGGGCGAAATGAATGGAATTTCGCCGCGATTTCGGGAATTTCTCAGGAATGATGATGAATCAGAGCATTCGTGATGTAATTCCACGACAGAGGGTCAGATTGTGGGCCTCTGGAGTAAGAGAAAAGTTGTGTGATACGTCTCGTAGGCAGTATCCACAACACATGCAGTCATCGCACCTCCACAGACTGGAGGACAATCAAGCGTTATCAATTCCTTTATTGTTTTTCTGTAGTAATTCATGAACTAGAACAGAAATGGCACATAGAAAACACATAAGAATGGTGTTGTGATGGCACATAGAAATGACATCTCCAGTGTTACCAGTAATCGAAGGAAGTTCAGGGGGAATCAAATAAAGCCCATATCAGGGCTTGATTGGAATTCGGGGGGAAATCGGTTGTAATGGAAGAGTCCATATCAGGTCTCTAGACGAAAAGGGGGAGAGTAGTCAGCCATGTCAGGCGACTCGGGGGGAAGGGAGAATGAATGAATGGACAGTTCGATGCGGCCGCTGCCTGAGAGAGAACGACGCAGACGGACATAGAAAGGAGAAATGCCGTTAAAATAGAGTTTTTACGGCAAGTATACAATCAACGATAGGTCGATTCGATCATTTCGATTGTTTCCAGAATCAATCACACGATCGCTCGAAGGATTGGCAAGAGACCTTTTGATGTGAAAAATGGAGATTTCAAGATTCCCCTCTCACCTGTTACGCGTGGGCCGATTGGAAAACAGTTCAAAGTATTGGAAAACAGTTCAAATAACATGAGGACTAGCGCAAAACGTGCACATTTTGATAAAGGATACGACCAAGGTTGGACTGCAGAAATCTATGTAGTGAAGCGTGTGTCGTGACGTAGGCACGACTACATGCTAATCGGAAAGCCTAAAAAGGAACTGGTCGGAACGCCCGACAAGGACACGAAAGTACACCTGCAGAACACAAGGCAATCGCACTAATCGAGTGGAACGGAGAAACCTGCTATAAACCGCATTCCAAGGACAAATGGCTCGTATAAAAGGAGAAGCCCACGAGGACTTCATCAGTCTCAATCTCCCTACAACCAACTTCGCTTCACTCCCTTCGCCCTCTTCGCCAGTTCCCTTCCTCGTCAGACCCTACAGTATCCAGCCCCCTTATATTTCATCTTTATACTCAATAAATCCTTAAAACTACCACTGAACCTACTATATTCTATTGTACAACCAACAACGTCCCAACAGCGTGTGTTCGACTCTACACGACCGTTTATTTATTTATTTATTAAACTACGCACTGGAGGAACGTGAAAGCGGGGACAAGTAATGCAGTATTAAAACGAAAATTACGCAAAACGCAAACGCAAGTTTACATATAATCTTAATGTTACCTAATGAACACGTATAAAATCCGAGAACGAACACGAAATTTTAAGGAAACCGGAACAGTTATTCGAAAAAGGATTTTATTTTGTAAGATGAGTAAATAGAACCAGTACAAAGCGCTAGGAGTGAATTGAATACCCGATAGCAGCCCAAAGGCTGTCGAGACGCTGGAGCCGTTGTTGCTCTTCGAGAACGGCCTTATCGATCAGTTCATTCAACTGGTAGCACAAGAAGATGAGTCCTAAAAAGCAGTAAGTTATGGGAAATTGTGAATAACGAACCGGAGAGTGCCAGTAGCATGAGGAAAAAGAAGATGAGGTGCATGTCGGCAACCAGAGGGATGAGGGCGGTGAGAATGATGGCCATGAGGATGGTGGCGAACATGGCGCCCAAACTGATCTGAAAGGAATTTTAATTAAATAATCTCCGAACAGCATACTTATTTCAATCGCGCGTTTTGGCTCTGCGTCTAAAATTTCTCGAACTATTTAAAGCTGCCCAGACGAAAAAGTGTTCAGAGAATGAGACTCAGACATCACGAGGAGCGCGTTTGCATTTTTTGCATTGGCCATGACTCACCACCACAAGATCAATCGGTCTCGCGTTGGCGAAGAAGTTCATTTTTCAGTTCGATAGGCTGAAAAAAGGTAACTGATATTCGTTGGAAATCGCTAGTAATAAATATTCTCTTTTCTATTTGTTCTGGAAAAGTTGAAACCCAAATCAACGAAAAATTCAGCAAATGGAAAGTTGAAACGGCTTCCTTAAAAAAATCGTGGGTCTCGCAACGAAGGTGACTCAACAGCCTGTCCTCTCTGTTTCTCTAGACTCTCTCGTTGAAACTACGGTAGACTGTACCTAAAAGTTTAAAGGCGCATGTCGATTTTCTAAAAATTTTCTGTTCTCGTGGCGAGACCCGATTCCTCCCACTCGTCGCTGTCGCGCCAAGAGTCTAGAGAAGCAGAGAGAACAGGCTGTTGAGTCACCTTCGTTGCCATTTCTATCGGTTTACGGTATTGTAATCGCGCGTTTTTGTTCTATAAAAATTCATCACATCTCTGCGTCTAAAATTTCTCGATCTATTTCAAGCTGCCCAGACGAAAAAGTGTTCAGAGATTGAGACGCAAACATCACGAGGAGGGCGTTTGCAATTTTTGCATTGGCCGTGACTCACCACCGCAACGAATGCGATCGTCGTGAAATACATTTTGAATCCCCTAGTCCTTTGCTTTTTAATAATAACAAAGAATCTTTATTGTCAGCACTGTAACAAAGTAACCACGTTGCAGTGTGAACGGCCTATTGGGAAAATGAGGAAAACGCGAGTCCAAATTAAAAATTTCAATAAATGACTCACTTCTCAATCACATTTCCAGTGTTACCAGTAATTGAAGGAAGTTCAGGGGGAATCAAATAAAGCCCATATCAGGGTTTAATTGGAATTCGGGGGGAAATCAGTTGTAATGGAAGAGTCCATATCAGGTCTCTACAAAAAAAGGGGGAAAGTAGTCAGCCATGTCAGGCGACTCGGGGGAAGGGAGAATGAATGAATGAACGGTTCGATGCGGCCGCTGCCTGAGCGAGAACGACGCAGACGGACATAGAAAGGAGAAATAGAATGGGCGAGAGGTCGATCATTTTCATATCATCGATGCGGGGGAGGTCGAGAGAGAGAGAAAGCGTTGCCTCTGTCTTGTCAGCAGAGAGAAGCGGACAGTGAGAGGAATTGGGAGAGAAGGGCTCTTTCCCTTCGATTGAATGTTCTTTGTTTGCGGGAATGATCAAACACTAGGGTGAGAAAACTTCGATTATACTCATCGCATCGGGCGGGGAAAGTCGAACAATCGAGGGAGAGAGAGAGTGTTGCCTCCCTTTGTTGCCTAACTTGCCAGATCGGACGAGATGCTCCGCACGCAAAAGAGGCTCTCTATGCCAACAGAAAGCATGGGCCGTCGGGCATAGACAAGAGCGCGGGCGGCAGCCGCAAGCCTACAGAAATCGAAAAAATCGTAAAAATGCATGAAATTTTATGAATATTCTAGAAAAAAGTTGTTTTTTCTTTATTAAAAAATTCCAAAGTTCAAAAAGTTTTGATAGAATTTTTTAAAAAAATTTTTGTGAATAAGTCCAGTAAAAGCCAGACTATTGATTGGGTTTCCGAACAAAACAATTGTTTTCATACAAAAATGTCCTCAACCTCAACTCTCAATCGAAACTGCTCACTTGGATTCGATCTCACAACTAACTGTAGTCAACGTTGCCAGGAATTCATATAGCTTGATTATTTGCCAGAATATGTGAAGGTGTGATGACCGAGTATTGCATGTACAGTAGCGGGCAAAAGTTTGTATCCCTAAGAACAATCGATCATAACTCGGCTCAAAATGGTTCGTTTGAGCTGGGTCTTGGACAGGAAATAGCCAGAGACATTTGGGACATGCTCCACTTTTTCTGGAGCTGTAGCTGAAAAAGTAAAAATCTGAAAATTTTTTTCTGAAAAAATTGAAATTTTTGAAAAAACTTTTTTTTTGCCGGCGAGTTTAAAAATCATTTTTTAGTGCCAAAATGTGCTTTAGGGTTGGTTTAAACATTTCCCAAGCGGATATCCCGAAAAATGAATTCTCCGATTTTTGAGGTACTTGAAAGTTGAAAATGGCCAAAACTTGTGATAGTTTTAGAATTGCTGAAAGTTGATCAAATTGGCTGAAAATTGTTGAGAGTTCGCTCCATAACAATGCTAATCGATGCCCTAAATAAAAAATAGGAAAACAAAAAAAAAATTTTTGACTTTTTTTTAGTTAAATTTTTCACAATTTTCTCGATTTTTCAACAGAAACCGACTTTTATTAGACGGAAACAATACCAAAACTCTACAGAAAGTTGAAGATCAATACTTCGTGGCAAAGCCACGGCTCTTCTTCCAAAGCCACAGCGGGAATTTGCGTACCAGACATCACTGGGAAACGAACTACCGTAATCCGTGATATCATCAAATCAGTGCCTGGTCGATTGAGAAGAAAGTTGCCATGAAGTATTGATCTTCAACTCTCTGTAGAGTTTTGGTATTGTTTCCGTCTAATAAAAGTCGGTTTCTGTTGAAAAATCGAGAAAATTGTGAAAAATTTAACTAAAAAAAGTCAAAAAAATTTTTTTTTGTTTTCCTATTTTTTATTTAGGGCATCGATTAGCATTGTTATGGAGCGTACTCTCAACAATTTTCAGCCAATTTGATCAACTTTCAGCAATTCTAGAACTATTACAAGTTTTGGCCATTTTCAACTTTCAAGTACCTCAAAAATCGGAGAATTCATTTTTTGGGATATCCGCTTGGGAAATGTTTAAACCAACCCTAAAGCACATTTTGACACTAACAAATGATTTTTAAACTCGCCGGCAAAAAAAAAGTTTTTTCAAAAATTTCAATTTTTTCAGAAAAAAATTTTCAGATTTTTACTTTTTCAGCTACAGCTCCAGAAAAATTGGAGCATGTCCCAAATGTCTCTGGCTATTTCCTGTCCAAGACCCAGCTCAAACGAACCATTTTGAGCCGAGTTATGATCGATTGTTCTTAGGGATACAAACTTTTGCCCGCTACTGTATGTGTGTGTGTTTTTGCCCATTTTTGGCTCAGGCGTCAGAAAGGGTGACCGCATGATGCACGTCAATTTTTTAAGCAATCTGTCAACTTATACGGCTTCTAGACTTCTTTTTGGTCGTTTGCCTGTTATTTGTGGCTCTGGGAAGGTTGCGTCTTCCCAGAGGCAATCAGAGGCAATTTGAGAAAAAGGAGCGGAGTCTTCAGAAATGTCGGTAATTGGTGATAGAATTGAACAAATCTCAGTCAGACAAAACAGAAAACACCTTGTGAGACCCGCAGGTCTAGGATGCACTCACCGTCATATTGATCGATGAGTACGGCGCGGACCTGGCACGCGCCCCCGCCCCTTTCCCTTGTTTTTTGCTGTTGATAACTTGGCGAATTGTCATCGTTTCTTCTTCGTTTCATGAGTGCGGCGCGAGCTTCTCGATTTGAAGCATCGTTTTTTGATGCGATAAATTAAAAGCGTTTTCGGGCACTATTACTAAAATCTAGTCGGGCGCTGGCACGCGTCGTGGCAAGATCAATGGCATTTGTAACACCACCGTAATCTTCGGTGTTCAGTACCGTATCCCTGGTTAACCTGGCATGTAGTCCACTATGAGTGAGTAAGCTTTTGAGCAACCACCCCCTCCTCGGTTCTCAACAGCATTTAGAAGCTTCAGAGCATTCTGACCTATCTCTGGCTCAATTTTTCCTGCTTTCAAACTTCCTGGAGCTTCCCAGCAACAAGTCATTTTCCAGTCCAACATGCCCAACAAAAATCAGCGTCCACTCAGCGCTGCCATGAGCAGGAAGTACGAGAAGAACGACGATCACGAAATCCGCGTCTTGACGATCACGAAAAGCGCTTTCCGACGCCTCCTCAAAGAATACCTTCCGGAATCGGTGAGCTTCCAGAGACTAAGCGATCATTACCCTCTTTGTTCTAGTTCTTCGAGAAGGTCAATCCGAGCAGTCTCGACGTGGATTCATCGCGAATGGACTTGGATATTGTAAGCGATCATTTTCCCTCTTTGTTCTAGCTTTTGTGAGACCAAAATTTCGAAATTTTGAAGTTTTCTGTTATTCATTAAAATGTGTTGCACAGTTCAAAAGACCATGTTATAGGAATGATTTTTGCAGTTGAACGTTTTTTGATATCTCTAATCACTTCCGAGATATCAATGGAAATGTGATGCCCATTAAACTCGCAAACAGAGGGCCGAAAACACTGAAAATGAGTATCTTCGAGAGTGAAGTATGAGATATCTGCAACTATCCTTGAAACATCCTGACTGTTCTGTTCATCATATTAACTCACCAATTTTCCGCCGTGACACATCCTCCAGACACTCAAAACCATTTTCAGGCCAACTTCTTCGAGACCACCCTCAACGCGGCCCCATTCGTGCCCTCACATCTCCGCAACCAGTTGGGATCCACTGTGGTTCTGACCGGGTCTGGATCCGAGCCAGTGGACGAGATCTTCGCCAACATGACAGTGTGAGAGAACCCAAACAGAAAGAAGAAGCCGATCGTCGCCAAGATCGAGGAGGGGGAGGCACCGACGCAGAAATGGAAATGCTGATCCTCAGTCAGCGCAAGGACGTGGTTCGCATGGAGTTGAATAAAACATTGGGAAACTCGGAGCAGATGAAGCAGAAATGGGCTGTCTTCGAGGCCACCGACAAGGGGTTCCATCAGCTGAGGGAGAACAATTAGGTAGGTCATTAGAATCGATCCTTTTATTGTCAGCGAACAGATATCTGGTTCAGGAGAGATTGGATGGTCAACTACTAATGCACCGTTTCCTCACCCAAAAACCCATCTCTTGTTTTTGTATAATTGCTGGTATTTTGTTTTTTAAAATTTTTGTTCTGATTTTTAATATGCAAACCGGTTATTTCTTTAATATGTACACCGGCATTTTATGGTAAATGAGTTTGAATCCTTCCTGTCCATACACATTTCTTTTCTTTCATCACGGTGGACATTCGCATTATTTCTCAATAGCAACATTTAAGGAACAATGGTTGAAAATATAATCAAAAAGTGAAGAAATGAGAAGGAAAAACGAGCTGGAACGACGGGGAATTTTGTGGGGAACACAAATACGAGAGTGGTTTCTAACAGATAAAATACTGTTTTTGACCCCTTCACGCATGACTGTTTGAGGGCCTCGTTTCGCAGAAAAGAAGAAAGTTGTAAAAATACATTATTTTGTGTTTACTAGGCGCTATTTCTACCAAAAAACGTTACAGCAATTCATATAGGCTGACGGTTTGACGTAATCTGATGACACAGCATAGGACGTTCGTGAGAACTATTGCTCCCACAGATTCCACACGAATACCATTCTTTTGTGTTTTCTATGTGCTATTTCTGTCCTTGTTCATGAATCAATACGGAAAAACGTTACAGGAATTCACATAGGCTGACGGTTTGACGTAATCTGATGACACATCATAGGACGTTCGTGAGAACTATTGCTCCCACAGATTCCACACGAATACATTTATTTTGTGTTTTCTATGTGCTATTTCTGTCCTTGTTCACGAATCAATACGGAAAAACGCTTCAGGAATTCATGTAGCCTGACGATTTGACAAAAAAAAGTGAAAAATCGTGTTGGAGCCAATCATGGCCCCCATTTATAGGTGAAAATGAGGTCCGCGGAAGTTTATTATGGCGCTGGCTGATGACTCAATTTATTTCGAAAGATGACGAGTTCTCTGTGTGCTGCTGCCTCAGCCTCCCATTCGCCTCGTTCCATACACTGCTCCACATAATTATAGCGTCACAACCACTTTTCAGGAAAAGCCGAAATTTTGAGATTTTCCGGAAAAGTTCCTGAAGACAAAATACGCCTAATTTGAATCCATTTACGATCCCAAAATGAGTTTCCGATTCGAAAAAAACAACGAAACATTTTTTGATTTTAGTGAAAAAAGCTATCTAGCCATTCCACATAATTATAGCTTCACTTGAGGAAATCAAGGATTTAGGAATACTGAGAGGCTAATCTGTGTCGTTTTTGATCTCAAATCATGTGAAAGTACCAATTGCATAGTTCCGCAAGATGAGAACTTCCAACATTCTCATCAGAGCTCTCCTGGAGTCCGGTTTTCAGAATTAACGTGATTTTGACAAAAAACTTTTTTTTTCCGCATGGGAACTTTAACTTTCTCAGTAGTTGTGATCGAATTAACCACAATTTGGTAGGGAATGTTGTTTTAACTTTTCGAAGAGACGAAAGACGAAAGATTTTTGTACAGATTCGATGTGAGTGACGTTAAATATAATTATAAGATATGAATATATCGGAGGCGAGAGGTGCATATCGTAAGAGGATGAATAATTACTTCCCCAGGGAGTAGGATTTCGGGCGGCTTGCAGTGAAAAAATGCGCTCTACACTGAATAATTTCGAACGATTTTATGGGAATGTATTCAAATTTCATGTTTTTCAAAAAATGAAGAAAAAATTGTCCACAAAATGATACGACACCCTGACAAAAAAGTTGAGAACTGTGAAAAAAGAGCAAAGTTTTGAGTTCAATTGATTGATAGACAGCCGTTTATGTGAATAACATCAGAAGCTAGCGAATCCGTAGAGAGATAACGATTTCTGCACTGTTTCCGGCCCATTTGAGAGAAGATGACTTCTCTCGTATTCGACTCCGGGCCTATTCTCTATTTTGGCCACCCAATTAATGTCTAAGTACACTTGAAGTGAGTGTTTTCCGATGATAACATTCACCTCGCTCCTGACGAGGGGCTGGTCGAGGGTCTGCTCGAGCATCGCGAAAACAATGTGCGGGTCGGATCTCAGTTTTCGACAGTTTTTCTTGTAACGGTCTGCAAGGAATCCGATAATATTATTTTGGCAGTATTTTTCCAGACCCTTTAACTGTCCCCTGTCCAGGTCCCAACTTGAACGGAGCATTTTGAGCCGAGTTGTGATTTTTGAAATTTGTGTGTTTTTCGAGTTTTTCGAATTTTTATCTTTATTCAAATCAACATAACTCAACTAAAAATGCATTTTTCTTATTATGTAAGGGTATCAATCGATAGGAAATCATCTCTAGATCATTCTTGGTATTGATATTTTTTCGATATCAGTTATAGTTTTCGAGATATCGATTGAATTCTAAAGTGCACTTTCGAGCAAAACTACCTCCAATTCGAATTTCTATATCTCGGCTCAAAGCGGCCCGTTTCAGGTGGTTTTTGGACTAAACTAAATACATTCCAGGTGTCTAGGGAATACACTAAATTCTGGAATATTCACGTCATCAGAAACCGCGCCTACCTCGAGTAAGAAAGCGTTCAATTCGATGACCAATTCGGTCGGATAACCGCTCACATCGGATATCACGGTAGTCTTTTAGATCAATGTGTTCTGAAATTTGGGATTAAATTCAGAATTAGAGTTGGCTCGCGAAGAACAGAAAAGTTTGCAATATTTGGAAAATTGGTAAAATTATATAAAAAACGGCATTTTTCAAATGAGCATAACTTTGTTCAAAATGCTCATTTTTATTCAGGTAAGAATATCAATCGATTGGAAATAATCTCTAGATCATTTTTGTAATAGATGATTTTTCGATATCAGTTATACGACACCCCCAACATTTCGAAAAACTCGAAAACGGGGGAAATTCGAAATTCGGAGTCTCTTGAGAAATTGAACACATTTATCAGTAGTTCAAGTATAAAAATTTAGATTTCAGCTATAACATCTGCTGGAGAAGAAAATTCAATTTTTTTGAAAAATGAGGAAAAACAAATGAGGAAATTTTCGAAAAATGAGGTGTCGTATCATTATGTGAAGCACTGTAGTTTTCGAGATATCGACTGTCTTCTAAAGTGTGTTTTTGAAAAAATTACATTGTTTCAAAAAATCATAACTTTTTTGAAAATCTACATTTTACATTAAATAAGAGTATCAGTCGATAGGAAATTTTGTCCATTCTTCCATGTTCCCTTTTGGGACCTACTGGGGAACAAAGTACACCCCTTTTCTCATCCTTTAAAGGCTGGAACGTACCTTACACATGTCCTTTTGTCCCTTGCCTATTATAACAATAGGGTGATGACCACACATTCTCCACGACAAGGGCAGTGTCTTCGTCGTCGACCATGGTTGCTGGAGTGATTGAGGGAGTTTGGAAGAACAGTCCCTCCTTATTTTTCCTTATTCACTGAAAAAATGTCAGAAGCTCATTAATCAACTCAATTTGGAAGAGATAATGTTCCTCTGAACGGTATAGAGACGAATGGTCTCTGTTGCTTACTCACCTGATTAAAATTCCTATTTTTCCGGAAAGTTAATCGCTCAATTTTACTCCATTGTTGCTAACATTGGAAGTGAAATTCAATTCACTGAAAAATAACCGAATTAGATTAGTTTTTTGTGTAAAAAACTGCAACTCACATCAATTTGGAAATTCAAGAGAAATCATATCGAGTCAAACTGCCATATCAGGCGGCTCATCTGGAAAACTTTTATTTTTAACTTCAAAACTTATTTTTGAGTGTATCCTTCTAAAAAAATATTGTCGAATCTAGTCGTATAGCAATATGCAACCTCTCGTAACACAGTGAAAAACAACAAATTGATCGATTTTGGTCGAATTTTACTGTTACACCCACACCACACCTACAGTTACATCTATACATTTGTAGATTTTTTGACCAATAACTAAACTCACAGGTAATTCAATAAAATCATCGCAGCTGACATATCTGCCTGCTCGGGGGGTGATGGTTTTATTCGGAATCCAAGCTGAGAGCTGTCAGCTCTGCAATAATCGAAAATTAGCGCTGAAACTGTGCGATTCGAGATAGAAGAAGAAAGCGAGAATGCGCGATTGAGGGGAACAGGGGGATAAACTAGGCAAGCGGAAACATGATGAAAGGGAATGAAAAATAGGAGTAGCACATCATTTTCATACTAAACACGGGCGGAGTTAGGGCGGAGTCGGTTGGCAAAGCGGCCGATGGGGGAGAATCAACGTAATCTACGGATGATGCAATCGCCTCTTGGTAAGAAGTCCGTTTGGGCTACCAAAACTCTTACGCAACTGCTGCCGTTCGTTTGTTTCATTTTTGGTGGCATTCATTTGGAAATCTATCGAAATATTACGAATAGAACGAATGGTTTTCCATTATGACTTGGCGACTGCTGCCGCTGGCCCCGGGTTCTTATTCGTAAACATTAGGCCCATTTCACAAGTAAGTTGCGCCGTTAAAGGATGAGATGGGGATGAGGCGAAGAGGTAGCACACTGAAAAACAAACAGATTTCGAAATGCATCGAGTCATCCTGCGTGTTTGCACAGACTGCCGGATAAGGAAAGTCGGGAGGGACACTTGAGATGATTCAAAATGAGAGAATATGTACAAGGAAGAGTTTAGGAGAGAGCAGAGAGAACTGTACAGAGAGAAGAGGAATAAGAAAAAGGAAGTGTATAGAGAGCAGAGTGACGGAGTACGAAGGACATTTGGCTGTGAGCTGTTTTTATTGCGATTCTCATGAAAACTGGCGATGAACAACAGATGTATGTATCTAAGTGATGAGATGGGGAACGGGCGAATCGGAAGCAGAGGAAGGAGCAGCACACTGAGGAACGGACAGATTTCGAAATTAATTGAGTCATCGTCATCCCGATCGTCATTGCGGCGTTGAATTATGAGGTGGCGAATGGGCTAATAGGAAGCAGAAGCACGAACACTGAGAAGCGGACAGATTTCAAAATGCATTGAGTCTCCCCTCTTTTTTTCATTTTTTTCTATAAGATTTCGAGTGAGCGCGTGGCGCCAGATTCGAAAAGTGATCATGGAGCAAGTAACAGCGCAGGTGTAATTATGAATCACTGAGGCCACCATTTTTTGTCGAACAATGCAAACAGAATGTGAAATAAAGGATCGAAACTGGACCGATGAGGCAAACGAAAACTCATTTTGCGGCGTAGTAGTTATCAAAAGGTGAAACTAGAGGAACATTACAAATTTCGGATGCAAAGGAAGATGACTAATGGATATATTCCAAAGGGTGATGGTTGCGAAAAACCTTTTCATATTTTTTCTTGGCCCCCATGCACCGTTCCCGTCATGAACCTACAGGAGTTTTCATCTATTCCCTGGAGGCTAAACCGTACTATAGATATCCTGGAACCGTGATCGACCATCAGAGCAGCTATTTCGTGGTCGCACATAGTTGATGTTTGCTGGAGAGTGGGGTCTGCATGGAGCTGAAGTGCACGATTTCTCTCTTCCATGGGGGGTATATATACTGGGTCGCGACGCGCACGCCCCGCCTCTTTCCGTTGGTCGCATTTTGAGTCATCACCCACATCGCAAGATTGTTTCGAAATAGAGGCGACACGGTGTTTTGGCCGCCCCATGCGTCCCCCTGAACGTTTCGCTGTCTTGCCGAAGAGACCGCCCTCCAAACTCCCTCAATCTCTCGCTGAGGGGCGGAGTCGCGCAACCAACGGAAAGAGGCGGGGCGTGCGCGTCGCGACCCAGTATATATACCCCATGGAAGAGTGAAATCGTGCACTTCAGCTCCATGCAGACCCCACTCTCCATCAAACATCAACTATGTGCGACCACGAATTAGCTGCTCTGATGGTCGATCACGGTTCCAGGATATGTATAGTACAGCCTTAGGGAATAGATGAAAACTCCTGTAGGTTCATGACGGGAACGGTGCAATGGGCCAAGAGAAAACTTGAAAAGGTTTTTCGCCACCATCACCATTTGGAATATATCCATTAGTCATCTTCCTTTGCATCCGAAATTTGTAATGTTCCTCTACAGGCTTGGTCGGAGAAAACATTTCGGAGAATCGGAGAATCGAAAATTTCTCCGATTTTTTATTTCGGAGAATCGGAGAATTCAAATTTTCTCCGGATTTATTTTTCGGAGAATCGGAGAATTGAAATTTTCTCCGAAACTTTTTTCCGGAGAATGCGGAGAATTTCGGAGAAAAACTTTAAAAACTGAGAAGAGCGAATTTATCTACTATTTCATTAATAAAAAAGTTAAGAACAATTTAGGGCAACAGGGAAACACAGACTGCGGGCGCTGAAAAAATGCAAACGCGCTCTTCGGTTGAGTCGCTACGCAGCGGAAGAAAC
This sequence comes from Caenorhabditis macrosperma, assembly GCA_963932285.1. Classification (NCBI taxonomy): domain Eukaryota; kingdom Metazoa; phylum Nematoda; class Chromadorea; order Rhabditida; family Rhabditidae; genus Caenorhabditis; species Caenorhabditis macrosperma. Next base: position 23,988,087 of record OZ010618.1, on the reverse strand, counting down.
GAGAGACGCAGAGAGCTGCTAATCAAATTTTCCCTGCACGTCTAGCTGAAACTGTGCATACCACGCAAAATTACACAGCGCATTTTTACGTCTCATTTTCTCGGCGGCTTTCCTCAATTTTCGATAGTTCAAAATTGGAAAAATTACAGAAGAAGGCTGTGAACTGAAAAATAATGGAAATTGTCGTTTTCTATCAGTGCGTCCAGGTTATAAATACCTGGCACTTTGCCAACTTGGCACGCTGCCAGAACTTTCGAAGAGAGCGCGTTTGGAACTTACAAGATGTTTTGAGTATTTACCCATTTTTGAGGAAAAAAAAACGGAAAAATTTACTGCAAAAACAAAAATGCACGAGAAAAACTAAATCACTGCAAGACGCCCGAAAGAATTTAGCTACGGTCCTACGGTATATCAATTCTCCGATTTCTCCGACTTTTTTCGGAGAATTCTCCGCAAACTATTTTCTCCGAAATAGTATCTCGGAGAATTTCTCCGCCGGAGAAATTCTCCGAAAAAATTCGGAGAATCCGGAGAGTCGGAGAAACGATTCTCCGACTCCGGCCAAGCCTGTTCCTCTAGTTTCACCTTTTGATAACTACTACAGAACTGTCGTTTTCGCAATATAAAAAGCAGCGGAATCAGACACAAACTCCCATTCCCTCTTGAGTCACCGCTCCCTTCATAATCTTTCGACAGTTCTGCTCTCTCACTCTCTCGATTTCTTTCCTCGGTTTCCCTAGCGGCGGCGGGATGGTCCTAGTCTTCTTATGAATCATTATTGCGTATGGGCACATACATAGAGAGGCCCTCACACATTTTCCCACTCATAACCTTTCGAATAGGACCGTTGTCGCGCGCCTTCTCTTTTATCTTTCCCTGGCTCCCCGCTCCTCTTCATCTCTATCCCTCGCTTCTTCTCTATGTTGCAGAATATGTGAGCAGTTGCACCCCCGCTGGTCTTCTCACTTCATTTCCTGTTCCAATTGACATCTCGTTGAAAAATCTTACAATTACTCCGCTCTCTCAAACAACATTCCGAAATTATTTATTTCATTCTTTCAGGTACATTAAAAATCAATAAAAATGTGTGACGACGAGGTTGTGGCTATTGTTGTAGACAATGGATCCGGAATGTGCAAGGCCGGATTCGCCGGAGACGACGCTCCACGCGTCGTGTTCCCATCCATCGTCGGAAGACCACGTCACCAGGAAGTCATGGTCGGTATGGGGCAGAAGGACTCGTACGTCGGAGACGAGGCCCAAGCAAAGAGAGGTAATCATTTTGACCAACGTAACTGACAATTAATTTGAGTCTTTCAAGTATCTTGACCCTCAAGTACCCAATTGAGCACGGAATCGTCACCAACTGGGACGACATGGAAAAAATTTGGCACCACACCTTCTACAACGACCTCCGCGTTGCACCAGAAGAGCACCCAATCCTCCTCACTGAAGCCCCACTGAACCCAAAGGCTAACCGTGAAAAGATGACCCAAACCATGTTCGAGACGTTCAACGCCCCGGCCGTGTACGTCGCCATCCAGGCCGTACTATCTCTCTACGCCTCCGGACGTACCACCGGAGTCGTTCTCGACTCTGGAGATGGTGTCACCCACACCGTCCCAATCTACGAAGGATATGCCCTCCCGCACGCCATCCTTCGTCTTGACTTGGCCGGACGTGATCTTACTGACAACCTCATGAAGATCCTCACTGAGCGCGGATACTCATTCACCACCACCGCTGAGCGTGAGATCGTCCGTGACATCAAGGAGAAACTCTGCTACGTCGCTCTCGACTTCGAGCAGGAGATGGCCACCGCCGCCTCCTCCTCTTCCCTCGAGAAGTCGTACGAACTTCCGGACGGACAGGTCATCACCGTCGGAAACGAGCGCTTCCGTTGCCCAGAGGCTCTTTTCCAGCCATCCTTCTTGGGTAAGGAGTCTGCCGGAATCCACGAGACTTCTTACAACTCGATCATGAAATGCGACATTGATATCCGTAAGGACTTGTACGCCAACACCGTCCTTTCCGGAGGAACCACTATGTACCCAGGAATCGACGATCGCATGCAGAAGGAGATGACCGCCCTTGCTCCGAGGTAAAAACATCCAGTATCAATGTAACATGCTTTAATTTCCAATATTTCAGCACCATGAAGATCAAGATCATCGCCCCGCCAGAGCGCAAGTACTCCGTCTGGATCGGAGGCTCCATCCTCGCTTCGCTCTCCACTTTCCAACAGATGTGGATCTCCAAGCAGGAGTACGACGAGTCCGGCCCATCCATCGTCCACCGCAAGTGCTTCTAAGTACTTCGCCGCACTCGATTTTCACTTTCTCTTTATCATATTTTTCATATGTCAACAAATTGTTACGTTCCCTTTTGTGACGATTGTAAATTTCGCTCTATCATCAGTTCAAAATCATGAGAAAAAAAAGTTATCGTAAAAATTACAAATTCACTAGAGAGGGGAAACTGCCTCTTTGAAAAGGATCCTCAACAAATTTAGCAAGTGCTCCGAGAGCATTGAAGCCAGTGGCACGGCAATGGGAAGGTGAACCATCTGGAAACGAAGAATCTTGAAATGCTCTAACACGGTGTTGTGGACACTGCCTACGAGACGTATCACACAACTTTTCTCTCACTCCAGAGGCCCACAATCTGACCCTCCGTCGTGGAATTACATCACGAATGCTCTGATTCATCATCATTCCTGAGAAATTCCCGAAATTGCGGCGTAATTCCATTCATTTCGCCCATTTCCACCAAGCGCGCTGCATGTCGTCTGCCGTCTCCATTGCGGCACTCATCTCTCACCGCACCCTCGCCGTCTGGACTCTCGCAGCTACAGTAACCCCGCGATCGTGCCGAGACCCGCGCTATGCGCCTTTAATCTTCTATTCAAATTATTGTTCGTTAATCTTTTAATTATTCTCTTCTAATCGCCTATTTTCTTCGATTCTACGCCGTTCTTCCCACGATTTCCTCGTAAGTATTTCCTTTTACCCTTCTCCTCCCCTTTTCTTACACTTTTCGTCTAAATTCCACGTAATTTCATCTAAATTGACCCATTTTCGACCAATCCCAGTTTAGGCCAAGATTCGCTTGGCCTAAATGGTCTATTTTCTTAACTAATTTCTATTGTATCTCCATCTAAACCCTTTACATCTCCTCTCACTCCTTCATTAGCCTTTATTGTATCGCCCACGTCGTTATGAGTAATAAATCATTGTCTCAACTCTGATCGGTCAAAGAGGTTTACCCGAGAGGGACTGAGGGACTGTTCCCTTTTGTCCCATCTCAACACACGGGATTTTGTTGCGAGTCCAGAATCGTTTATAACGAGACCTTGTGGGATGGAAAGATGGGGGACTGAGCTTTAAAAAAGCTGTCAATTGGCTCCGTGAGTCCAGTAAACACGAACATTTGATGAATCAGGAAAAGTTGTTTGGGACAATCAACCATTTTACAGCTTTTTTCTGTCAATGGGTTCCTTTTTTCGGGAGGCTCAGGTGTGCCTCTCTCCATCAGATTTATCCCACTGGATCTCATTCCAAACGGATCTGGACTCCGTACATAACACCCCCCTCTCCCTCATTTTCAAACTAAGTTTCGATCACTAACGTTGTGAATATTGTCCTATATATCGGCTTCTTCTCGATCGCACACCGTTCCGGAGCGGCGCCATAGCTGATCTTCCAGGAGGGCTTGAACCTTCGCTTCTGTGGTCTTCCAACGTTTTTTTTTTGCAGTGGATTGCATAGATGGTTGAGGTGAGGATCTAAATTGACATGAATCATAACAGTTTATCATGAACCTTGAGCTTGATACTTTTTTCGAAATCGCCGTTCTTTGTTTTCCCTAAAGTGTGCCTCTCCGCATTATTAGTCATCACTCACATATTCTATATTTCAAAAATCTTGCTACCTGCGCAAACGCGCTCCGCTAGACTGAACATCTTCCCGGTGTTTTCTTGTGGTCCCCGTGATTCATGACTGAAATGGCACATGCAAAGAACACTTTTGATCGACCAAGTATCCCTCTCCGACGGAACACTGCACGAAGTGATCATCGAAGCCAAGCGAGAGGTTGAGCAGACCTGTTTCTGTATGTCCTTCCAGTAGTTCCTCCAAAATGACATGGACCATACAGCTTGAGATGGTCCTGGAGTTTCCCGTTGATACTTTTTTTTACGAAATCGCCGTTCTTTGTGTTCCCGAAAGTGTGTCTCTCCGCATTTTGAGTCATCACCCACATCGCAAGACTGTTTCGAAATAGAGGCGACATGGTGTTTTGGCCGCCCCACGCGTCCCCCTGAACGTTTCGCTGTCTTGCCGAAGAGACCGCCCTCCAAACTCCCTCAATCTCTCGCTGAGGGGCGGAGTCGCGCAACCAACGGAAAGAGGCGGGGCGTGCGCGTCGCGACCCAGTATATATACCCCATGGAAGAGTGAAATCGTGCACTTCAGCTCCATGCAGACCCCACTCTCCGGCAAACATCAACTATGTGCGACGACGAAATAGCTGCTCTGATGGTCGATTACGGTTCTAAGATATGTATAGTACGGTTTAGCCTCCAGGGAATAGATGAAAACTCCTGTAGGTTCATGACGGGAACGGTGCAATGGGCTAAGAGAAAACTTGAAAAGGTTTTCGCAACACCTTTTGATAACTACTACAGAACTGTCGTTTTCGCAATATAAAAAGCAGCGGAATCAGACACAAACTCCCATTTTCTCTTGAGTCACCGCTCACTTCATTTTCATTCGACAGTTCTGCTCTCTCACTCTCTCGATTTCTGTCTCGGTTTCCCTAGCGCCGGCGGGATGGTCCTCGTCTTCTTATGAATCATTATTGCGTATGGGCACATACATAGAGAGGCCCTCACACATTTTCCCACTCATAACCTTTCGAATAGGACCGTTGTCGCGCGCCTTCTCTTTTATCTTTCCCTGGCTCCCCGCTCCTCTTCATCTCTATCTCTCGCTTCTTCTCTATGTTGCAGAATATGTGAGCAGTTGCACCGCCGTTGGTCTTCTCACTTCATTTCCTGTTCCAATTGACATCTCGTTGAAAAATCTTACAGTTACTCCGCTCTCTCAAACAACATTCCGAAATTATTCAGTTCATTTTTTCAGGTACATTAAAAATCAATCAAAATGTGTGACGACGAGGTTGTGGCTATTGTTGTAGACAATGGATCCGGAATGTGCAAGGCCGGATTCGCCGGAGACGACGCTCCACGCGTCGTGTTCCTATCCATCGTCGGAAGACCACGTCACCAGGGAGTCATGGTCGGTATGGGGCAGAAGGACTCGTACGTCGGAGACGAGGCCCAAGCAAAGAGAGGTAATCATTTTGACCAACGTAACTGACAATTAATTTGAGTCTTTCAGGTATCTTGACCCTCAAGTACCCAATTGAGCACGGAATCGTCACCAACTGGGACGACATGGAAAAAATTTGGCACCACACCTTCTACAACGACCTCCGCGTTGCACCAGAAGAGCACCCAATCCTCCTCACTGAAGCCCCACTGAACCCAAAGGCTAACCGTGAAAAGATGACCCAAACCATGTTCGAGACGTTCAACGCCCCGGCCGTGTACGTCGCCATCCAGGCCGTACTATCTCTCTACGCCTCCGGACGTACCACCGGAGTCGTTCTCGACTCTGGAGATGGTGTCACCCACACCGTCCCAATCTACGAAGGATATGCCCTCCCGCACGCCATCCTTCGTCTTGACTTGGCCGGACGTGATCTTACTGACAACCTCATGAAGATCCTCACTGAGCGCGGATACTCATTCACCACCACCGCTGAGCGTGAGATCGTCCGTGACATCAAGGAGAAACTCTGCTACGTCGCTCTCGACTTCGAGCAGGAGATGGCCACCGCCGCCTCCTCCTCTTCCCTCGAGAAGTCGTACGAACTTCCGGACGGACAGGTCATCACCGTCGGAAACGAGCGCTTCCGTTGCCCAGAGGCTCTTTTCCAGCCATCCTTCTTGGGTAAGGAGTCTGCCGGAATCCACGAGACTTCTTACAACTCGATCATGAAATGCGACATTGACATCCGTAAGGACTTGTACGCCAACACCGTCCTTTCCGGAGGAACCACTATGTACCCAGGAATCGACGATCGCATGCAGAAGGAGATGACCGCTCTGGCTCCGAGGTAAAAACATCCAGTATCAATGTAACATGCTTTAATTTCCAGTATTTCAGCACCATGAAGATCAAGATCATCGCCCCGCCAGAGCGCAAGTACTCCGTCTGGATCGGAGGCTCCATCCTCGCTTCGCTCTCCACTTTCCAACAGATGTGGATCTCCAAGCAGAAGTACGACGAGTCCGGCCCATCCATCGTCCACCGCAAGTGCTTCTAAGTACTTCGCCGCACTCGATTTTCACTTTCTCTTTATCATATTTTTCATATGTCAACAAATTGTTACGTTCCCTTTTGTGACGATTGTAAATTTCGCTCTATCATCAGTTCAAAATCATGAGAAAAAAAAGTTATCGTAAAAATTACAAATTCACTAGAGAGGGGAAACTGCCTCTTTGAAAAGGATCCTCAACAAATTTAGCAAGTGCTCCAAGAGCATTGAAGCCAGTGGCACGGCAATGGGAAGGTGAACCATCTGGAAACGAAGAATCTTGAAATGCTCTAACACGGGATTTTGTTGCGAGTCCAGAATCGTTTATAACGAGACCTTGTGGGATGGAAAGATGGGGGACTGAGCTTTAAAAAAGCTGTCAATTGGCTCCGTGAGTCCAGTAAACACGAACATTTGATGAATCAGGAAAAGTTGTTTGGGACAATCAACCATTTTACAGCTTTTTTCTGTCAATGGGTTCCTTTTTTTCGGGAGGCTCAGGTGTGCCTCTCTCCATCAGATTTATCCCACTGGATCTCATTCCAAACGGATCTGGACTCCGTACATAACACCCCCCTCTCCCTCATTTTCAAACTAAGTTTCGATCACTAACGTTGTGAATATTGTCCTATATATCGGCTTCTTCTCGATCGCACACCGTTCCGGAGCGGCGCCATAGCTGATCTTCCAGGAGGGCTTGAACCTTCGCTTCTGTGGTCTTCCAACGTTTTTTTTTTGCAGTGGATCGCATAGATGGTTGAGGTGAGGATCTAAAATGACATGAATCATAACAGTTTATCATGAACCTTGAGCTTGATACTTTTTTCGAAATCGCCGTTCTTTGTTTTCCCTAAAGTGTGCCTCTCCGCATTATTAGTCATCACTCACATATTCTATATTTCAAAAATCTTGCTACCTGCGCAAACGCGCTCCGCTAGACTGAACATCTTCCCGGTGTTTTCCTGTGGTCCCCGCGATTCATGACTGAAATGGCACATGCAAAGCATACAGTGCGGTCAATATCGATAGGACCACCCCCTTTTCGGGGTCTCCTGGACAAACTAGAAGAGATATCAAAAATCTGTGAGCGCAGTTCGATTTGGATTACAAAATAACCCCGGGGGCCAAATTTGCATGTTCCTATCATTCCCTCTGACCCCCCACTCACGAAATGGTCCATATTCAGGCGGTCAATATCGATAGGACCACCTACCAAATTCGAGTTTTTAGTGCTATTTTTGGCGCGAAAGTGTCACAAAAAATCACTATATATGTGTTTTTGAACGTTTTTTATCCGTTTCACGTAGTTCCCAACCCATTCCGGTGCAATCGAACCAAATCCGGGCCGATCGGGCTTCGAGCGAAGGTAGTACCGAAACATCAGCTCAGAGACCGTGTTCTTGGTCGTTTAGAATGTCAGATGTGCAACTACCGTGGTTCAAAGTATTCCAAAACTGTATTCATATGTATTTGGCCCTAAACCAGTCATTTATTACTACTTTCCTCATGGGCCCAGCCCCTGTTTTCTCCCTAAACGCAACTGGATGTAATGCATCTGATCGGATATTCTTTCCTCCAGATGGCACGAGAGATTCAGAAGAGCTGGTCAGTGATTACCCGATTCTTGAACGACCCCAACAACTACGGGTTGAAGGGGAAAACGTCGCTAGGACAAAGATGAAAGGTGACAACGACGAATGGAACATTCTCCGAGTCGTTTCGAATTCTCGGAAGAGTCTGAGAGGAGTAGGAGAAGAGCTGAGGCTGAATGTTTGCAACAAACATTATTCGAAACGTTATTCGTGGCCCTGGATTCATTTTTTGTCAGAAGATGACCGAAGCGCCAAAAACAACCAGTGACCACAAGTTCGTCGCGATTTGTCACCTTTCATCTTCATCCTAGCGACGTTTTCATCATCAACCCGTAGTTTTTGGGGTCGTTCAAGAATTGGGTAATCGCTGACCAGTTCTTCTGAATCTCTCGTGTCATCTGGCGGATGAGGTAATCGAGTAGATGCATCATATCCAGGTGTGCTTGCTGGCGCATGGTAAGAACAGCGGCTCGGCCCATGAGGAAAGTAGGAACAAATTACTGCTTTGGGACCAAATACATATGAATATAGTTCTGGAACACTTTCAACTACAGTACCTGCACATTTGACGTTCGAAACGACAAAAAACTACTGTCTCCGAGCGGATCTTTCGGTACTTTCTTCGCTCGAAGCCCGATCGGCCCGGATTTGGTTCGATTGTGACGGAATAGATCGGGAACAATGTGAATCGGATGAAAAACGTTCAAAAACACAGAAATAGGGATTTTTTGTGACACCTCTGCCCCAAAAATAGTACTAAAAACACGAATTTGGTAGGTGGTCCTATCGATATTGACCGCCTGAATATGGACCATTTCGTGAGTGGGGGGTTAGGAACAGCGATCGAAACATGCAAATTTGGCCCCCGGGGTTATTTTGCATTCTAAATCGAACTGCGCTCACAGATTTTTGATATCTCTTCTAGTTTTTCCAGGAGACCCCGAAAAGGGGGTGGTCCTATCGATATTGACCGCACTGTATTAGAATGATATTATGAGTCATCGGAGTTCAATATCAGGATAGAACAAGTTGGCTGTCCCTAGACCCTTATTAATGTGGCGATGGTTGAAAATAACAGATTGTACACGTACTGAACGTCTTCCCGGTGTTTTGTTCCACCAAAAATGACGCCTTTGTTGTCCATGATGAACGAATCTTCACTATTATTAAAGAACAAAGTTTGTGTGCTTGTTGTCCATCTGTTTGTCCGCAGCCTTTTCTCAGTGCCTACTGGACCGATTTGGCCCGTTTTTGGACAGGCGGGTCAGAAAAGTTGGCCCGATGATGCACAAGAATTTTTTAAGCGATCCGTAAACTATAACGTCTCCTGAAGCACTTTTTCTGCTTTTTGGCTTGCTTTCCGTCTTCATTTTTGAATGGGCACATGTCGACACGTCGAATTGAGACGCGTGAACAAAATATTTTTGAAGCATTTCTAAAAAAAGACAACATGCAAAATTGCGGAGCCCAGGCTGAGAGGCGGCGTCAGCCGCCTTGATTAGCCTGGTATGTCATGAAACTACCACATCAGTCTCAGTTGCTCAATAAACCTTCAGAAAAACCTAAATTGAAGTGAAGTGTTTACGAACTATGGAACACCCTAATAGAATTCCGAGATAAGTAATTATGATTCACCAAGAACTCGTAATGGCCATCGTCGTCACCGGACTGGACCATGTCGTTTGGAGACAACTTCAATTGAAACTGAATTGGTGAAAGCGTGAGACGACGTGGACTAGCTGCGTACGCTGTGGTATCCCGACTCCATCAGTGTTCCGACTGCCCTACTTCGTCCACAGAATTCTCGATTTCAAGACGATCGATTACAGCATCGCCATTCTGACGAGCGTGAAGAATTCTAGAAGAAGGAAGACCCAAAGAACTGTTCGTTGGAAAGCACTCCACCGACACACGGAACAAAACAGGTGAATTCCTGGCCGTGGACACCTCCAAACGGGAAATCAACTTTATTCTCGGCAACAGGAAATGCTGCACCGAAGTCCACACGGTCCCATCCTTCGACATCGGCAGCGACCACCGGCCCCTCCGCGCCCACTTCCACTTTTCGGAGAAGAAGGAAATGCTCGACCGGAAAAGCCACAAGAAGAGAACATACGCTTCTCTCGACCCATCGGCGGCAGCTTCACTCAACCAACGCCTTCCGACACCAGTCTTCAACACATCCGACATCAGCAAGGACTACGACTCACTGATGATGTTGTTGTTGCAACGGAAATCAGGGGGAGCCAGCCGTTGATCCTCCCGGATCGAATGGTGTCTGGAGGAGACCCAGGGCGTCAGCCTTGGGTTCTTCCAGAGGTCCCATTGATTGATGGGCGGGGTTGCCAGGCAGCTGAGCAGGTGAGCAGTTGAGCCGGTTGTGTCGTCGCATTTTGGGCATGTACCAGCAGAGAATGACCGCATCGTAGACGGGCGAGTTCCGTATGGGTCGCACGTGGGAGCTTCCTTTCTTCTCTAGCGATTCTGGGCGGTCTGGCGCTGAGTAGACTGTTGGGCGGGCTCTCGGAGAGGAACCTCTGGACAAGTTGAGTATGGGAGAGTCGCTGAGCGTCTTTCTTTGTCATCGTGTCCAGGTTTACATCTTTGGCGATTTGTGGCTTCAGTGTCGGCGGGTTCCGGGGGAAATTTCCTTTCGCGTCCGCCTCCCTACTTGCGGGACGTTTGTCCAGCAGGCGGTGGCTCGGGTGAAGTACGTCGGTTGCGGCCGCAACAGCGTATTGTTCTCTTGAGAACCGTAGTTCATAAATAATAATCATTTATTCGGTGAATAAGTGAAAGAGAGGTATGGCCCCGCAAGAGGCTTAACCAATGAAAGCGAGAAAGGTGAAGATAAGTAAATTGGGAGAGAGTATAAGGGGTATGGGACAAGAAGGGGAAAATCGGGTTAGATTATACATTGAGGAAGGAAGAGGATAGTAGGTTGTTGAATTGGAATGGGGAAAGAAATGAGGATTGATTACAAAGAAGGGAGTTCCACGCAGGGATGGTAGTGGCGAAGAAATCGTTAATATTAGGCGATATACAAATGAGTAACATGGGATGGCGGGGGGATGACGCAGGGCGGCAGAAGAGGTTGAGGTTGGGGAAATAAGTGAGACCGGTTATGAATTTGTAGAGAAGAGTGAGTTGAGATAGGAGGCGACGGCGTTTGATAGAGGATAAGTTAAGCGCCACGAGGCGATCGGAGTAGGGCGAGTAGGGGAGGTTACAACGCTGGAGGACGAGGCGAGAATACAATCGAAGTGGCTTTTCGAGATGGGCCGAAAGACGAGAAGAAGGGGGAGGCGAGTAGGCAGGGGAACAGTATTCGAGGATGGGGAGCACATAACATTTGAACAGAAAAGAATAGAATGTGGGTGAGGAAGATTTGAAACAATTGAGTAGTTGGCTAGAACGGAGGAGGGAATGGGCGACAATTTTGTTGATGTGGGGCCGGAAGGAGAGAGAGGGATCGAAGGTGAGACCGAGGTCGCGGACGGAGGAGCAGGGGGAAATGGGAGAGCCATCAATGGAGTAGGAATGGAGAGGGTTGGCTTTGCCAAGGTGTAGAAGGTTAGTCTTGGAGTGGGCAAGGGGGAGGCCGTTGGAGACAGACCAATGGGAAATAATGTCAATGGCGGACTGGAGTGAGGAGGGGGAAGCAGAGTAAATTTTGAGATCGTCGGCGAAGGCTGAGAAATTGGTGATGGGAGCGAGGGAGAGGAGGAGATCGTTGATATAAAGCAAGAAGAGAAGGGGACCAGAAACGGTTCCCTGGGGGACGCCAGACGGCACGGGGATGCGGTGGGGATCGGTATAGTCATTGACTTTGACAGAGAAAGTGCGGGAGGATAAAAATGAATGGAACCAGGAGAGGAATGGGGAGGGGATGCCCAGACGAGCGAGTTTGGCCAGGAGGAGATGATGGGGCACCCTATCAAATGCCTTCATAAAATCAAAGTAAATGACATCGAGGTGATTGGAGGACTTGAGGATGCGCTTGTAGTGGGAGAGGGAGTGGGTAAGGGAACTAGGGCACGAGCGTCTACTGAGAAACCCGTGCTGGAAGGGACTGAGGATTCCTGCGAAATCGGATTTGAGGCGATTGCAGAGGATTCGCTCAAAGACACGGGAAAATGGGTATGTAAGGGTGATTGGGCGGAAGTTGCCCGGGTTGGATAGGTTGCCTTTCTTGGGGATCGGCACAATAATAGCATGCTTCCAGGACGATGGGGCTTCGCCCGAAGAGAAGGAGTGGAAAAAAATTATAGAAAGAGGGAGGGCAAGACTAGTGGAGCACTTCTTCAAAATGAAGAAATTAGCGCGGTGGGGAGAGAAACCAAGGCGGGGAGGAAGTTTATACAGAACGGCTTCGATTAAATAGGGAGCAAAGAGATCGGCAAGGAGGGTAGGAGGGGGAGGAGGAGATGAGGAGGAGGGGGAAACGGAGGGTGAAGATGGGGGAGAAGATGGAGAGGTGTAGTTAGAGGAGAATGAGATGGCAAACGCGTGGGCTTTCTCTGGATCAGAGAGGAGGGGGACGCCGTTAACAATAAGAGCGGGAGAGGAGGAAGAGGATTTGAGGCGTTTGGTGATAAGGGTTCTGGCAGCATGACAATGGGGAAGGGTGGTGATGAGGCGCTCGCGCCGGGAGGAGGCGCGACGGATGCAGCGAAGAAGAGAGCGCTCGCGCTTGCGGAAGGTGACAATAGCAGAGGGGTCAGGGCTGAGGGAGGCGGTGGAGTGAGCCCGGCGAAGGCGGCGGAGACGACGGATAGGGTTGGGGACGCGGTAGAAGGGACGGGGATTAGACACAGGAGTGAAGTGGGTAATAATAGAAGAGAGGTGGTCAATAAAGATGTTGTACATAACGGAAGGGGAGGAAGAGGTACTGAGAAGAGTGGACCAGTCAGAAGAGAGAAGAGTGGACCAGTCAGGCGATAGCGTGGTTAATGGAGGTAAGATCCGCTTTGCGGTAGTTGAGGCGAGCGCGAGGAGAGTTGGAGGTAGACTTGGGGCGGGCAGGGGGAGAAGGGACAGAAGGATGGAGGAAGGAGAATACAACAGAGTGGTGGTCAGAGTTAAGATAGGGGAGATCGGGATGAACATCAAAAACGGGGAGATTGTCGGAAGAAATGACGAGGTCGAGTATATTAGAAGAGGAAGGGGTAATGCGAGTTGGAAAGGATACATGTTGAGATAGGCCGCGGGAAGAGAGAAATGAGTGGAACTGGTGATGGGAGGAAGAAGAGTGCCAGGAAATGTTGGGAAAGTTGAGGTCGCCGACAAGAATAGAGTTGGTAAGGGGGATGAAGGGGTCTAGGTGGGAAATGAGAAGGGATGTTTCAACAGATGAGCAATCGGGCGGCCGATAAATAACGAAAAATGAGATGGGAGTAGAAGGGGGACGGGAGAGGGTGAGGGAAAGCGCAATAATTTCACAGCGATGGAGGGGGTAGTGGTGGGTAAAGTTTACATCGATAGGGGAGATAATAATATGGTTTTTGGCAAAAAGAAGAACGCCGCCACCAGAACACTTGGAGTGAAGAGAGGGGATGCGGTCGCAGCGTGAAACGGAAAAAAGAGGGGAAGAGAAAAGAGATGGGGGGAAGGAAGGATCGAGGAAAGTCTCGGTGAGAGCGAGTAGGTCAAAATCGGAAGAGAGGAATAAATCGATAATTGTGGAAATTTGGAAAAGGGAGGCGGCGCCGCGGACATTTGACAAGCAAACCGAAATAGGGGAAAAGCAAAATGAAGGGTTAGAAAGTTGGAGAAGATTCGACTGGGGGAATAGCGGGAGTGGCAAGAAAGGGACGAGGATGGGGATTCTTTTTTACATGAATATCATTGAGTATGAAGATAGACGTACCGGCTTTAAGATTTTCGTCGTAGATGTACTTGCGGGACGCCTTCAAGGTAACGAATTCGGATTGCACGAGGTCTCGACGAGCACGTGGTTTCCGAAGAAGAGAAGAGTAGGACGGGAGAGAGCTCCTTGACTTGTTGAATCCAGAGATGAATGCGTCGCGATCATGCGTCGACGAGAAAGTTAGTTTGACAGGGCGATGAGTGGATTTGGAGAACTGACGGGCGGTGGACGAAGGCATGGGGAGCGAGTGCGCCTCGATGAACGACTTGAGCAGGGAAAAGTCATCGGAGTCCTGGCTGGCATTCTCCTTTGAGTCGGGCAGAAGTTCGATGATAGCGGAGTTCGACTTAGAGATGAGTTCAGCTGCCTGCTTGGCTATCTCGACGGGGGAGACGATGCGAGGTGGGGCAGTGGCTGAAGTAGGGGAGAGAAGCTTGGAGTACCTGTAGATGTGGAGGAAGATGAGGGTGAAGGGCCATCGGAGACAGCAGTAGCAGTGACGGGAGATCCCAATTGAGGCAGAGGCGGGAGAGAGGTGAGCAGACCTGCCACCTTTTCGCCAAGCGTTTTGGATCCATGAGTGGCGATGGTGTGATGCAATAATTTGACAGAGTCGTTGAGTTGAGCGACGTAGGAGTGGAGAGCCTTGTAGTCCGCATACGAGACGTATTCAGTAGAGGGCTCATCAGACACGGTTAGACGGCGTTTGATGGGACGGGACGACATGCCGGGCGAACGCGGGGAATGGGCGTTTTTTTTTTTTAAGTTTTTCGGTCGCCGGAAGACATCTCGATTCCGCGTAGATGTGTGATGTTGGTGAGTCTTTCAGTAGACTGGTGCGGCAGCGTAGAGCATTTCTTTGGGCTCTTTCGATGCACTCGCATTGAGATTGTGAGGCGAGAGAACTCCATCCCGGGGCGGCGTATAAAAACACAGGGTTTTTACCAAGGCCTTGTACGTTGTCGTTAGTGTTTCTTTGGAGCAGCCCCAATCGGTGCCGGACAGGGCTCGGATGATGTTCCTTTCCTGCGTCATTTTCTTCTTGATTTCAGCGACGTGGTCTTTCATGCACAGCATGGTGTCGAGGGTGACTCCCAGTAGCTTTATGGAGTTTTTCGTAGGAATGGCGTCCCCGTTCCAGTTGAGGTTCGGATCCCAGCCGTATTCTTTGGGATCGGAGCAGGTAACCATCGAGGCGGATTTTCCCGCTGACACCTTCAGCTCTCTTTCCTCGAGGTAGTCGTGGATCCGGTCCAAGTGTTCCTGGGATATTCTGGCTGCTTCGGCGAGGTGCGTACTCGACGCGCTGATGGTTGTGTCGTCTGCGTAACTCACAAGTAGACCGTCTGGTCTTGCGGCCGGTATGTCGCGGACGTAAAAATTGAAGAGCTGGGGAGAGAGAGAGAGAGGAACCTTGCGGCACACCTCCCTCAGGGTCCTCCATCTGGATTCGCAACCATCGAACTGACATTTGATCTTGCGTTTGTTCAAGTAGCTGATTATCCATCTCGTAATCCTTGGACTGATGCTGGAGTTTGCGAGGTCAGTGAAGAGCTTCGCGTGGTTTACCATGTCGAATGCGGCTTTCAGGTCGAGCGCCGTGATTATCGAGCGTTCGGCGGGCTTCGGTTTGTTGAGGCGACCGGTGATCTGCTCCACCATTTGGACAACTGCGGACGTCGTGGATCTTCTTTTGGTGAAACCATGTTGAGTGATCGGGGGAGCGATGTCTGGTTGGATCATCTTCAGAACGAGTTTTTCGAGAAGCTTGGCGACTGGAGATAAGAGGGTGATAGGCCTCATGGAGCTCGCAAAGCCCGGGTTTTTGCCCGGCTTTGCGATGAAGATGACCGTGCCCTTCTTCCATGCTGCAGGCGTTTGGTTTTTGTTGACAGCATCCGAGAAGATGGAAGCGAGGAGTTTGTAGGCCACCGGGGGGAGATTCCTGATGTGTGTCTGCGCGATGCGGTCCGGTCCGAAGGCCTTAGAGTTTTTCTTTTTTATCTCCTGTAGGGCGATGACATCGGGGTTCCAATCTTGAACCAGTCGGCAGATATCTTGTTTTCTGGCATTCAAGTGGAGCACGTTCCATTGCAGAATTTTGAGATGCTTCACTTTAACCTTTGCTGGTTTTGGGGGGTTTGTTCGGTTGCCCAAACATCCCTTGCACTTGAAACCGTCTTTGTATTCCGCGGGGTTCGGTTCGATGTCGTGCATGAGTCTTATGGCGACAGCTGGCCTGATCAGCATATTGGGCTTGAGGTTGAGAAAGTATCGGAACCTCAGCCTCAAGCTAGCGCTGGGTCCCGTTGTCAAAAAACAGACTAGTTTTTTGATTTCCGTTAGGAGGTTGAACAGGAGAGTTTGTGAGAACCTTCCGGCCGACGTGTACGGCCTCCTGTATTTCCGAAAGACGACTCACTGATCGGACACATCGCCGAAATCAAAAGTGCGTGTCTGACAACTCCTCAAAACCACAACGAAAGAAGGGGTTAAAACCGACACAAAAGATGATCGACGAGCGGCACGCGATGGACAGATCGCTGCCAGCGTTCCGCCCCTTCTGGAACTGGTGCCGGTCACTCGTCGAAACTGATCACTTCAACTACTCGAAAGAAAAAGTTCTGGAAACAGCCGCAAATCAGAATAGTGTAAAAACTGCGACCAAATCCCTCGAACTGTTGGATCACATCTCGGTCCTCAATAAGCTGCTCGAAGTGCATCGCGAACACCGACTGCCGCTGATACTCACGTTCGTGGATTTCGAGAAGGCGTTCGATAGTATCGAATTCGACTACATATGAAATTCTCTGGAAAACCAAGGAGTCGAATATGTCAACGCAGTTCGCGCATGCTGTTGGTACTCCCCGTAGCGCAGCAAAAAGAAGGGAAGAATGAGCGGAGGGGATGACGCCGCGGCCTTTTCGACGGGAGAGTGAGAGATGAAGAGACGAAGAGGTAGAGAGGGCATGAAAGGGGCGCCTCTCACTCGTTCCCCTGTCGCCCCTCACACACGGTAGCCATGAATCAAACCGTCTGCTCGTCTGCGTCTTTCCGCCGCCACATAAGAGACGCACTCTCTACACACAGTTTGAGGCACCCCAGACACGTCTCTCCCGACTGTGTACTCTCTCGCATCGTCTGCGTCTCTATCTCCGCTTTGCCTGGCGGAAACCAGCCGGCCGTTCATTCATTCTCTCCCTACCCCCGAGTCCCCTGACGGGTTGATTACTCCTCCGGGAGTACCGCTTTCCCCTGAATCTCCCCGTTTCCCCCTTATCATAGACTCCTGATATGGACTCTACACTCACTACCGATTTTCACTGAATTCAAATTGATTTCTGGTAACAATGGAGACTGGTAAGCATTTTTCAGAATTTTTTAAGAGTAAAAAAAACCAAAGCAAAAATGCATGTTTTGGATCATAGTTTTGAACAGATTTAAATATTTTAAAACCAATAAAGATCACGAGGGTTGGTTTTGAGAGAAAATGTGAATGAGCGAACAAATTTCGTCATTTGATTCATTTTCCAATCCAAAGAAGAAATCGTGAAAAGTTAAAAATGAATCGTTCTCCGATTTCTGAAATTCTGTTTCAATTTTTGAAGTATTCGCTTGTTCCAATTTTTGGAAAATCAAAAAAAAAACATTTTTCCGTCATTTTTTTCCGTCTTTTTCCGTCTTTTTCTCACTCACAACACCTTGGAATAATCGAAAAATTAGTGAGACTCGTTTCGAAGTTTATTCTTTAAAATTCATCTCTTGGAATTTTGGGAAAACAAACACATTAGTGTCCTTGATGTCTCACAAGGAACACTCCCCACATGTAACGCGGCGATTTTTATAAAAGTAGGAGGGATTGGTAGTACTATGAGAGGTGTGAACAGCCATAATGGGAAAATTGTGCAAAACTTCTCGTTAAAAAGTATATTGCGACCACTCAGAAAAAAATATTAAATTTTTCAGAAGGGAAAAAACTGATCAAAAGACCGTACACATCGTTATGCAGAAACTGAAGATGGTAGGTGTAAAACGAGACACCTTTCTGATTAATCGTCGTTTTTCTCAGGATAAGACTCAACTTCTAATGTGGCAAAACCGCAGCCAATCCTCTCACAAATGCCAAGACACATCAAGGAGAGGATTGTCAATTCATTGCACACCGTCCACAAGTGAGAATCTTTTCCAAATTATGTAGTTGAAACTGACTTTTCTTCAGATCACCTCTGCGTCAATGCTCGAAAGGATTCAAATCAGTGGTGGATCAATCGACGATCACTTGTGATTGGAATGGATCCAGAAGATCGCCATCGACGGAACTGTGTTCGACAAGTGGTAAGTGTCCTTCGACCCTCCCACAATTGCCATCCCTCCACTCATTTCCAGCTTCCAAATATCCGACACTCTCATCGGATGCCACACGACGTCTTCTCGAATGGTCGACCATCTCAAGACCATCGAGAACCAATTCCGGTCCATTTTCCGGATTCGAAATTGCACAGGTAAGTCTCTGGAAGCTTTCGGAAAAACGGTTATATCTCGAAAACCATGGGAAATAGGAAAAAGTAACCAACTGCAAAAACGATCTGTATCAAATTCTCTATGGATTCGTGTATTTCAATTAATTTTGGAAAAATCCCAAATATCCGAAAATTTCAGTTGAAAATTAAATATTTAAAAATTTCAGAAGAATCGTCAACGATGTCAGCCGTGGATGGGATGTCATTCGGGAGGACGGAAAAGTGGCAGCAATGTATTTAGATGATAACAAGACGGTCTTCTGGTTCAATTTTTTTAAATAAAAAATTTCATATTTTCAAATTTGGTACTCATGTTAATCGCTCATTTATTAAAGACAATTTCAGATTTAATTTAATTTTTTTTCAAAAAAATTTAACAAAAATACGGTCAACTGAGTGTCGAATGGAAGAGCGGGAGGGAGAGATGCGTCTTTGGAGCGCCCGTTGAGTGCCCTTGGGTTGTTCAGAGTTTTCTATATTTTCGGATAATTTCTTCTCGAAAAATGTATACTCGAGACCCTTCACTGCAAAGAATAGCGGGGGAGGCGGCTGCCAGCAACCCCTCCGTCTCCTCGTTCTGCAGACGGCACTCTCAGTGTCAACACTACACCTCACGCCGCAGTGCACATCCCTCCTCTCGATTTCCGCAGCATTCTCTGTGTTTCCCTTCACGTAGTTCTTCCCACGACCAGTGACCAATGTGGAACCGCGACGAAACGGAAGGAACTCCGGATTGCTGCTCGGTCCTCGATTGTTGGCCCTGGTAACTGTCGATTGAGAAAACAATAATAATTAATCTGGAGATGCTCATCACTCGGTTTTCACTCGGCGTCAAAAGAACTGTTACAGAGAAACCACTGAATCAGATATACGCATTCGGAGACACTGTTTTCCTTGGTTCTTGTTGTTCCTCGTTTTTGGCGCGAAAAGTTTTGAAATTGTCTGCGTCTCTTCTTTACCTACTGTGCCCTGTCTCAGTTCTTTCGTTTCTTCTTTGGCCGAGGAGTAGCCCCTCAGAAGGAAAGTATCCTAAGTGTTACCCAAGGATCAGAATAAAAAGTGTCGGCAAATGATAGTCCCTGGGAGGGTATAATAACGCACTATTCAAAAGTTTGCCTTTTTTCCTTATTCCAGAGAAATTTTGAAAAATTCAATTTTTTGTCAAATGAGGGATGTGTCAACTTTGAAAAATCATAACAAATTTCAAATTTGAGTTTGCGACTTCGTCGAAAAACGAAAATGTATCTCAAGAAGTGCAGTTTTCAATAAAAATAAAGACTAGTTGATCGATCTTGAAATATTTTTACGAAGTTGAAAAGTGCGTCAACATCAGAAGACCCCATTATCCAATTCGAGCACTTTTCGGAGGGAGGCAGCCATAACACTATGTGGGGTGGGTATATTGACTGTTGTGAGTTACAATAACATTGTCAAAACTGGGGGTAACCGGCCATTTTCGAAAAATATTTTCATTTTTTAGTCAACCCGATTTTCGAATTTTCGAGGATTTGAGAAAATTATAATTTTCAACTGCATTTCTTAAAAGACCATTTCAAAGGTAACACTTTTGCAGTTGAACGTTTTTTGATATCTCTTATCACTTTCGAGATATTGACTCTTGAAGTAAGAGCATTCGTTTCACTAACATAGGCCACAAAATCGAAAAAATGGGCAAAAAACTATAAATGAAATCTCAGTTTTTTCATGCGTTTTCCGACGTAAAATGACGAGTTCTTCTCAGTTCTGCAGTCAGTTTGGATGAATAACCCTCCGTTCTTCTGATATGGTCTCTTTCGTATCAGTACTAACTGAAAAACCGGAAATTCCTGCAGATTCGATATTAGTTTTTACTATCTATTCAATTTCATGTTTTCATCTAATGTTCATATTATCATTTTTGGGTTTATCAAAAGCTGTATCTATTATAGTTCCGATGAAATCCCCACTAGTTCGAGCCATTTTTTCGATTTTGTGGCCTATGTTAGTGAAACGAATGCTCTTCCTTGAAGAGTCGATATCTCGAAAGTGATAAGAGATATCAAAAAACGTTCAACTGCAAAAGTGTTACCTTTAAAATGGTCTTTTAAGAAATACTATTGAAAATTATAACTTTCTCAAATCCTCGAAAATTCGAAAATCGGGTTGACTAAAAAATGAAAATATTTTTCGAAAATGGCCGGTTACCCCCAGTTTTAAGAATGTTATTGTAACTCACAACAGTCAATATACCCACCCCACATAGTGTTATGGCTGCCTCCCTCCGAAAAGTGCTCGAATTGGATAATGGGGTCTTCTGATGTTGACGCACTTTTCAACTTCGTGAAGATATTTTTAGATTGATCAACTAGTCTTTATTTTTATTGAAAACTACACTTCTTGAGCTACATTTTCGTTTTTCGACGAAGTCGCAAACTCAAATTTGAAATTTGTTATGATTTTTCAAAGTTGACACATCCCTCATTTGACAAAAAATTGAATTTTTCAAAATTTCTCTGGAATAAGGAAAAAAGGCAAACTTTTGAATAGTGCGTTATTATACCCTCCCAGGGACTATCATTTGCCGACACTTTTTATTCTGATCCCTGGGTAACACTTGGGATACTTTCCTTCTCAGACATCCATGTTGCGCAACAGTTCTATGTCCGACCTGGTCTGATGTTCTTCTCTCTCGCCTTATGCGTCAGATGAGGAGAGACGGGGGTGAGCGAACAAGAACGGGGGACACACCGGCGGCGAGAGTTCGAGCTTCGCTGAATTCCAATTAGTCTCTAAAACTTATTTCCACGGGACCTATGTCTTCATTTCTACTTGGCACGGTTCCAGAAACAGTTATTCGGAATAGTTTCGCCCCTCGTCTTTTCTTATAGTCTTTCTTTGTTCGGACTTTGACACCGACCTTCCCCATGCAATTCTGATTCAAGTCCTGTCGGCATTCCTTCTCAACTCTCAATATTCATTCTTCGTCTCTTTTTCGAAAAATAGACACTCTTCGCGCTCACTTCTCCCCATATTCAATCCCCGTCCACCATTCCAGTGTGAGGGGTACGTCACCCGTTTTTTTTCGGTAACTTTTTAGCTGGTCATTGTAACATGACACCGCTTTCCGCGGCCCATCTGCGACAGACAGTGCATCTGGCTCAGTGTGTCTCTCTTGACAACTTCAGCGGAGTCTAAGCCATAAAACTTTCGGCAACTTTTCTGAGCGCCAGTGTAACAGGACACTGTCTTCGGGGGGGGGGGGGGGGGGGGGGCGTCTGCGGCAGACCGTTTTCGCGCACCTAGCTCACAGTGTCTTTCTGGACAGCTTCCGATATAATGTACGCATTGAGGGGCACATCATCTTATTCGAGAAGAAGGAAGATGAGAGAAGGAGATATTCTGTCTTTTTCGCCAAAGTTGTCTGGTACTGTTGGAGCGAGAGGAAGGGGGGAGGTTGTCGATGGGAAGCAACAGGAAAGAGAGAGGGAGACAACACAGGCTTGTCCAGAGTCTTTCTCTTTCTCGGGTGACGGACCCTGAAATTCTGAAAAAGTCGAACTTTTTTCTGAGTGACCGCAGTAAACTTTCAGCATGATTATTCATCTTTTTAACCATAAAGACACAGTTCAAAATAGAAATGGGGAAGTTTCTGGTCATGAACTGTTCAACAGCAAGATTAGTAAAATTGCCGCAATGGCAATCTACAGGGTGCGGCATAATTATTAGGACGCGTTTGAAACGCTATATCCCCAGAATAAAAAGTAGGATCAGCATGATATCTCGCGAAAAGTTTACTTATAATATTACAAAACAAATGGCATTCACAGTTTTCGAATTGATCTCTTTCGCCTCGCCTCACAGCACGAAGTCTCTGCGAGTTGGAGTCGACGACGGCACGCAGGTAGTTTGCGGCGACATCGTCCCATTTCTCCAGAAGCGATTTTTCCAGAGCATCCAATTTTGTATAATTTTTAGTGAAAACCCTCTGGGTCAAATATCCCCACACGACAGAGTCCGTCGGATTTAAATCCGGGCGAAAAAACGTGTCATTCTGATGTGGTGATGGACTCGCGAAAATGGTTTTTGCACCACTGTTTGGTGGGTTTAACACGATAAGCGGTCGCTCCGTCCTTCATGAACCCCCATGATTTATTTCGAAAGTGATTTTGGGCCCCGGGAAGAATAACTGACTCTAAAATATAATATCATCAATGATTTTGAGTCACTTTGGCTCGAGGATCCACAAAAATCAACTGAGTTTTGCCATTTGCGCAGATTCCACCAAACACCATCACTGAAGGTGAATGAGACGTTTTGTTAAGGATTTTTCCTCTCTGACAAGCAGATTGGAAGTCTTTTGCAATGATCCGATGGTTCTGACCGTTTTTTCGGCTTCCGCAGTTAAAATTTTCTTATCGGTGAACACTGTTCGGAGGTGCGTGCAAATGCGTGCCGCCGCCAGGAGTTTCCGTGTTTTTTGCATTCGGACAGTCTTATTTTTTTCTGGCAAGGACCCACTTTTTGGATGTGATAAGGGATCATATTGAGCTTCTTTTTCACAACTCTCCTCATCGATTTCTTACTGAGACCCGTCTCTTTTAGTATCGTTCTCATGCTTCGTTCCGGATTTCGGCGAAATCGTTCTCGGACTGTTTTGACCACGGTAGGGGTGTGACAATAATTTCTCGTCCGGTTATGAGTTGGCCAGAAGAGGTACGAAGGCGTTGGTAACAAAAAACAGTTCGATGGTCCAGTGAGTGATGAATTTTGAGGGTTCTACTATCGATGCCATCGAAATGTCTTCGCAACTACGGAGAGCTCTGCCGGAGAATCATTATATCTCGAGATTGATAAGAGATATAAAAAAATTGTCAACAGCAAACTTGTAACCCTTGTTTTAATCTACAAGTTTGCCGTTGACAACTTTTTGATATCTTTCATCGATCTCGAGATATAATGACGCAAAGTCGCGTCCTAATAATTATGCCGCACCCTGAAAATAATTTTCAAAATCTTTTTTATATGCTCTCTCTGTGAGGAACTCATCTTTAGAGAGAGAGATTTTTGACTGTGTGGCAAGTCGAAAGTCCCTCTTATCCACCGGTCTCTTACTATGCGAAATTGGAAACTTCAGCTGATTTCCAACGGCACGGCTACTCGCTCTCTGTTCCCCATTTGCCCTTTTCCCATCAACTTTTTCAATTTGCCCTTGTCTCCCTTCCTTCCCTCTCCCGCTGTGTTTGTCATCACGGCCACTTGCCAGTGTTCCGACTGTCGGTAGGCGCATGTTGATCTGCCGCCCTGCCGCCCCGGCACGTCTGTTGAGTCATCTGGTGTTTACCCCTTCCCCTTCCCCGGCCACTTCCCCTTAGACGTTTACCCCTTCCCCTTAGAGCACACTTGCATGGTTACAGAGATTAGTGAAAGGGGGAAGGGGCAAATGTCTCTCCAATCCCCATGGTGCTCATGACGGTTGTTATTCGAAATGGGAATCGGAATCGGCGCCCATCTCTCACCGTTCTCCTCATCTGCGAGTTGTGAGTGTGAGCGGATGAGGGAAATGAGGGGAGGGGTGGAAAGATGACCCCACAGCTATGGCTAATTTGCGCAACACGGCTAAATGTGTTCAGAGGTATCCTATTACACGCACACTTGTTCTGTTACAGATAATTATAATTCTATATTTCGTATAAATGTTTTCTATTTTCTTCTCTTTCTCCGCAACAATTTAGCTCACTTTCAAGTTGGAACTCCCCATAGCGCAGCGAAAAGAAGGGAAGAATGAGCGAAGGGGATGACGCCGCGGCCTTTTCGACGGGAGAGTGAGAGATGAAGAGACGAAGAGGTAGAGAGGGCATGAAAGGGCGCCTCTCACTCGTTCCCCCGTCGCCCCTCACACACGGTAGCCATGAATCAAACCGTCTGCTCGTCTGCGTCTCTCCGCCGCCACATAAGAGACGCGCTCTCTACACACAGTTTGAGGCACGCCAGACACGTCTCTCCCGACTGTGTACTCTCTCGCATCGTCTGCGTCTCTATCTCCGCTTTGCCTGGCGGAAACCAGCCGGCCGTTCATTCATTCTCTCCCTACCCCCGAGTCCCCTGACGGGTTGACTACTCCTCCGGGAGTACCGCTTTCCCCTGAATCTCCCCGTTTCCCCCTTATCATAGACTCCTGATATGGACTCTACACTCACTACCGATTTTCACTGAATTCAAATTGATTTCTGGTAACAATGGAGACTGGTAAGCATTTTTCAGAATTTTTTAAGAGTAAAAAAAACCAAAGCAAAAATGCATGTTTTGGATCATAATTTTGAACAGATTTAAATATTTTAAAACCAATAAAGATCACGAGGGTTGGTTTTGAGAGAAAATGTGAATGAGCGAACAAATTTCGTCATCTGATTCATTTTCCAATCCAAAGAAGAAATCGTGAAAAGTTAAAAATGAATCGTTCTCCGATTTCTGAAATTCTGTTTCAATTTTTGAAGTATTCGCTTGTTCCAATTTTTGGAAAATCAAAAAAAAAAAACATTTTTTACTCACTTTCACTTTTCAGTCACAAACCTTTTTTTCACTCACAAAACTTCGGAATAATCGAAAAATTAGTGAGCCTCGTTTCGAAGTTTATTATTTAAGATTCATCTCAAAAATTTCAGAATTCAAAAATTTGAGACTTTTCTAAGAAAAAATACAAAACAATTTTAACTTTTTTTTGATTTATTACAAAATTTAAAGGAAGACTGTTCGTATGGTGCGCCTTAGGGGCTAAATGTTATGGGATCATGTTAATAGAGACTAGTGCTACCCATCTGCACCGACTTAGTCTCCAGGCTCCACCTGCAGGAGTACGGTAGATGCTCAAAGAGCACAAAATCAACTTTTTTGTTTGTTCTGCGAAAAATCCGAAAAAACTCTGAGATGTCAAGCACACTGATGTGTTTGTTTTTCCAAAATGTTGAGTTCGGAAACTTCCTACTTTTCGAGAAAAAATTCAAAATGTCACTTTTTCATTAGTTTTTAAGAGAAATGTGGTTTTTCCAGATCTTAGTAGTGGCTAAACTTCTAAAATGGCAAAACCGCAGCCAATCCTCTCACATATGCCAAGACACATCAAGGAGAGGATTGTCAATTCATTACACACCGTCCACAAGTGAGAATCTTTTTCAAATTATGTAGTTGAAACTGACTTTTCTTCAGATCATCTCTGCGTCAATGCTCAAAAGAAAATCAGTGGTTGATCAATCGACGATCACTTATGAAGATTGGAATGGATCCAGAAGATCACCATCGACGGAACTGTGTTCGACAAGTGGTAAGTGTCCTTCGACCCTCCCACAATTGACATCCCTCCACTCATTTCCAGCTTCCAAACATCCGACACTCTCATCGGATGCCACACGATCGATTCATTGCACACCGCCCACAGACTGACGATGACCAGCCGAGCACATCGAACGGTAGATTTGAAAAGATTAGTAGTGCTATCAGAACTTCTTTCGAGTAAGAAGAAGTCGTCGCGTCACTAACCTAATTTCCCATCTCACCTCAAACTATAATTGTTTATTCAATACAATTTGTGCTCGCTCTGAGAAAACGTACTTCACGCGTTCTAAAATCTCGAACCTCATTATATCTCCTGAAATGTAATCCGAAATGACCCCAACCTTTTCTCTACAATGTAATTGAAGAATTTCGCACTTCCAATTAATAAAAATCTCCAAAAGTTCTGTCTGATCTGTTTGTTCCAATTGGCAAAGGTGTTAACGTCATTTTGATATCAACTGACTGAAAGCAATGAAAAAGTTGAATCGAATCTCAGGATGAACTGGGAGTTTCGGAGTGGGGGGTTCGGAGTGGGAGGTTCGGAGAAGAATCAGATGATCCGTGGTAGTGATGGGAGGTTCGGAGGAGGATCAGATGATCGATGGTAGTGATGGGAGGTTCGGAGGAGGACCAGATGAACGGTGGTAGTGATGGGAGGTTCGGAGGAGGATCAGATGATCGGTGGTAACGATGGGAGGTTCGGAGGAGGATCAAAGGAGGAGGAGGAGGTCGACGGATGGCTTATAATTCTTCGGAAACGTGCGATCGCAGAAGTCTTTGTCTTTGATGGTGTACACCTCCACGAGATGTGCGCGAGCACATTACTGAGGGGATTCTTAGTGGTCAAAGACGGGAAACGCAGTGTTTGGGGTCGACAGGTTGCCTAGCCTTACCTGAACACTGTAGGCTGAGTACACCAACGCTCTTCCAAGAACGCCGAAGGGACAGGCTCCGGAGGTTTTTGCGGAAATCCAGCTTAGAGCACTGGGAAGCCGGGGGCCAAAAACCCTCACCACATCAAGCCCATCTAGCTGAAGTGGGTGCACAACAACAGCTACAAACAACAAAAAACACTCTTTGAAGAACCATAACTGGCTTCAAAATTGAGTTAGAACGTTGGTTAAAAAACGAAATTGTAGGTAATCATGTCTTGTTCACAATCCACTAATCACTGTTCTATCAAATCATCAGTCACTATCAGAAATTATCACTTTTCTGAAAATGGTCAAATCCTAATCTCAAAAACTGACCTTAGAATTTCTCTGGAAGTTTTTCCATTCGATCCGCCGTATATGTATCCGGTGTTATCACAGAACCTCTTATCACCGAGTTATCACTTAAGAGGTTTTCTGTATCTCACTAGATTTTTCTTCAAGAAAGTGTTTCCTGGTGGCAATATTGTACGGAAAATGTAATTTTATTATCATACCAACTGATATCGATGACGATAAACAAAATATTCGTAACATTGAGCCGAAAATGGTCATCCAAAGGAAGATCAAGGTCTTCAGTGATGATAAATCAGTTTTAAGCCGTTTTTTGCACTGTTCTATCAAATCATCAGTCACTATCAGAAATTATCACTTTTCTGAAAATGGTCAAATCCTAATCTCAAAAACTGACCTTACGATTTCTCTGGAAGTTGTTCCATTTGATCCGTCATTCAATTTTGAGCATTTTCCCCATGTGCCTATATACTAGTCATCGAACGGATTTTGCGAAAAATGAGGAAAACTAAAAATAACACCTAATTTTTCGTGAAAAATGTAGGTTTTTCCGTTGTTACCGAAATATTTTGCAGTGGTTATGGTTATAAAAATTGTGAGATCACTATTGCAAAGTGTTCCGCACATCCCTACCAACCCACTTATCGCTTTAATGTTTCTACAGCGCTTTTCACCAGTATCAGTTTTTTCATTCTGAAAAGTTTGAACCTTTTTCTGAGTGGTCGCAGTATACTTTCAGCATGATTATGGATCTTTTTGAGTAAGAAGGCGCAGTTCAAAATAGAAATGGAGAAGCTCACCGAACTTCGACGTATCGGGTTCGCACTTCGAACTGCTGACGACTGTCTCGTTCGACTGACATCCTTCGACCGCATTCGGAATCGCTGCCAACATTCCGCCCCTTCTCGAAATGGTGCCGGTCACTCGTCGAAACCGACCACTACAACTACTCGAAAGAAAGAGCCCTGGAAGCAGCTGCGAGCCGGAAAAACCGAATTCGGTTAATTTTACCCTCTTGCATATTATACATTTCATAAATCTTGGAACCTGCGCAAACGCGCTCCGCTAGACCCGTGTTGGTCTCGCCACAACTCTTGTCTGCGTCTCTTTTGGAATACACGAGACAGAGTCAATAGTCGTGGCGCGACCAACACGAGTCCAGCGGAGCACCGAATTCGGTTAATTTTATTATCGGATTCCATCGAAATGGCCCCGCAACCAAAGAGAGCTCTTCCGGAAAATCAATATATCTCGATATTGATAAGAGATATCAAAAAGTTGTCAACAGCAAACTTGTTGTCCTAGTTATGATTTACAGGTTTGCTGTTGACAACTTTTTGATATCTTTTATCAATATCGAGATATATTGATTTTCCGGAAGAGGTCTCTTTGGTTACGGGGCTATTACGATGGAATCCGATAGTACACCCTTGCGTAACTCTATTATTAAGAGAAAACGAAGCAGCCGACACCTTTCAGGGTCCGCGATGACCCCGCCGCCGCGTTTTCGCCGCGGAGAGACCAAAAAAGCAGAATATGTGCTCCGGAAGGCGTCAAAGTTGTGGGATCGCTTAGAAAATTAACGTGCATCATCGGGCCAACATTTCTGACCCGTCTGTCCGAAAACGGTCCAAATCAGTCCAGTAGGCGCTGAGAAAAGGCTGCGGACGGACAGACGGACACACCGACACACATTATTTGTCGTTCAATAAAAGTAAAGATCTATTGTTTTTAAATAAAGGGAGCATAAGAAGGAACAACCGGTGAGGAATACTAGTGTCGCTTATTGCTTGAACACTGAAACAGAAACCTGGATGCCACCTGCTAATAAGTCAACTTTTACTGTTCGAAATCGACGGTCTCTGGCTCATATGTTCATTCTACCTGCTACTTTCGCATGTTTGACACTCACTTTTTTTTGCAAACAAACGCACGCAAATCAGCTGCAAAACCACGTCCCAGTTACAGTCATCACCTGAAACTGCAGTTCATGAGAGGGGCGCCTCAGACGGTGCTATTCGTGCGAATTGAGTTGCCAGATAATCTGTGCTCCCCCTCTTACAGAGCATCGCTTTCAAGCAACTTCTGTGCAATTTGAAGCCCTCGGAAAAATGGATGGAAAAAGGAAGATGACCTCTTTATCATCACGACAGAGCGCGATTGCACGATCTCGACTTCTATAAATACATCTTCACGCAACTGAGAAGCTGCTTCTAGAAGAATTAGTTGTGCCGACTCAATCTCAGTCTATTGTGTACATTCTGAAACGGAAGAACTTACTGTTAGCCGGAACTTTTGCACATTTCCTCAAAAAAAGTAAGAGCTAAAACGCGACGGTCACTCGAGAAATCATCATCTCGCCGCGCTCTCTAGCTATCAGATTTTCCGTTTTCCGCCGATTTTTGCTATCCGTTTTTGGCAAAACTTGATTTTTTTTTCCGGAATTTTTCGCTTGAAAATCTAATTTTTCCAAAATAAGGACGATTGCTTGTCAAGTTTCTAGTTATTGGTGTGCTTTCGAGCAAAAAATCAGTTAAAAAAATCCGAATTTCGCGCAAATTTCCGGTTTCCGTATTCTATTTTCGGTCGTTTTTGCCATTACGTTTTATAGTTTCCGGAAGCGAAAATTTTAATCTGTCTGGTCCCCCTCTGCTAGCTATCCCTTCCAAGTGAATTCGAACATCTGTTTCTCGGTTGCCACGATCACTTCCCCTCTTTGTGGGACCACCATTGTTCGTCTAGTCTCACCATCTCATCCTCGCTCTATCTCCTCATCCCATCTGCACATTTTATTGTTTCCCCCGCTCTCTCTCTGTCAGACAGTTCTGCCCCGCCCATATGGCTCGCTCGCCATCTTCTCATTCACTCTCTCCTCTTCTACACCCCGCCGTCCTCCCGGCCGATCGTCTTTTCATTCAGAGCAGACTGACCGTTTAGAACGTCTCTTATTATTGTTCTCTCTCTCATTCCCTTTTCCAATTCACTCTTATTCTCTGTTTTTACCTGTGGCACCCTAGACTCATCATATAATCAGTCACATTTCCAGCAATCACGATGAGCGACCTGATCGATCGGAAGAAGCCACTGATCGAAGAGCGGGTTCGACTACAGCTCGGTAAGTTGAACAGTCAAGTTTCCCTAATAAGCCATTTTTTATCGATTTCAGAAGCGCTCGGGCCGGACTTAGCGGCCCCGTATATTCAACCCGTGCACCATCCGAAAGTGGAAAGACAGGAGGAGCGAGAAGAGGAGCATGCCGATGAAGAAATCAAAGGTGACGTCAACGAAGAAGTGGAAGACGACGCGGAAGGAGACGCCGTACGGTACGGAGTCGAGCAGGGAGCTCAAGAAGGTGAGTGATAACTCGGCGCGGAAGTCTCAACTTTCCCTGAGATTTCTAGGACTCTTGAATTAGATAATTCACTAACTGTTCCATTTCAGATGTGGCCCAGCCAAATAACCAAGCCCCACCGGCCGTCAGAGAGGGGAAGGTTCTTCGCGAATACAGGCTATGAGCAGCACATGATGCAGCAGCACCACTGGCAGCTGCCATTCGCCCCTCAGAGATTTGTTGCTCAGCAAATGGCTCAAGGGCCGTACTTCGCGGCACCAATGGGCCCAGGGGATCCAGTCGCTGTTGAAAGAATGGAAGGAGCGCAAAGATTGAAGGAGTACGATAGAACGATAGAGATTCTGGAGGAGCAGTTGGAGGAAGAAAAGAGAAAGCGGAGGATAGCCGAGCTGCAGAGGCTGATCGCCGAGGTGAGTGTGAGCACGGATCGTGTATTATCGGCAGAAATGCAGCCAAGCGCATCGGCTTCACCGGCCGTCCAGGACTCACTGCGGTCGACGCATTCTACGTCGTCCCGGCCGCCAACATCATCCGAAGGACACTCGTCTGCCGGACAGCCGACAACTGAGGAATGCTTCGAGCCCTGGACAACCAGCTGCCACTAAGACGCCAAAGAATCGCGGACGCCCCCGCCTGTCCGCTGCCAATGAGCCACCAAGGAAGCGAGGACGTCCATCGAAAAACCGGAAGTGAAGAGATTGTTCTTTTGTTTTATATGTTTGTTTCGATAAAAATTCAATGAAAAAGCCCTTTGTAAATCTTCTAGAATCAAGTTTTTAATACGTTTAGAAGTTGGTGGGAACGAAGAAAGGCGAGGGCGGAAATCTGGCGATATGTGGCTGAAAGGTGAGGGAGGTGTCGAGGAGAAGATCGAGGTCCCTTATACATAATAGATTATGAGGAGATAGGGAGGTCGAGAATGTGGTAGAGGCGGCGAGGATTGGCTGAGCCAATCATTCAGTTTTCATGAATCTCTACTATTTAGATCCGTGGGTTGTTTGGGGTCGACAGGTTGCCTATCCTTACCTGAACACTGTAGGCTGAGTACACCAACGCTCTTCCAAGAACGCCGAAGGGACAGGCTCCGGAGGTTTTTGCGGAAATCCAGCTTAGAGCACTGGGAAGCCGGGGGCCAAAAACCCTCACCCCATCAAGCCCAGCTAGCTGAAGTGGGTGCACAACAACAGCTACAAACAACAAAAAACACTCTTTGAAGAACCATAACTGGCTTCAAAATTGAGTTAGAACGTTGGTTAAAAAACGAAATTGTAGGTAATCATGTCTTGTTTACAATCCGCTAATCACTGTTCTATCAAATCATCAGTCACTATCAGAAATTATCACTTTTCTGAAAATGGTCAAATCCTAATCTCAAAAACTGACCTTAGAATTTCTCTGGAAGTTTTTCCATTCGATCCGCCGTATATGTATCCGGTGTTATCACAGAACCTCTTATCACCGAGTTATCACTTAAGAGGTTTTCTGTATCTCACTAGATTTTTCTTCAAGAAAGTGTTTCCTGGTGGCAATATTGTACGGAAAATGTAATTTTATTATCATACCAACTGATATCGATGACGATAAACAAAATATTCGTAACATTGAGCCGAAAATGGTCATCCAAAGGAAGATCAAGGTCTTCAGTGCTGATAAATCAGTTTTAAGCCGTTTTTTGCACTGTTCTATCAAATCATCAGTCACTATCAGAAATTATCACTTTTCTGAAAATGGTCAAATCCTAATCTCAAAAACTGACTTTACGATTTCTCTGGAAGTTGTTCCATTCGATCCGTCATTCAATTTTGAGCATTTTCCCCATGTGCCTATATACTAGTCATCGAACGGATTTTGCGAAAAATGAGGAAAACTAAAAATAACACCTAATTTTTCGTGAAAAATGTAGGTTTTTCCGTTGTTACCGAAATATTTTGCAGTGGTTATGGTTATAAAAATTGTGAGATCACTATTGCAATGTGTTCCGCACATCCCTACCAACCCACTTATCGCTTTACAAGGGAACCATTTTACCTTAGCTCTTTAGGATTGGCTACAAATTTGCATATAGATTCTTGAGGTGATTCTAAACAACTCTTCAGTTGAAAAAAGTTGCCCGTTCGGCCTCCCCTTCGAGATATTTGCGTTTGAAAATTGCTGAAATTTTGCACGGATTAACGTGGAAAACGGTGTGGGCGCCACCGCGCATATCAACCCACCTATCCACCACTGTCGGCAGTGGGTCGGTGGCCGAGAGGGGTAGAGGCGCGGGTCGTGTGCGGCAGCTTGTTGGTTCGGTCCCCGCTGATGCTATACCTTTTTTGCTTTTTATTTCCGGTCACCTTTTGCTGAAAAAACCAAAGTCCGAAAATTTTTTCCAAAAATTTTTCATTTTTTTACAATTTTTTTTTCTTTGATTGGGAATTATAAAAAATCACCAAAAAACTTCTTCACACCATCATAGCATACCGTAAAGTCTCTATTAGAAGGGCGCCTCTATTAGAAGGGCGCCTCCAATAGAAGGGCGTCTGGAAGAGGCTATTGAAAAATAGAAGGGCATCCTCCATTAGAAGGGCGCCCCCATTAGAAGGGCGCCTCCAATAGAAGGGCTCCTTAAGCGAACGTGTTCACCTGTGACGAGACAGCCGTTCTCCTCGACTTTTCTAGCAGCACAACTGTTGATGAAAAGGGATCTCGACAGGTTGGCAGTTATTGACCGTTTGGGGCGGTGATTAGATGATTCAACGCGGAGTTTCACGGCGAGCACGGTCGTTATGATAGATACTACCGCAGATGAAATGTTGGGGGATTCTCAGTCCTATCTCCTCAGAAATGAAGACATCCACTTCACGTTTTGGTGCTTAAAAATGAGCACGCGGAGGGTCCTGACTTTCACGTTACTCATCATTCTAATTTTTACCCAAGTACCCTCATTCCAATTCTCACAGGAGCGCAACCGGGGCTCTTATAGGATCATTTCACTCACAACTGATCTGTTTCGTACCATTCTTAGGCCAAACGACGCAGAATTTAACGAAGATTACGATTATTATACCCCCGAGGACCGCGAAACGAACCGAGCGAAGCGACCTTGCGGAGGATTCGGGCCGAGGCCCAAGAATCCCCTAGTCCGAGAGGGGCTGTTGAAAAATAGAAGGGCAGCCTCCGTTAGAAGGGCGCCTCTAATAGAAGGGCATCCGGGAGAAGCTGTTGAAAAATAGAAGGGCATGCCCTTCTAATAGAGACTTTACGGTAATTTTGTCTACGACTGACAAATATTCATTTTTGACAAATTGTCATTTTTATTCCAGGAAATGAAATCTGCGATCATGTGGACATTTCATTTGGAAAACTCACGTGTGTCCATATTTCTGTTGTGATCACGATGACTACTGCTATGCTGGTGTGAAGAAGTTTTTTAGTGATTTTTTATAACTCCCAATCAGAGGAAGAAAATTGTAAAAAAATGAAAAATTTTTGGAAAAAATTTTCGGACTTTGGTTTTTTCAGCAAAAGGTGACCAGAAATAAAAAGCAAAAAAAGTATAGCATCAGCGGGGACCGAACCAACAAGCTGCCGCACACGACCCGCGCCTCTACCCCTCTCGGCCACCGACCCACTGCCGACAGTGGTGGATAGGTGGGTTGATATGCGCGGTGGCGCCCACACCGTTTTCCACGTTAATCCGTGCAAAATTTCAGCAATTTTCAAACGCAAATATCTCGAAGGGGAGGCCGAACGGGCAACTTTTTTCAACTGAAGAGTTGTTTAGAATCACCTCAAGAATCTATATGCAAATTTGTAGCCAATCCTAAAGAGCTAAGGTAAAATGGTTCCCTTGTTAATGTTTCTACAGCGCTTTTCACCAGTATCAGTTTTTTCATTCTGAAAAGTTTGAACCTTTTTCTGAGTGGTCGCAGTATACTTTCAGCATGAATATGGATCTTTTTGAGTAAGAAGGCGCAGTTCAAAATAGAAATGGAGAAGTTTCTGGCCATGAACTGTTTAAGACACGTTCTCTGAGAATCTCGAAATGTGGAGGGCACTAGGATTTCAAAACGATCCTCGAGGGCTATAATTTTTTGTGTGTGTAGGTACATTAGTTGTAAGACATATGTACCAAATTTTGGGAGGCTCAGCCCCTCTTGGCTGGAATTACAGACAAGCAAAGTCGAAAAACCAACTGTTTTCTCCGTCGACCGATTTAAATAATTCTTTGACCAATCGATAGAACACACTTTTTTATGCACCTTTGCAGTTTATCACTTATTTTTATCACCACTTTGAAGACCAGAAAATATCCATTTTGTAGTTTAAAAAACACATTAAAAATTTTT
This sequence comes from Caenorhabditis macrosperma, assembly GCA_963932285.1. Lineage (NCBI taxonomy): Eukaryota > Metazoa > Nematoda > Chromadorea > Rhabditida > Rhabditidae > Caenorhabditis > Caenorhabditis macrosperma. The sequence continues at coordinate 23,953,508 of OZ010618.1, read as the reverse complement.
TCGACCCTCCCAAAATCGGACCCACAATCACTAAAAACAGTTCTATATAGTATATTGATAGGCCTTTCATATAAAAATATAGTGGTGATCGAAACGGATTGGGTAAAAATCCAAAAAAATCAATAACTGATAATCATTTTTGAAAATTTTCTCCGATTCGAATGGAACAAAAACCATTCGAAAGAGCATCTTATTTTGAGCATTTTTTGTGAAGAGACTCATGTTTGAATTTCATTTTCAGATGCTGAAAATTTCAGATGAAATCTCAAAAATTAGGTTGAATTTGATTTTTAATTTTTTTCGACCCTACCAAAGTCGAAACCACAATCACTAAAAACAGTTCTATATAGTATATTGATATGCCTTTCATATAAAAATATAGTGGTGATCGAAACGGATTGGGTAAAAATCCAAAAAAATCAATAACTGATAATCAGTTTTGAAAATTTTCTCCGATTCGAATGAAACAAAAACCATTCGAAAGAGGACCTCATTTTAAGCATTTTTTGTGAAAACACCCACTTTCGAAACTTTATTTGAACACTTGGAAAAAGTGATTCTTTCTTGGAGTTATAACTACAGCGCATTTCCGTGAAAATTGGGTCTCGCGAAGAGGAGGATGGTTCGTGAGTGTTCTATATGAGCAAAAAACGAGATATTTTTCAAATACATAAATAAGGACCATTACTACCCATGTGCACCAACTTATTCACGGGGCTCCACCTGGAGGAGTACGGTAGGTGCTCAACGAGCACAAAACCAACTTTTTTGTTTGTGCTTAAAAAAATCTGAAAAAAAATTCAGAAATATCAAGGACACTAATCAATATGTATTCCCAAAATTTCGAGTTCAGAAAACAAAATTTGTTCGAAAAAAAAATCTCGATACTCATTGTCTCCTTGCTTTCCACTTGAATTTCAGATCATCTTATCTTGATTGGGAGTGATAAGATTGATTAAGTCTGTTCACAAAAAATGCTCAAAATAAGATGCTCTTTCGAATGGTTTTTGTTTCATTTGAATCGGAGAGAATTTTCAAAAATGATTATCAGTTAGAGAAGTATGGCAGCAACCTACGTATTCCAAAGGGATGCCGCCCCATGAGTCATCGATGAGTCATCGGTACCCCTGCCCCCTAGTGATGAGTCATCATTTTAATTACCTAATTGATTACCTCATTAATTTTAATTACCTCATTAATTTTTTAATTACCTCATTAATTTTTAATTACCTCATTAATTTTAATTACCCTATATATGGTATTCATCCGACTCCATTTTTTGAGCTCTATCCAATGATGCTACTTTTATCTATTTTTATTGATTTTTATCGTTTTCATCACTTTTAATTACTTTTTATTGATTTTCATTACTTTTCATTACTTTTAATTACTTTTTATTACTTTTTATTACTTTTTATTACTTTGATTGGTTTTCATCGAGATTTTTGCAAAGTTGGTTTTGTCGCCGCGGGGGTTCGAACCCGTGGCCGTGTGCACCTGGTCGGCGCACTCACCCAAAACACTAAAGGTGTAAGCAAACACCCAGGGGCATTGGTCGTTTATATACCCGGCGCGCGGGGCCGGGGCGCGCGCCGGGGGGTGGGCGCCCGGCGGGGGGCGCCCCGGTCGTCCCTCATGTTTGCCTATGCTGCGTCTCTCCCGAACTAACACTATCTCGCCGGGGAACTGCGTATCTCGCGAACTAACACTATCTCGCCCGAGAACTGTCTCTCAGGCTTCTGCCGAAATTTGAGAGGGAAAGTGAGTGCGCCAAAGTTTTCCGCGAAAGTTTTTCCCGCATTTTCCCTGGTTTTAATTAGTTGTTGTTGTTTCTCGTTTTTAATTAACAGGTTTATTCAAAATAATAAATTGAAATTATTTAAAGTTAGTTGTTGTTGTTTCTCGTTTTTAGTTAACAGGTTTATTCAAGATAATAAATTGAAATTATTGTTTCTCGTTTTCAATTAACAGGTTTATTTAAGATAATAAATTGAAATTATTGTTTCTCGTTTTTAGTTAACAGGTTTATTCAAAATAATAAATTGAAATTATTTAAAGTTAGCTGTTGTTGTTTCTCGTTTTTAATTAATAGGTTTATTCAAAATAATAAATTGAAATTATTTAAAGTTAGCTGTTGTTGTTTCTCGTTTTTAATTAACAGGTTTATTCAAGATAATAAATTGAAATTATTTAAAGTTAGTTGTTGTTGTTTCTCGTTTTTAGTTAACAGGTTTATTCAAGATAATAAATTAAAATTATTTAAAGAGTTAACAAATATAATATGCAATTCTCCGGATTGATCTTTGTAAATCTTCACAATTCTTTCTTTCAACCTTATCAAATAAAAATAAACCTCTATATCAATTCGGGTTGAATCGAATTGCGACAACCTCGAGCGGTCGCCAAATTCCATTCCCGTCCACAACGATCGGAGATCGAGGTACCACCAACCGTCCACCGTACACCCAATAAAAATGGGTGCACAACTCGCGCGCGCCGGGGGTGGGCGTCCGATGCCGGGCGCCCTGGCCGTCCCTCATGTCTGCCTATGCTGTGTCTCTCCCGAACTAACACTATCTCGCCCGAGAACTGCGTATCTCCCGAACTAGCACTATCTCGCCCGAGAACTGTCTCTCAGGCTTCACACCCCGCACTGAGAGCGAAATTTGAGAGGGAAAGTGAGTGCGCCAAAGTTTTCCGCGAAAGTTGTTCCCGCATTTTCCCTGGTTTTAATTAGTTGTTCTTGTTTCTCGTTTTTAATTAACAGGTTTATTCAAGATAATAAAATATTATTGTTTCTCGTTTTCAATTAACAGGTTTATTCGAGATAATAAATTGAAATTATTGTTTCTCGTTTTCAATTAACAGGTTTATTTAAGATAATAAATTGAAATTATTTAAAGTTAGTTGTTGTTGTTTCTCGTTTTCAATTAACAGGTTTATTCGAGATAATAAATTGAAATTATTGTTTCTCGTTTTCAATTAACAGGTTTATTTGAGATAATAAATTGAAATTATTTAAAGTTAGTTGCTGTTGTTTCTCGTTTTTTAATTAACAGGTTTATTTGAGATAATAAATTGAAATTATTTAAAGTTAGTTGTTGTTGTTTCTCGTTTTTAATTAACACGTTAATGCGAGATAATAAATTGAAATTATTGTTTCTCGTTTTCAATTAACAGGTTTATTCAAGATAATAAATTGAAATTATTTAACGTTAGTTGCTGTTGTTTCTCGTTTTTTAATTAACAGGTTTATTCAAGATAATAAATTGAAATTATTTAAAGTTAGTTGCTGTTGTTTCTCGTTTTCAATTAACAGGTTTATTCAAGATAATAAATTGAAATTATTTAACGTTAGTTGCTGTTGTTTCTCGTTTTCAATTAACAGGTTTATTCAAGATAATAAATTGAAATTATTTAAAGTTAGTTGCTGTTGTTTCTCGTTTTTTAATTAACAGGTTTATTCAAGATAATAAATTGAAATTATTTAAAGTTAATTGCTGTTGTTTCTCGTTTTCAATTAACAGGTTTATTCAAGATAATAAATTGAAATTATTTAAAGTTAGTTGCTGTTGTTTCTCGTTTTTTAATTAACAGGTTTATTCAAGATAATAAATTGAAATTATTTAAAGTTAGCTGTTGTTGTTTCTCGTTTTTAATTAATAGGTTTATTCGAGATAATAAATTGAAATTATTTAAAGTTAGCTGTTGTTGTTTCTCGTTTTTAATTAACACGTTTATTCAAGATAATAAATTGAAATTATTTAAAGTTAGTTGCTGTTGTTTCTCGTTTTTTAATTAACAGGTTTATTCAAGATAATAAATTGAAATTATTTAAAGTTAGCTGTTGTTGTTTCTCGTTTTTAATTAACACGTTTATTCAAGATAATAAATTGAAATTATTTAAAGTTAGCTGTTGTTGTTTCTCGTTTTTAATTAATAGGTTTATTCGAGATAATAAATTGAAATTATTTAAAGTTAGCTGTTGTTGTTTCTCGTTTTTAATTAACACGTTTATTCAAGATAATAAATTGAAATTATTTAAAGTTAGCTGTTGTTGTTTCTCGTTTTTAATTAACACGTTTATTCAAGATAATAAATTGAAATTATTTAAAGTTAGTTGCTGTTGTTTCTCGTTTTTTAATTAACAGGTTTATTCAAGATAATAAATTGAAATTATTTAAAGTTAGCTGTTGTTGTTTCTCGTTTTTAATTAACACGTTTATTCAAGATAATAAATTGAAATTATTTAAAGTTAGCTGTTGTTGTTTCTCGTTTTTAATTAATAGGTTTATTCGAGATAATAAATTGAAATTATTTAAAGTTAGCTGTTGTTGTTTCTCGTTTTTAATTAACACGTTTATTCAAGATAATAAATTGAAATTATTTAAAGTTAGTTGCTGTTGTTTCTCGTTTTTTAATTAACAGGTTTATTCAAGATAATAAATTGAAATTATTTAAAGTTAGCTGTTGTTGTTTCTCGTTTTTAATTAACAGGTTTATTCGAGATAATGATTTAATTAGTTGTTGTTTCTCGTTTTTAATTAACAGGTTTATGCGAGATAATAAATTGAAATTATTTACTGATTTAACAAATTCAATCAGTGGAAACATGTAATCCTCCAGATTGATCTTTGTAAATCTTCACAACTCTTCAAATGATGGTTTACCCATCGAACCACGTGATTATCGTTTTTAATCAGGTTTTTCGTGAAACAAGCTCTAATTCTCTTGTTTCCCCACTTTATTGCCTTTTTGATGAGGAAATAGAGGCAATAATATCCACAAACAGCTGAAAGCACATCCTGGACTGGTATCAGGTTTTTCATGAAACAAGCTCGAATTCTCTTGTTTCCTCACTTTTCCTGTTGTTTCACGTTGGTACAGTATTCCAAATTAAACCAATTGGCCGTTGTGTGGTTCTTATATTTGGCGAAAATCACTCGGGAAAACGCATCTAAAGTGAGAGCGGGTGAAGTTGCAAATCTCGAGAACAGTCTTCAGGTCGATTGTTGTCAGGGACTGGGTTAATGAGAGAAAAACGTCTGTACTTTGTGCTCAACTGACTCTTTTCACTTATGCGAAAATAAGGTAATAACATACTCCTCGGGCGGGGCCAGTGCGCGCGCCGGGGGTGGGCGACCGGTGGGCCGCCCCGGCCGTCCCTCATGTTTGCCTATGCTGCGTCTCTCCCGAACTAACATTATCTCGCCAGGGAACTGTCTCCCGGGTTTCACACCCCAAACTGAGAGTGAAATTTGAGAGGGAAAGTGAGTGCGCCAAAGTTTTCCGCGAAAGTTGTTCCCGCATTTTCCCCGGTTTTAATTAGTTGTTGTTGTTTCGCGTTTTCACATTTAATTAACAGGGTTTATTCAAGACAATAAATTAAAATTATTTAAAGAGTTAACAAATATAATATGCAATTCTCCGGATTGATCTTTGTAAATCTTCACAATTCTTTCTTTCAACCTTATCAAATAAAAATAAACCTCTATATCAATTCGGGTTGAATCGAATTGCGACAACCTCGAGCGGTCGCCAAATTCCATTCCCGTCCACAACGATCGGAGATCGAGGTACCACCAACCGTCCACCGTACACCCAATAAAAATGGGTGCACAACCTTATCTCAACGAAATTCCACCGGTAAATAATTTTATTTTCAGGGGTCATTCTAAACAACATAAGATAATTGTGCAAAATCTCGAGAACAGTCTTTAGGTCGATTGTTGTCAGGGACATCCTGGGTTAATGAGAGAAAAACGTCTGTACTCTGTTCACAACTCCCTATGCTGCGTCTCTCTCTCTCTCTCTCTCTCTCGAACTAACACTATCTCGCCCCGGCGTACCGGGGCTGGGCGCCCGACGGCGGTCACCCCGAGCGGCCCTCATGTTTCCCTATGCTGCGTCTCTCTCTCGAACTAACACTATCTCGCCCCGGCGTGCCGGGAGCTGGGCGCCCGACGGCGGTCACCCCGAGCGGCCCTCATGTTTCCCTATGCTGCGTCTCTCGAACTAACACTATCTCGCCCCGGCGTACCGGGGCTGGGCGCCCGACGGCGGTCACCCCGAGCGGCCCTCATGTTTCCCTATGCTGCGTCTCTCTCTCGAACTAACACTATCTCGCCCCGGCGTGCCGGGAGCTGGGCGCCCGACGGCGGTCACCCCGAGCGGCCCTCATGTTTCCCTATGCTGCGTCTCTCTCTCGAACTAACACTATTTCGCTAGGGAACTGCTTATCTCTCGAACTAACACTATCTCACCGAGAACTGTTTCTCATGCTTCACACCCCGCACTGAGAGCGAAATTTGAGAGGGAAAGTGAGTGTGCCAAAATTTTCCGCGAAAGTTGTTCCCGCATTTTCCCGTCATTTTTACTTTTAGTTGTTGTTGTTGTTGTTGTTGTTTCTCGTTTTCAGTAACACAGTTACCGGCCTGAGACAAGGTTCTCGACAAACAGTGACGAATTCCTTCTGAGAGATTGTCGGAATTTGGTTACGGAAAGTGGAAATAAGCCGAAGCCGTGTTGGCTGGCGAAGTGGAGCTTGGCCGAGCGAGGTGAGGGCAGACGGCGGGAGAGATACAATGATTATTGTAGAGGCGGAGACGGAATCATCGCAATAACTCCCTTGAAAGCAAGAGAGTCGACACTTCACACGTTCGTGAAAACACTGATTAAAACGATTATCACATGGTTCGAGGAGATATTCATTTTTATTTTATTTTTATTTGATAAGGTTGAAAGAAATAAATATATAATTTTGAAAGCGCTAGTATGCAGGACAATTTTCATAAAAATGGAATACATGCATCACACAGCCACAGCGAAGTCGACGAGCCGTTCGATATCTTTTTCGGGATCGTTCATATAGACGATTTTGACGCGCGGATCTTTAGCACTTATGTCGGCAACTTTGACATGGAATGTGTCGGTGGGTTGGAAATTGGAACGATTCAGCCCGACGATAATTTTTTCGTACCCAACGGACTGTAAGGTAGGTTTTGAAACTTGGGACATAAGTTTCCTTACATTTTTTAAAAGTTCCAGAGCGGTAAATTGCCAATCTCTATCGTTGTTAAACGAATCGACTACTAAGATGAGCCCTGTAAAACCCAGGTTTATTTTTCCATATGCTTCAACTTCTTACTCAATCCTTCTGAATATAGTTTTGTGTCTTCCGTTGTTTCAATAAGTTGTAAAAAACGCGTTTTGTAGCGTAAAAGACGGCTGAAACGGTTTGATTGCCCCGATACTCAATGAGGGAGTCAATTTACTTTTTGGATGAAATGAGTTTTGCGCGCTGCTCGATGAAGTTGGACACGTTCTTGGGGCAACCCTCCTGTATTTGCAGTCGAACCGGGGGTTTTATATCCACAGTCATCGGACTAAGCGAGGGAACGTGGACTATGCACATTGAACACGGAACGAGACTCTCTGAAATGAGATAAGGGAAGATTCAAAGAGATTATGCGATCTGCTAACTTAGATGTGTGATGTGTGCGTTCTCGAGCCGAGCCACATACATATTCACCTCAAATCGCTTCTCAATCAGTTCGATGTTCGAAAGACTTGTCAAGCTCTTTATTCCCGCCCTGTTCTTCTTAATCCAATCAAGATTCGGTATTTGCTCGGCAATTTGCTGTTCCAGTATATCTCTCCGCCTGTCCACGGCCTTCTTGAGCTCCGTCAATGCCAGTTTCCCGTTTTCCAGATTGAAAAATCGGAACCTTTTCAGTTCAGAGTAGGTGTCACGGAAAGCAGAACCGCTGAACGAGTAGGTTTTTATAACGCTGAAGCGATCGTTGATTGCGGATATCTTTGATTGTACTTACGTTTCGATGCTCTCAATGTTCTTGAGAATCGCTACTTCTTTGTCATCAGCGATTTGCAGAACATCTTTGATCTTCGTACGCATCTCCTTAACTTCCGATTGAAGGGTGACATAGCTATGGTCTTTATGAGAAGATCCCCGCCGGAAGCACTCGGGACACATGAGTCTGTTCTGCAGAAAACAGCATTTCTCCAACTGAAATGTTTAATTAAACTGTTTCCAATAACAAGAAAGGTTACTTTGCAGACGAACGCCACTTTTTCTCCAGGGTGATCCTTGCATTCGGGAGCTTCAATCGGTATGTTCACGAACAGAGCGAGCTTATCGTGGTGGGTGAGAATTGGTGGTGAATGCACGTAATCCCAGCATCTACAAAATTTGATCTAATTAACTGCTATTAAATGACACAAAAAACCCCACGCATCGCACAGGTCGGCCTCACAGTGTTCACAGAAGCTCGTAGCCTCGTGAGCAGAGTTCTCGTCACAAGTACCGTCGTTGTTCCTCTTCTTCTTCTCCTGTTTCTGTGACCGAGCGGTGATTAAACGCCCTCTGAGGAATTTTTAATTACCGTCATTAGTCTCTGCCTTTTTCGAAATTTCGCGTCTTCTCTTATTTGTAGAATACTAAAGTTTTTCTTCAAATTCTTCACTTCACCGTCCTTCACTCGGGTTCGTGTCCGATCGAAAGGGCACGCGAGCAGAGAACCGGTAACGATTCGTTGAGCACAATCGGTACATAAAGTGTGACCGCACGCTGAAAAAGGAAACGATTGGTAAATACTCGGAGATAAGGGACTCACCGGATAGAATGCGAGGGATTGCCCCTTGCTCCTCTGAATATTCTTGTTCACAAATCGGACAGACTACCACGCCTGTCAGAACACTCATTATCCAAAACGGCTGAAATTTACTCAAATTTTCTTTCATCGGCATTCTGGTTTCCGATTTGAGGCGGAAAAGGTTTTCACGAATAAAGTTATGAGTAATCAAACGGTTGTTCTGAAACGGTAGAGTTAGAAGGATTCCAAATACTTTTTGACAAATTTTGGTGAAATAAAATATTATTCCCGCAAATTCTTGTCAGTTTTGTAAAAAAAGGTGGTGGCATGCGGCGTCGCCCTCAAATGAGTCAGATGAGTCATGCCGAGTTCGGGAAGGACGCTACTTTGTTAATGGATCCCTATGATGTAAAGTGGGTACACACCGGGGTACTGTCTCACGGGAACAACTTATTCCCTTTCCAACTCCTGTTAAACTCAACTTAATTAAAGGTTTTACTGAAAACGAGAAGCATCAACAACTAATTAAAAATTACCGGAAAATTTTGGCGCCCGGGCCTCTCTCATGTTTGCCTATGCTAGGTCTTTCTCAATCTAGCACTATCTCACCCAGAACTGAGAACGGAATTTGAGAGGGAAAGTGAGTGCGCCAAAATTTTCCGGTAATTTTTAATTAGTTGTTGATGCTTCTCGTTTTCAGTAAAACCTTTAATTAAGTTGAGTTTAACAGGAGTTGGAAAGGGAATAAGTTGTTCCCGTGAGACAGTACCCCGGTGTGTACCCACTTTACATCATAGGGATCCATTAACAAAGTAGCGTCCTTCCCGAACTCGGCATGACTCATCTGACTCATTTGAGGGCGACGCCGCATGCCACCACCTTTTTTTACAAAACTGACAAGAATTTGCGGGAATAATATTTTATTTCACCAAAATTTGTCAAAAAGTATTTGGAATCCTTCTAACTCTACCGTTTCAGAACAACCGTTTGATTACTCATAACTTTATTCGTGAAAACCTTTTCCGCCTCAAATCGGAAACCAGAATGCCGATGAAAGAAAATTTGAGTAAATTTCAGCCGTTTTGGATAATGAGTGTTCTGACAGGCGTGGTAGTCTGTCCGATTTGTGAACAAGAATATTCAGAGGAGCAAGGGGCAATCCCTCGCATTCTATCCGGTGAGTCCCTTATCTCCGAGTATTTACCAATCGTTTCCTTTTTCAGCGTGCGGTCACACTTTATGTACCGATTGTGCTCAACGAATCGTTACCGGTTCTCTGCTCGCGTGCCCTTTCGATCGGACACGAACCCGAGTGAAGGACGGTGAAGTGAAGAATTTGAAGAAAAACTTTAGTATTCTACAAATAAGAGAAGACGCGAAATTTCGAAAAAGGCAGAGACTAATGACGGTAATTAAAAATTCCTCAGAGGGCGTTTAATCACCGCTCGGTCACAGAAACAGGAGAAGAAGAAGAGGAACAACGACGGTACTTGTGACGAGAACTCTGCTCACGAGGCTACGAGCTTCTGTGAACACTGTGAGGCCGACCTGTGCGATGCGTGGGGTTTTTTGTGTCATTTAATAGCAGTTAATTAGATCAAATTTTGTAGATGCTGGGATTACGTGCATTCACCACCAATTCTCACCCACCACGATAAGCTCGCTCTGTTCGTGAACATACCGATTGAAGCTCCCGAATGCAAGGATCACCCTGGAGAAAAAGTGGCGTTCGTCTGCAAAGTAACCTTTCTTGTTATTGGAAACAGTTTAATTAAACATTTCAGTTGGAGAAATGCTGTTTTCTGCAGAACAGACTCATGTGTCCCGAGTGCTTCCGGCGGGGATCTTCTCATAAAGACCATAGCTATGTCACCCTTCAATCGGAAGTTAAGGAGATGCGTACGAAGATCAAAGATGTTCTGCAAATCGCTGATGACAAAGAAGTAGCGATTCTCAAGAACATTGAGAGCATCGAAACGTAAGTACAATCAAAGATATCCGCAATCAACGATCGCTTCAGCGTTATAAAAACCTACTCGTTCAGCGGTTCTGCTTTCCGTGACACCTACTCTGAACTGAAAAGGTTCCGATTTTTCAATCTGGAAAACGGGAAACTGGCATTGACGGAGCTCAAGAAGGCCGTGGACAGGCGGAGAGATATACTGGAACAGCAAATTGCCGAGCAAATACCGAATCTTGATTGGATTAAGAAGAACAGGGCGGGAATAAAGAGCTTGACAAGTCTTTCGAACATCGAACTGATTGAGAAGCGATTTGAGGTGAATATGTATGTGGCTCGGCTCGAGAACGCACACATCACACATCTAAGTTAGCAGATCGCATAATCTCTTTGAATCTTCCCTTATCTCATTTCAGAGAGTCTCGTTCCGTGTTCAATGTGCATAGTCCACGTTCCCTCGCTTAGTCCGATGACTGTGGATATAAAACCCCCGGTTCGACTGCAAATACAGGAGGGTTGCCCCAAGAACGTGTCCAACTTCATCGAGCAGCGCGCAAAACTCATTTCATCCAAAAAGTAAATTGACTCCCTCATTGAGTATCGGGGCAATCAAACCGTTTCAGCCGTCTTTTACGCTACAAAACGCGTTTTTTACAACTTATTGAAACAACGGAAGACACAAAACTATATTCAGAAGGATTGAGTAAGAAGTTGAAGCATATGGAAAAATAAACCTGGGTTTTACAGGGCTCATCTTAGTAGTCGATTCGTTTAACAACGATAGAGATTGGCAATTTACCGCTCTGGAACTTTTAAAAAATGTAAGGAAACTTATGTCCCAAGTTTCAAAACCTACCTTACAGTCCGTTGGGTACGAAAAAATTATCGTCGGGCTGAATCGTTCCAATTTCCAACCCACCGACACATTCCATGTCAAAGTTGCCGACATAAGTGCTAAAGATCCGCGCGTCAAAATCGTCTATATGAACGATCCCGAAAAAGATATCGAACGGCTCGTCGACTTCGCTGTGGCTGTGTGATGCATGTATTCCATTTTTATGAAAATTGTCCTGCATACTAGCGCTTTCAAAATTATATATTTATTTCTTTCAACCTTATCAAATAAAAATAAAATAAAAATGAATATCACTGTCAATTCGACTGGAATCGAATTGCGACAACCTCGAGCGGGCGCCAAATTCCGTGGCCATCCACAACGATCGGTGCTCGAGGTACCACCAAGCGTCCAGCGTACACCCATTGAAAATGAGTGCACAAACTTATCTCAACGAAGTTCCATCGGTAAATAATTATATTTTCAGGGGTCCTTCTTAACAACAGAAGATAATTGTAATTAAAAGAGCAGAAGTCTTACGTATGTATGCCAAGCGGGAGAGGGAGTGCTTTTCCAGTGCCCACGTCCCAGGCTTCGATGATCTGGATCTGCCTGAGGGTGTTCTCCATTTCGATCAGTTGGTCCATGGGGAGTGGCCCTCGTATGCACTGGAGAACCCAACCGCGAGCGCGGAAGTACTCAGCCAAGGTTGCGTCCTCCATCTAAACATTGATAATAATAATAAGAAGAATAAGATTAACCGGGTCTAACCTTGTCGGTTGGTTGCTGTAGATACCAAGGTCTGGTAGCTGGGATAAGGGAGAGTCGAGAAACATATTCCATTGTGGTTGGGAAGGGAAATGAGTTGATGGAAAGTTAATAAGTTTTCCCCGTGAGACATTACCCCGGTGTGTACCCACTTTACAGCATAAGGATCCATTAACAAAGTAGCGTCCCTCCCGAACTCAGCATGAATCTTATGACTCAGTTGAGGGAATAATGTTTTATTTCACCAAATTTACCAAACATTAGTGTTTCAGTACTCACACCCATACAACGCCGAGAGGAAACAAGTTGTTGCCTACACGGGCATGTACAAGTGGAACGTGAGGGTGATGAAGCGGAATTTCTCGGTATTGCTCCTCGAACCATGTGATAATCGTTTTAATCAGTGTTTTCACGAACGTGTGAAGTGTCGACTCTCTTGCTTTCAAGGGAGTTATTGCGATGATTCCGTCTCCGCCTCTACAATAATCATTGTATCTCTCCCGCCGTCTGCCCTCACCTCGCTCGGCCAAGCTCCACTTCGCCAGCCAACACGGCTTCGGCTTATTTCCACTTTCCGTAACCAAATTCCGACAATCTCTCAGAAGGAATTCGTCACTGTTTGTCGAGAACCTTGTCTCAGGCCGGTAACTGTGTTACTGAAAACGAGAAACAACAACAACAACAACAACAACTAAAAGTAAAAATGACGGGAAAATGCGGGAACAACTTTCGCGGAAAATTTTGGCACACTCACTTTCCCTCTCAAATTTCGCTCTCAGTGCGGGGTGTGAAGCATGAGAAACAGTTCTCGGTGAGATAGTGTTAGTTCGAGAGATAAGCAGTTCCCTAGCGAAATAGTGTTAGTTCGAGAGAGAGACGCAGCATAGGGAAACATGAGGGCCGCTCGGGGTGACCGCCGTCGGGCGCCCAGCTCCCGGCACGCCGGGGCGAGATAGTGTTAGTTCGAGAGAGAGACGCTGCATAGGGAAACATGAGGGCCGCTCGGGGTGACCGCCGTCGGGCGCCCAGCTCCCGGCACGCCGGGGCGAGATAGTGTTAGTTCGAGAGAGAGACGCAGCATAGGGAAACATGAGGGCCGCTCGGGGTGACCGCCGTCGGGCGCCCAGCCCCGGTACGCCGGGGCGAGATAGTGTTAGTTCGAGAGACGCAGCATAGGGAAACATGAGGGCCGCTCGGGGTGACCGCCGTCGGGCGCCCAGCTCCCGGCACGCCGGGGCGAGATAGTGTTAGTTCGAGAGAGAGACGCAGCATAGGGAAACATGAGGGCCGCTCGGGGTGACCGCCGTCGGGCGCCCAGCCCCGGTACGCCGGGGCGAGATAGTGTTAGTTCGAGAGACGCAGCATAGGGAAACATGAGGGCCGCTCGGGGTGACCGCCGTCGGGCGCCCAGCTCCCGGCACGCCGGGGCGAGATAGTGTTAGTTCGAGAGAGAGAGAGAGAGAGAGACGCAGCATAGGGAGTTGTGAACAGAGTACAGACGTTTTTCTCTCATTAACCCAGGATGTCCCTGACAACAATCGACCTAAAGACTGTTCTCGAGATTTTGCACAATTATCTTATGTTGTTTAGAATGACCCCTGAAAATAAAATTATTTACCGGTGGAATTTCGTTGAGATAAGGTTGTGCACCCATTTTTATTGGGTGTACGGTGGACGGTTGGTGGTACCTCGATCTCCGATCGTTGTGGACGGGAATGGAATTTGGCGACCGCTCGAGGTTGTCGCAATTCGATTCAACCCGAATTGATATAGAGGTTTATTTTTATTTGATAAGGTTGAAAGAAAGAATTGTGAAGATTTACAAAGATCAATCCGGAGAATTGCATATTATATTTGTTAACTCTTTAAATAATTTTAATTTATTGTCTTGAATAAACCCTGTTAATTAAATGTGAAAACGCGAAACAACAACAACTAATTAAAACCGGGGAAAATGCGGGAACAACTTTCGCGGAAAACTTTGGCGCACTCACTTTCCCTCTCAAATTTCACTCTCAGTTTGGGGTGTGAAACCTGGGAGACAGTTCCCTGGCGAGATAATGTTAGTTCGGGAGAGACGCAGCATAGGCAAACATGAGGGACGGCCGGGGCGGCCCACCGGTCGCCCACCCCCGGCGCGCGCACTGGCCCCGCCCGAGGAGTATGTTATTACCTTATTTTCGCATAAGTGAAAAGAGTCAGTTGAGCACAAAGTACAGACGTTTTTCTCTCATTAACCCAGTCCCTGACAACAATCGACCTGAAGACTGTTCTCGAGATTTGCAACTTCACCCGCTCTCACTTTAGATGCGTTTTCCCGAGTGATTTTCGCCAAATATAAGAACCACACAACGGCCAATTGGTTTAATTTGGAATACTGTACCAACGTGAAACAACAGGAAAAGTGAGGAAACAAGAGAATTCGAGCTTGTTTCATGAAAAACCTGATACCAGTCCAGGATGTGCTTTCAGCTGTTTGTGGATATTATTGCCTCTATTTCCTCATCAAAAAGGCAATAAAGTGGGGAAACAAGAGAATTAGAGCTTGTTTCACGAAAAACCTGATTAAAAACGATAATCACGTGGTTCGATGGGTAAACCATCATTTGAAGAGTTGTGAAGATTTACAAAGATCAATCTGGAGGATTACATGTTTCCACTGATTGAATTTGTTAAATCAGTAAATAATTTCAATTTATTATCTCGCATAAACCTGTTAATTAAAAACGAGAAACAACAACTAATTAAATCATTATCTCGAATAAACCTGTTAATTAAAAACGAGAAACAACAACAGCTAACTTTAAATAATTTCAATTTATTATCTTGAATAAACCTGTTAATTAAAAAACGAGAAACAACAGCAACTAACTTTAAATAATTTCAATTTATTATCAATTGATGGACGAGCTGATTTAGGTGCGTTTTTGATTCATTTTTGGAATGAGCGGAAGGCTTTGGTAGGATCGCTTTATTGGAGTGG
Organism: Caenorhabditis macrosperma; assembly: GCA_963932285.1. Classification (NCBI taxonomy): domain Eukaryota; kingdom Metazoa; phylum Nematoda; class Chromadorea; order Rhabditida; family Rhabditidae; genus Caenorhabditis; species Caenorhabditis macrosperma. Next base: position 23,938,350 of record OZ010618.1, on the reverse strand, counting down.
CACCGGGGTTTTGATACAGTATTTCCGACGTTTCGACTGTTTATAGTCATCATCAGGGATTTGGTTTAATTACCTATAAACAGAAAGAACTTAGGTGATTACATAGGCGTTCAAAAACCGAGTAAGGTGAAGGATGGAAAGGAAGAAAGAAAGAAAGAAAGAAAAGAGAAGAGAAAGAAAGAGAGGCAATCATCAGATTGAAGAAAGGCAATTGTGGTTGGGGGCTAATAGTGGGTGGCCAAGCAGACCATAGACATATCCCAAAAACAAATCGATATTGGTGTGAGAGGGGGAGTGATAGAGGTAGAGGTACAGGGAGGAGGGGGGGGGGACAGGTGGATGAGGGTCAGGTCAATTTTAGATATCCAAGATTGGCGACCATGTCCGTTAGCTCCTCCTTTGTGTTCAACTCCGGCTTCTCCATTTTGATATAAGTACCCTCGAGGATCCGGCGTTTCCAGGTGTTCCTCTCAATATCCAAAAGCTCCAAATGTAGTGACAGAGGGCCTCCGTTGTGTGCCTCCACTGAGTGTTTTGCCCAAGTGGTTGATTTGTAAGATGGGACGTGCGGTTTCTCAGCAGCACGGTAATGTTCGTTTATGCGCTCCGCTAGCGGGCGTCCGGTCTCTCCGATGTAGGATTTATTGCAGTCGCATGTGATTCGGTAGATGCCTCCTTTGATGCAGCACTTGCCTAGTCCTAGAGTGGGGCAAACACGACAGTTGCGTCTCTCGCATCTGATATCGAAACGGCGGTTTTTCACTAGTATCTGCTGGAGGGATCTTCCCTTCTGTTCCACGACCGTTGCGTTGATACCTGTGTGGTACAGTGAGTTCCTTGCAGTACGTGTGAAATCGTCCGAGATGAAGGGGATGTTCAGGATCATGCGTCTGTCTGCGGGGGACGGTTGGGTTTGGATCCTTCTGGTGCAGTGGCGGTGGATTCTCTGAGTAGACATTGACTGGACTCTGGCGTAGCCGTTCTCCTCCAAAATGTTTTTGGCCAAGTTCAGTGAGTACTGCTTGTGATCTATTGTTGATACTTGTAGAGCCGTTCTCGTTGTGGTTATCACTACATTTCTCTTGTGGGTTTTCGGATGATGCGAGTCATGTGGGACGAGGAGATTTCTGTTGGCCGGCTTCCTATACCATCTTGTTTCGAGTGCACCGTTGTTGTACTTGAGTTCCAGGTTGAGAAACGGGAGCCATCCGGTGATAGAGTCAGGTATTTCCCGTGTGACTCGGATGTTCTGGTTCTGGGCGTTGAGACATGCAAACATCTTATCGATCGACTCTTGGGTGTCCGCAAGTACCAGGAAATCGTCAATGTATCGTTTGAAATATACATGTGGGACACCTCTGCTGGGGCTCTCGACTTTGTCCATGTATATCACTGCTAGCACTGGTGCCAACCTGCTTCCCATTGCTAGTCCTCTAACTTGGGAGTAGAGTTGTCCGTTGAACTGGAAGGAGTTGAAGTTGAGGCATGCTTCCAGTAGTGTTTTTAGGTCTCTCCGGGTCACTCCGTGCCAGTTGAGTGATGAGCTGTTCTTCGTAAGCGAGCACAGAACTGCATCCAGGGCAGCGGCGTTATCGATATTTGTGTAGAGGGATTCAACGTCAAAACTCTCATATCTGACAGATGGCGTGGTGGTAACTTGATTCAGATCAGTCAGTAGGTTGGCAGTGTTGCTGAGGTGGCAGGGCACGAATTGCAGTAGTTGGGAGAGGATTGTGCAAACTACCCATGATGGTCGATCGGTTGGCCCGCCCGAGCCAGAGATAATGGGACGGACTTTGACTTTTGTTGGATCAGCGGCTTGTCCTCGTTCTTGGAACTTGTGGGTCTTGAAGAGACCGTAGAAGGTGTTCACAGTTGGATGAAGGTCTCGAAGGCGCTCTGCTGTTCTCTCATCCCACTTATCGAAAACCTTGTCCAGCTGTGCATTCAGACGATTCAATTCCAGGAGATATTCCTTCTTAGTTATCTTCTTGTAGATCGAGGAGTCTTCGAGGTGATGGCTCATAGCGGTCAGGTGAAAGGTGGAATCCGCAACTACGAACTCCCCTCCTTTGTCGGAAATGGAGCACACTATTGTCCTGTCTTTTGCCAGATTCTTGAGTGCCTGACTCTCTCCTCTGGTTAAGTTAGGCTTACTTTTCGGTAGAGGGATTGCTCTCTGGCACAGTGTTAGGGCGGCAGTGATCTTCCTGTCGATTGTTTCTAAGGAGGGAGGGATCCAGCACCTGGTTTTCGGGAAAGGAATGGGTGGCAATTGGTCACTTGAGGGATTCAGGCCGTTGTTTGTATCTCGTAGTAGAGCGCTCCGCAGATTCAAAGCCAGCGATATATAACCAGCGCTGACTTTCCTGATGAGTGCAAGATCGTGGCCAGGAAAGGACGGCGTGAACTTGGGTCCTTTTCAGCGCTGGTTATATATCGCTGGCTTTGAATCTGCGGAGCGCTCTACTACGAGATACAAACAACGGCCTGAATCCCTCAAGTGACCAATTGCCACCCATTCCTTTCCCGAAAACCAGGTGCTGGATCCCTCCCTCCTTAGAAACAATCGACAGGAAGATCACTGCCGCCCTAACACTGTGCCAGAGAGCAATCCCTCTACCGAAAAGTAAGCCTAACTTAACCAGAGGAGAGAGTCAGGCACTCAAGAATCTGGCAAAAGACAGGACAATAGTGTGCTCCATTTCCGACAAAGGAGGGGAGTTCGTAGTTGCGGATTCCACCTTTCACCTGACCGCTATGAGCCATCACCTCGAAGACTCCTCGATCTACAAGAAGATAACTAAGAAGGAATATCTCCTGGAATTGAATCGTCTGAATGCACAGCTGGACAAGGTTTTCGATAAGTGGGATGAGAGAACAGCAGAGCGCCTTCGAGACCTTCATCCAACTGTGAACACCTTCTACGGTCTCTTCAAGACCCACAAGTTCCAAGAACGAGGACAAGCCGCTGATCCAACAAAAGTCAAAGTCCGTCCCATTATCTCTGGCTCGGGCGGGCCAACCGATCGACCATCATGGGTAGTTTGCACAATCCTCTCCCAACTACTGCAATTCGTGCCCTGCCACCTCAGCAACACTGCCAACCTACTGACTGATCTGAATCAAGTTACCACCACGCCATCTGTCAGATATGAGAGTTTTGACGTTGAATCCCTCTACACAAATATCGATAACGCCGCTGCCCTGGATGCAGTTCTGTGCTCGCTTACGAAGAACAGCTCATCACTCAACTGGCACGGAGTGACCCGGAGAGACCTAAAAACACTACTGGAAGCATGCCTCAACTTCAACTCCTTCCAGTTCAACGGACAACTCTACTCCCAAGTCAGAGGACTAGCAATGGGAAGCAGGTTGGCACCAGTGCTAGCAGTGATATACATGGACAAAGTCGAGAGCCCCAGCAGAGGTGTCCCACATGTATATTTCAAACGATACATTGACGATTTCCTGGTACTTGCGGACACCCAAGAGTCGATCGATAAGATGTTTGCATGTCTCAACGCCCAGAACCAGAACATCCGAGTCACACGGGAAATACCTGACTCTATCACCGGATGGCTCCCGTTTCTCAACCTGGAACTCAAGTACAACAACGGTGCACTCGAAACAAGATGGTATAGGAAGCCGGCCAACAGAAATCTCCTCGTCCCACATGACTCGCATCATCCGAAAACCCACAAGAGAAATGTAGTGATAACCACAACGAGAACGGCTCTACAAGTATCAACAATAGATCACAAGCAGTACTCACTGAACTTGGCCAAAAACATTTTGGAGGAGAACGGCTACGCCAGAGTCCAGTCAATGTCTACTCAGAGAATCCACCGCCACTGCACCAGAAGGATCCAAACCCAACCGTCCCCCGCAGACAGACGCATGATCCTGAACATCCCCTTCATCTCGGACGATTTCACACGTACTGCAAGGAACTCACTGTACCACACAGGTATCAACGCAACGGTCGTGGAACAGAAGGGAAGATCCCTCCAGCAGATACTAGTGAAAAACCGCCGTTTCGATATCAGATGCGAGAGACGCAACTGTCGTGTTTGCCCCACTCTAGGACTAGGCAAGTGCTGCATCAAAGGAGGCATCTACCGAATCACATGCGACTGCAATAAATCCTACATCGGAGAGACCGGACGCCCGCTAGCGGAGCGCATAAACGAACATTACCGTGCTGCTGAGAAACCGCACGTCCCATCTTACAAATCAACCACTTGGGCAAAACACTCAGTGGAGGCACACAACGGAGGCCCTCTGTCACTACATTTGGAGCTTTTGGATATTGAGAGGAACACCTGGAAACGCCGGATCCTCGAGGGTACTTATATCAAAATGGAGAAGCCGGAGTTGAACACAAAGGAGGAGCTAACGGACATGGTCGCCAATCTTGGATATCTAAAATTGACCTGACCCTCATCCACCTGTCCCCCCCCCCCCCCTCCTCCCTGTACCTCTACCTCTATCACTCCCCCTCTCACACCAATATCGATTTGTTTTTGGGATATGTCTATGGTCTGCTTGGCCACCCACTATTAGCCCCCAACCACAATTGCCTTTCTTCAATCTGATGATTGCCTCTCTTTCTTTCTCTTCTCTTTTCTTTCTTTCTTTCTTTCTTCCTTTCCATCCTTCACCTTACTCGGTTTTTGAACGCCTATGTAATCACCTAAGTTCTTTCTGTTTATAGGTAATTAAACCAAATCCCTGATGATGACTATAAACAGTCGAAACGTCGGAAATACTGTATCAAAACCCCGGTGCCACTCCAATAAAGCGATCCTACCAAAGCCTTCCGCTCATTCCAAAAATGAATCAATTTATTATCTTGAATAAACGTGTTAATTAAAAACGAGAAACAACAACAGCTAACTTTAAATAATTTCAATTTATTATCTCGAATAAACCTATTAATTAAAAACGAGAAACAACAACAGCTAACTTTAAATAATTTCAATTTATTATCTTGAATAAACGTGTTAATTAAAAACGAGAAACAACAACAGCTAACTTTAAATAATTTCAATTTATTATCTTGAATAAACCTGTTAATTAAAAAACGAGAAACAACAGCAACTAACTTTAAATAATTTCAATTTATTATCTTGAATAAACGTGTTAATTAAAAACGAGAAACAACAACAGCTAACTTTAAATAATTTCAATTTATTATCTCGAATAAACCTATTAATTAAAAACGAGAAACAACAACAGCTAACTTTAAATAATTTCAATTTATTATCTTGAATAAACGTGTTAATTAAAAACGAGAAACAACAACAGCTAACTTTAAATAATTTCAATTTATTATCTTGAATAAACCTGTTAATTAAAAAACGAGAAACAACAGCAACTAACTTTAAATAATTTCAATTTATTATCTTGAATAAACGTGTTAATTAAAAACGAGAAACAACAACAGCTAACTTTAAATAATTTCAATTTATTATCTCGAATAAACCTATTAATTAAAAACGAGAAACAACAACAGCTAACTTTAAATAATTTCAATTTATTATCTTGAATAAACCTGTTAATTAAAAAACGAGAAACAACAGCAACTAACTTTAAATAATTTCAATTTATTATCTTGAATAAACCTGTTAATTGAAAACGAGAAACAACAGCAATTAACTTTAAATAATTTCAATTTATTATCTTGAATAAACCTGTTAATTAAAAAACGAGAAACAACAGCAACTAACTTTAAATAATTTCAATTTATTATCTTGAATAAACCTGTTAATTGAAAACGAGAAACAACAGCAACTAACTTTAAATAATTTCAATTTATTATCTTGAATAAACCTGTTAATTGAAAACGAGAAACAACAGCAACTAACGTTAAATAATTTCAATTTATTATCTTGAATAAACCTGTTAATTGAAAACGAGAAACAATAATTTCAATTTATTATCTCGCATTAACGTGTTAATTAAAAACGAGAAACAACAGCAATTAACTTTAAATAATTTCAATTTATTATCTTGAATAAACCTGTTAATTGAAAACGAGAAACAACAGCAACTAACTTTAAATAATTTCAATTTATTATCTCAAATAAACCTGTTAATTAAAAAACGAGAAACAACAGCAACTAACTTTAAATAATTTCAATTTATTATCTCAAATAAACCTGTTAATTGAAAACGAGAAACAATAATATTTTATTATCTTGAATAAACCTGTTAATTGAAAACGAGAAACAATAATATTTTATTATCTTGAATAAACCTGTTAATTAAAAACGAGAAACAACAACAACTAATTAAAACCAGGGAAAATGCGGGAACAACTTTCGCGGAAAACTTTGGCGCACTCACTTTCCCTCTCAAATTTCGCTCTCAGTGCGGGGTGTGAAGCCTGAGAGACAGTTCTCGGGCGAGATAGTGCTAGTTCGGGAGAGACACAGCATAGGCAGACATGAGGGACGGCCAGGGCGCCCGGCATCGGACGCCCACCCCCGGCGCGCGCGAGTTGTGCACCCATTTTTATTGGGTGTACGGTGGACGGTTGGTGGTATCTCGATCTCCGATCGTTGTGGACGGGAATGGAATTTGGCGACCGCTCGAGGTTGTCGCAATTCGATTCAACCCGAATTGATATAGAGGTTTATTTTTATTTGATAAGGTTGAAAGAAAGAATTGTGAAGATTTACAAAGATCAATCCGGAGAATTGCATATTATATTTGTTAACTCTTTAAATAATTTTAATTTATTATCTTGAATAAACCTGTTAACTAAAAACGAGAAACAACAACAACTAACTTTAAATAATTTCAATTTATTATCTTGAATAAACCTGTTAATTAAAAACGAGAAACAACAACAGCTAACTTTAAATAATTTCAATTTATTATTTGAATAAACCTATTAATTAAAAACGAGAAACAACAACAGCTAACTTTAAATAATTTCAATTTATTATTTTGAATAAACCTGTTAACTAAAAACGAGAAACAATAATTTCAATTTATTATCTTAAATAAACCTGTTAATTGAAAACGAGAAACAATAATTTCAATTTATTATCTTGAATAAACCTGTTAACTAAAAACGAGAAACAACAACAACTAACTTTAAATAATTTCAATTTATTATTTTGAATAAACCTGTTAATTAAAAACGAGAAACAACAACAGCTAACTTTAAATAATTTCAATTTATTATTTTGAATAAACCTGTTAATTAAAAACGAGAAACAACAACAACTAATTAAAACCAGGGAAAATGCGGGAAAAACTTTCGCGGAAAACTTTGGCGCACTCACTTTCCCTCTCAAATTTCGGCAGAAGCCTGAGAGACAGTTCTCGGGCGAGATAGTGTTAGTTCGCGAGATACGCAGTTCCCCGGCGAGATAGTGTTAGTTCGGGAGAGACGCAGCATAGGCAAACATGAGGGACGACCGGGGCGCCCCCCGCCGGGCGCCCACCCCCCGGCGCGCGCCCCGGCCCCGCGCGCCGGGTATATAAACGACCAATGCCCCTGGGTGTTTGCTTACACCTTTAGTGTTTTGGGTGAGTGCGCCGACCAGGTGCACACGGCCACGGGTTCGAACCCCCGCGGCGACAAAACCAACTTTGCAAAAATCTCGATGAAAACCAATCAAAGTAATAAAAAGTAATAAAAAGTAATAAAAAGTAATTAAAAGTAATGAAAAGTAATGAAAATCAATAAAAAGTAATTAAAAGTGATGAAAACGATAAAAATCAATAAAAATAGATAAAAGTAGCATCATTGGATAGAGCTCAAAAAATGGAGTCGGATGAATACCATATATAGGGTAATTAAAATTAATGAGGTAATTAAAAATTAATGAGGTAATTAAAAAATTAATGAGGTAATTAAAATTAATGAGGTAATTAATTAGGTAATTAAAATGATGACTCATCACTAGGGGGCAGGGGTACCGATGACTCATCGATGACTCATGGGGCGGCATCCCTTTGGAATACGTAGGTTGCTGCCATACTTCTCTTCAGTTATCGATTTTTTTGGATTTTTACCCAATCAGTTTCGATTACCACTATATTTTTATATGAAAGGCCTATCAATATACTATATAGAACTGTTTTTAGTGATTGTGGGTTCGACTTTGGGAGGGTCGAAAAAAATTAAAAACCAAATTCAACCCAATTTTTGAGATTTCATCTGAAATTTTCAGCATCTCAAAATGAAATTCAAACATGAGTCTTTTCACAAAAAATGCTTAAAATGAGATGCTCTTTCGAATGGTTGTTGTTCCATTCGAATCGGAGAAAATTTTCAAAACTGATTATCAGTTATTGATTTTTTTGGATTTTTACCCAATCCGTTTCGATCACCACTATATTTTTATATGAAAGGCCTATCAATATACTATATAGAACTGTTTTTAGTGATTGTGGGTTCGACTTTGGGAGGGTCGAAAAAATTTTAAATGTGTTTTTTGAACTATAAAATGGATATTTTCTGGTCTTCAAAGTGGTTATAAAAATAAGTGATAAACTGCAAAAGTGCATAAAAAGGTGTGTTCTGTCGAATGGTCAAAGAATAATCAAAATCGGTCGACGGAGAAAAAAGTTGGTTTTCCGACTTTGCTTGTCTGTAATTCCAGCCAAGAGGGGCTGAGCCTCCCAAAATGTGGTGCATATGTCTTACAACTAATATACCTACACACACAAAAAATTATAGCCCTCGACGATCGTTTTGAAATCCTAGTGCCCTCTTGTATTGCGGACTTCTCGCAAATCTCAGATAACGTGTCTTAACAGCAATATTCGTAAAATTGCTGTAGTGGCAATGTTTCACTTTTCTCAAGTATAAAATTCTCAAATTTTGTTTATATTTTCTCTCTATGAGAAACTCATTAATTTTTAATATAAGATACCGGTGCCATTGCAAAAACCCCAACATTTGGAGATATAGAGCTAATAGTTTTTATTTGACATGTCTCGAGAAGAGGCACCATCGACCATTGTAGCTGACAATCTGTTTCGCTGGGAAGATACGAGAAGCTTCGCGGAAGAAGGCGTCAATGATCTTCCGATTGACCTCCTTCGAGCACTTGTCCGGCTTGATCTCGACGCGGTAGCGATGGATGGCCAACATGGACAGGTGGACGGGGAAGTAGTTGGCGTTGAGCTGGATCTCACGCCCTACGGAGCCAAGGTTCGGACGGGCAGGGAAACCGAATGAGACGACGCTGGAAGATGATCGGAGTTGGGGAAGAGGGGAGAAGTGGGGGCTTACGCAGAACTGGTTTCCGGAACGGTCGCCTGTCCGGTCTCCTGTCTGGCTCCAGGTTGCATTGCTAGACGGACATAGTACTCCTGGAAATTGCGCTTCGTCATTTTAGGCTTCTAGTGCTTCCGGAAAACGGAACTCGCGGTTCTGGCTTCTTATGCTACGAAGTCAGTCAAACGGCGGTTACAGGGTTTCCGGAAAGATTCCGGGTTTTTCCGGATCACAAATACTCACGTAGTCTTCCGGTGTCATTTCCTCTGGAGATTTTTAGAAGGTGGCGAGATCGTTAGTGGATGACATGATCGAGATGGAAAGAATGAGAAATTTCTGGAAAATGTGTACATTAAGGATGCGATACTGTAGTTTTACAAGGGAACCATTTTACCTTAGCTCTTTAGGATTGGCTACAAATTTGCATATAGATTCTTGAGGTGATTCTAAGCAACTCTTCAGTTGAAAAAAGTTGCCCGTTCGGCCTCCCCTTCGAGATATTTGCGTTTGAAAATTGCTGAAATTTTGCACGGATTAACGTGGAAAACGGTGTGGGCGCCACCGCGCATATCAACCCTCGCATCCACCACTGTCGACAGTGGGTCGGTGGCCGAGTGGGGTAGAGGCGCGGGTCGTGTGCGGCAGCTTGTTGGTTCGGTCTCCGCTGATGCTATACTTTTTTTGCTTTTTATTTCTGGTCACCTTTTGCTGAAAAAACCAAAGTCCGAAATTTTTTTCCAAAAATTTCTCTTTTTTTTTACAATTTTCTTTCTCTGATTGGGAGTTATAAAAAATCACCAAAAAACTTCTTCACACCATCATAACAGTAGTCATCGTGATCACAACAGAAATATGGACAAACGTGAGTTTTCCAAATGAAATGTCCACATGATCGCATATTTCATTTCTTGGATTAAAAATGACAATTTGTCAAAAGTGAATATTTGTGCCAGTGGTAGACAAAATTATGCTATGATGGTGTGAAGAAGTTTTTTGGTGATTTTTTATAACTCCCAATCAGAGAAAGAAAATTGTAAAAAAAAGAAAAATTTTTGGAAAAAATTTTCGGACTTTGGTTTTTTCAGCAAAAGGTGACCAGAAATAAAAAGCAAAAAAAGTATAGCATCAGCGGAGACCGAACCAACAAGCTGCCGCACACGACCCGCGCCTCTACCCCACTCGGCCACCGACCCACTGTCGACAGTGGTGGATGCGAGGGTTGATATGCGCGGTGGCGCCCACACCGTTTTCCACGTTAATCCGTGCAAAATTTCAGCAATTTTCAAACGCAAATATCTCGAAGGGAGGCCGAACGGGCAACTTTTTTCAACTGAAGAGTTGTTTAGAATCACCTCAAGAACCTATATGCAAATTTGTAGCCAATCCTAAAGAGCTAAGGTAAAATGGTTCCCTTGTTAGGGATACTGTAGTTTCAACGAAAATACTGTAGTTTCAAACTGAGGACGCTGTAGAATCACCGGTATACTGTAGTTTTAGCAATACTGTAACGTTTTGGGTACACTGTAGATACTGTACTTTCAGAATGGGGTTACTGTAGGGGGATACGGTAGTGTTTTGAGGCTACGGTAGTTACTGGGATACTGTAGTTTCAAAAAAGATCTACTGCGGAGTTTAGGGGAGACTGAAGATTCTGAAGGATACTGCACTTCCAAAATGGGGATACTATACACTGCTCCACATACAGTGCTGGCCAAAAAGGTATGCCGTTTTGATTTTTTGAGCTCTGCCGGAGAATCATTATATCTGGAGATTGATAGAATATTTTAAAAGTTGTCAACAGCAAATTAGTAGTCCTAGTTATGAACTACAAAATTGCTTCTAACAACATTTCCATATATTTTATCAATCCCCAGATGTAACAATTCTCCGGCAGAGCTCTCCTCGGTTGTGGGGCCCGGCGGGAGAATCGTTATATCTCAAGATTGATAAGATATATCAAAAAGTTGTCAACTACAAACTTGTAGAACATAACCAGTACTATAATAATGCTGTTGGCAACTTTTTCATATCTCTTATCAGTCTTTAGATATAACGATTCTCTCGCAGGGCCCCGCAACCAAGGAGAGCTCTGCCGGAGAATTGTTATATCTGGAGATTGATAAGAGATATCGAAATGTTGTCAGTAGCAAATTTGCAGTTCATAACTAGGACTACAAATTTGCTGTTGACAATTTTTTGATATATTTCATCAATCTTGAGATATGATGATTCTCCCGCAGAGCTCAAAAAACCAAAACGGCATACCTTTTTGGCCAGCACTGTACCTACGTGACCTGCTCTATTTAACCGTTTCCGTGGTCTATTTTCCAAAGACTTCCAATCGATTGTTTCTTTTTTTTACTCTTGAAAAATTCTAAAAAATGCTTACCAGTCTCCATTGTTGCCAGAAATCAATTTGAATTCAGTAGAAATAGGTAGTAAGTGTAGAGTCCATATCAGGATTCTATGATAAGGGGAAAAGGGGAAATTCGGTGGGAAAGCGGTACTCCCGGAGGAGTAGTCAACCCGTCTGGGGACTCGGGGGGTAGGGAGAGAATGAATGAACGGCCGGCTGGTTTCCGCCAGGCAATGCGGCGATAGAGACGCAGACGATGCGAGAGAGTACACAGTCGGGAGAGACGTGTCTGGCGTGCTTCAAACTGTGTGTAGAGAGTGCGTCTCTTATGTGGCGGCAGAGAGACGCAGACGAGCAGACGGTGTGATTCATGGCGACCGTGTGAGAGGGGCGACGGGGGGAACGAGTCAGAGGCGCCCTTTTCGTGTTCTCTCTACCTCTTCGTCTCTTCATCTCTCACTCTTCCGTCTAAAAGGCCGCGACGTCATCCCCTCCGATCATTCTTCCCTTCTTTTCGCTGCGCTACGGGGAGTTCCAACTTGAAAGTGAGCTGAATTGTTGCGGAGAAAGAGAAGAAAAGAGAAAACATTTATACGAAACATAGAATTATAATTATCTGTATAATTATCTGTAGGCTAAGTCGGTGCAGATGGGTAGTGATAGTCCCTATGAACATAGTTACCTAGTTTCTCGACTCTAACTCATCTATAACACCCTAAGGCACGCCCCCTTATGACCATACTCTATCCTTACAGAGAACACGTTATATAGAATTATAATTATCTGTAACAGAGCAAGTGTGCGTGTAATAGGATACCTCTGAACACATTAGGCCGTGTTGCGCAAATAAGCCATAGCTGTGGGGTCATCTTTCCACCCCTCCCCTCATTCCCCTATCCGCTCACACTCACAACTCGCAGATGAGGAGAACGGTGAGAGATGGGCGCCGATTCCGATTCCCATTTCGAATAACAACCGTCATGAGCACCATGGGGTGTTGAGGTGGAACAAAAGGGAACGGTCCCTTCATCCCCCCTCGGGTAAACCTCTTTATTCATCCCCCTCGGGTAAACCTCAGAGTTGAAACATGAATTTATTACTCAAAAGACGTGGAGCGATACAATAGAGGTCAATTAACGGAATAAAAAGAGGAAAATAGATACATATAAGGGAAATAATAGGAAACGACGGTAATTTAGGCCAAGCTAGTCCTGGCCTAAATTGGAATTAGGGAAATTGGGGTGAATTTGGTCAAAATGGCGTGGAATTTCGTGGAAATGGTGATAAAATGGGAGTAAAAGGGTGAATAAAAGGAATATATGAGGAAATCGTGGGAAAAACTGGATAAAATCGGTGAATAAAGTAGAATATTGAAGAGAATTAAAAGAAAAACGAACAATTATTTGAATTCGAAAGTTAAAGGCGCATAGAGATATCTCAGCACGCGTAGGTGTCACTGTAGTTGCATCGGAGGTAGCGGCTGCCGGGGAGAGAGTCCAGACGGCGAGAGTGCGGCGAGAGACGAGTGCCGCAATGGAGACGGCAGACGGAAAGCAGCAAACAAGGCGAAATGAGGTGAAATTCACAGAATTTCGCCGCGATTTCGGGGAATTGTCAGGAATTATGATATTTCAGATCATTTCTGAAGAAATTCCGCGATTGGATACTCGAGAATTTCTCGAAAAATTTTTCCCGAAAATCGCGGGAAAGTCCCGAGATTTCTCGAGAAGTCTCGGTTCCTTCTCGGTTCCTTCTCGAGACTTCTCGAGAAGTCTCGGTTTGTTTTCGGTTCACGTGATAGGTGTATTTTGACCCATAGATTACGGATATCACAACGAAAAATCATGAAAAAAACATTCAAGGCCGTTATCAGTGATAAAATATCAATTTTTCAAATTGTCAAATTCTTCATTTTATCACCGAAAATAGCTTCTAGATTACGAATACAGTATTCAAAAATTACAGAAAAATCATTCAGGGCCCTTATCAGTGATAAAATTTTTTTTGAAAAACCAAAAAAAAGTTTCATCACTGATAACGGTCTAAAATGATTTTTCTAGGTTTTTCGTTATGATAGTCGCATTCTACGTGTCAAAATACACGTAAAACAACAATTTCATAACATAATTTGAACATTTTTGAAAACCCGTTTTCGCCTTGTGCTCCGCGAGCAGGCAACAAATTTTGCGTTCGAGTCCGAAATTTTGCGTGACAGGGGTATTTTGACACGTAGAATACGAATATCATAATGAAAAATCATAGAAAAATCATTTTAGACCGTTATCAGTGAGAAAACTGTTTTTTAATTTTTATTCTGTGTTCTCAACGGTCCATTTGTATCCTAAACCTGTTGAAATTATATTTTTGGAATTTAATATTTATTTCAGATAAATTAAAAAATTGCATAAATCTGGAAAATAAAAGAAAAACTGGTAATTCTCCCTTTCCAGCAATCGGAAAAATTTAATTTTTATTCTGTGTTCTCAACGGTCCATTTGTATCCTAAACCTGTTGAAATTATATTTTTGGAATCTAATATTTAATTCAGGTAAATTAAAAAATTGCATAAATCTGGAAAATAAAAGAAAAACTGGTAATTCTCCCTTTCTAGCAATCGGAAAAATTTAAATTTTATTCTGTGTTCTCAACGGTCCATTTGTATCCTAAACCTGTTGAAATTATATTTTTGGAATTTAATATTTAATTCAGGTAAATTAAAAAATTGCATAAATCTGGAAAATAAAAGAAAAACTGGTAATTCTCTCTTTCCAGCAATCGGAAAAATTTAATTTTTATTCTGTGTTCTCAACGGTCCATTTGTATCCTAAACCTGTTGAAATTATATTTTTGGAATCTAATATTTAATTCAGGTAAATTAAAAAATTGCATAAATCTGGAAAATAAAAGAAAAACTGGTAATTCTCCCTGTTTAGCAATCGGAAAAATTTAAATTTTATTCTATGTACTCAACGGTCCATTTGTATCCTAAACCTGTTGAAATTATATTTTTGGAATTTAATATTTAATTCAGGTAAATTAAAAAATTGCATAAATCTGGAAAATAAAAGAAAAACTGGTAATTCTCTCTTTCCAGCAATCGGAAAAATTTAATTTTTGTTCTGTGTTCTCAACGGTCCATTTGTATCCTAAACCTGTTGAAATTATATTTTTGGAATTTAATATTTAATTTAGGTAAATTAAAAAATTGCATAAATCTGGAAAATAAAAGAAAAACTGGTAATTCTCCCTGTTTAGCAATCGGAAAAATTTAAATTTTATTCTATGTACTCAACGATCCATTTGTATCCTAAACCTGTTGAAATTATATTTTTGGAATTTAATATTTATTTCAGATAAATTAAAAAATTGCATAAATCTGGAAAATAAAAGAAAAACTGGTAATTCTCCCTTTCTAGCAATCGGAAAAATTTAAATTTTATTCTGTGTGCTCAACGGTCCATTTGTATAATAAACCTGTTGAAATTATATTTTTGGAATTTTATATTTAATTCAGGTAAATTAAAAAATTGCATAAATCTGGAAAATAAAAGAAAAACTGGTAATTCTCCCTTTCCAGCAATCGGAAAAATTTAATTTTTATTCTGTGTTTTCAACGGTCCATTTGTATCCTAAACCTGTTGAAATTATATTTTTGGAATTTAATATTTATTTCAGATAAATTAAAAAATTGCATAAATCTGGAAAATAAAAGAAAAACTGGTAATTCTCCCTTTCTAGCAATCGGAAAAATTTAAATTTTATTCTGTGTTCTCAACGGTCCATTTGTATCCTAAACTTGTTGAAATTATATTTTTGGAATTTAATATTTATTTCAGATAAATTAAAAAATTGCATAAATCTGGAAAATAAAAGAAAAACTGGTAATTCTCCCTTTCCAGCAATCGGAAAAATTTAAATTTTATTCTGTGTTCTCAACGGTCCATTTGTATCCTAAACCTGTTGAAATTATATTTTTGGAATCTAATATTTAATTCAGGTAAATTAAAAAATTGCATAAATCTGGAAAATAAAAGAAAAACTGGTAATTCTCCCTGTTTAGCAATCGGAAAAATTTAATTTTTATTCTGTGTTCTCAACGGTCCATTTGTATCCTAAACCTGTTGAAATTATATTTTTGGAATCTAATATTTAATTCAGGTAAATTAAAAAATTGCATAAATCTGGAAAATAAAAGAAAAACTGGTAATTCTCCCTGTTTAGCAATCGGAAAAATTTAAATTTTATTCTGTGTTTTCAACGGTCCATTTGTATCCTAAACCTGTTGAAATTATATTTTTGGAATTTAATATTTAATTTAGGTAAATTAAAAAATTGCATAAATCTGGAAAATAAAAGAAAAACTGGTAATTCTCCCTGTTTAGCAATCGGAAAAATTTAATTTTTATTCTGTGTTCTCAACGGTCCATTTGTATCCTAAACCTGTTGAAATTATATTTTTGGAATTTAATATTTAATTTAGGTAAATTAAAAAATTGCATAAATCTGGAAAATAAAAGAAAAACTGGTAATTCTCCCTGTTTAGCAATCGGAAAAATTTAAATTTTATTCTATGTACTCAACGATCCATTTGTATCCTAAACCTGTTGAAATTATATTTTTGGAATTTAATATTTATTTCAGATAAATTAAAAAATTGCATAAATCTGGAAAATAAAAGAAAAACTGGTAATTCTCCCTGTTTAGCAATCGGAAAAATTTAAATTTTATTCTATGTACTCAACGATCCATTTGTATCCTAAACCTGTTGAAATTATATTTTTGGAATCTAATATTTAATTCAGGTAAATTAAAAAATTGCATAAATCTGGAAAATAAAAGAAAAACTGGTAATTCTCCCTTTCCAGCAATCGGAAAAATTTAATTTTTATTCTGTGTTTTCAACGACCCATTTGTATCCTAAACCTGTTGAAATTATATTTTTGGAATTTAATATTTAATTTAGGTAAATTAAAAAATTGCATAAATCTGGAAAATAAAAGAAAAACTGGTAATTCTCTCTGTTTAGCAATCGGAAAAATTTAATTTTTATTCTGTGTTCTCAACGGTCCATTTGTATCCTAAACCTGTTGAAATTATATTTTTGGAATCTAATATTTAATTCAGGTAAATTAAAAAATTGCATAAATCTGGAAAATAAAAGAAAAACTGGTAATTCTCCCTGTTTAGCAATCGGAAAAATTTAAATTTTATTCTGTGTTTTCAACGGTCCATTTGTATCCTAAACCTGTTGAAATTATATTTTTGGAATTTAATATTTAATTTAGGTAAATTAAAAAATTGCATAAATCTGGAAAATAAAAGAAAAACTGGTAATTCTCCCTGTTTAGCAATCGGAAAAATTTAATTTTTATTCTGTGTTCTCAACGGTCCATTTGTATCCTAAACCTGTTGAAATTATATTTTTGGAATTTAATATTTAATTTAGGTAAATTAAAAAATTGCATAAATCTGGAAAATAAAAGAAAAACTGGTAATTCTCCCTGTTTAGCAATCGGAAAAATTTAAATTTTATTCTATGTACTCAACGATCCATTTGTATCCTAAACCTGTTGAAATTATATTTTTGGAATTTAATATTTATTTCAGATAAATTAAAAAATTGCATAAATCTGGAAAATAAAAGAAAAACTGGTAATTCTCTCTTTCCAGCAATCGGAAAAATTTAATTTTTGTTCTGTGTTCTCAACGGTCCATTTGTATCCTAAACCTGTTGAAATTATATTTTTGGAATTTAATATTTATTTCAGATAAATTAAAAAATTGCATAAATCTGGAAAATAAAAGAAAAACTGGTAATTCTCCCTGTTTAGCAATCGGAAAAATTTAAATTTTATTCTATGTACTCAACGATCCATTTGTATCCTAAACCTGTTGAAATTATATTTTTGGAATTTAATATTTATTTCAGATAAATTAAAAAATTGCATAAATCTGGAAAATAAAGAAAAACTGGTAATTCTCCCTGTTTAGCAATCGGAAAAATTTAATTTTTATTCTGTGTTTTCAACGGTCCATTTGTATCCTAAACCTGTTGAAATTATATTTTTGGAATTTAATATTTAATTTAGGTAAATTAAAAAATTGCATAAATCTGGAAAATAAAAGAAAAACTGGTAATTCTCTCTTTCCAGCAATCGGAAAAATTTAATTTTTGTTCTGTGTTCTCAACGGTCCATTTGTATCCTAAACCTGTTGAAATTATATTTTTGGAATTTAATATTTATTTCAGATAAATTAAAAAATTGCATAAATCTGGAAAATAAAAGAAAAACTGGTAATTCTCTCTTTCCAGCAATCGGAAAAATTTAAATTTTATTCTGTGTTTTCAACGGTCCATTTGTATCCTAAACCTGTTGAAATTATATTTTTGGAATTTAATATTTAATTTAGGTAAATTAAAAAATTGCATAAATCTGGAAAATAAAAGAAAAACTGGTAATTCTCTCTTTCCAGCAATCGGAAAAATTTAATTTTTGTTCTGTGTTCTCAACGGTCCATTTGTATCCTAAACCTGTTGAAATTATATTTTTGGAATTTAATATTTATTTCAGATAAATTAAAAAATTGCATAAATCTGGAAAATAAAAGAAAAACTGGTAATTCTCTCTTTCCAGCAATCGGAAAAATTTAATTTTTATTCTGTGTTTTCAACGGTCCATTTGTATCCTAAACCTGTTGAAATTATATTTTTGGAATTTAATATTTAATTTAGGTAAATTAAAAAATTGCATAAATCTGGAAAATAAAAGAAAAACTGGTAATTCTCCCTGTTTAGCAATCGGAAAAATTCAAATTTTATTCTATGTACTCAACGATCCATTTGTATCCTAAACCTGTTGAAATTATATTTTTGGAATTTAATATTTATTTCAGATAAATTAAAAAATTGCATAAATCTGGAAAATAAAAGAAAAACTGGTAATTCTCTCTTTCCAGCAATCGGAAAAATTTAATTTTTGTTTTGTGTTTTCAACGGTCCATTTGTATCCTAAACCTGTTGAAATTATATTTTTGGAATTTAATATTTATTTCAGATAAATTAAAAAATTGCATAAATCTGGAAAATAAAAGAAAAACTGGTAATTCTCTCTTTCCAGCAATCGGAAAAATTTAATTTTTGTTCTGTGTTCTCAACGGTCCATTTGTATCCTAAACCTGTTGAAATTATATTTTTGGAATTTAATATTTATTTCAGATAAATTAAAAAATTGCATAAATCTGGAAAATAAAAGAAAAACTGGTAATTCTCTCTTTCCAGCAATCGGAAAAATTTAATTTTTGTTCTGTGTTCTCAACGGTCCATTTGTATCCTAAACCTGTTGAAATTATATTTTTGGAATTTAATATTTATTTCAGATAAATTAAAAAATTGCATAAATCTGGAAAATAAAAGAAAAACTGGTAATTCTCTCTTTCCAGCAATCGGAAAAATTCAAATTTTATTCTATGTACTCAACGATCCATTTGTATCCTAAACCTGTTGAAATTATATTTTTGGAATTTAATATTTATTTCAGATAAATTAAAAAATTGCATAAATCTGGAAAATAAAAGAAAAACTGGTAATTCTCCCTGTTTAGCAATCGGAAAAACTTAAATTTTATTCTATGTACTCAACGATCCATTTGTATCCTAAACCTGTTGTAATTATATTTTTGGAATTTAATATTTATTTCAGATAAATTAAAAAATTGCATAAATCTGGAAAATAAAAGAAAAACTGGTAATTCTCTCTTTCCAGCAATCGGAAAAATTTAATTTTTGTTCTGTGTTCTCAACGGTCCATTTGTATCCTAAACCTGTTGAAATTATATTTTTGGAATTTAATATTTATTTCAGATAAATTAAAAAATTGCATAAATCTGGAAAATAAAAGAAAAACTGGTAATTCTCTCTTTCCAGCAATCGGAAAAATTTAATTTTTGTTCTGTGTTTTCAACGGTCCATTTGTATCCTAAACCTGTTGAAATTATATTTTTGGAATTTAATATTTATTTCAGATAAATTAAAAAATTGCATAAATCTGGAAAATAAAAGAAAAACTGGTAATTCTCTCTTTCCAGCAATCGGAAAAATTTAATTTTTGTTCTGTGTTCTCAACGGTCCATTTGTATCCTAAACCTGTTGAAATTATATTTTTGGAATCTAATATTTAATTCAGGTAAATTAAAAAATTGCATAAATCTGGAAAATAAAAGAAAAACTGGTAATTCTCCCTGTTTAGCAATCGGAAAAATTCAAATTTTATTCTATGTACTCAACGATCCATTTGTATCCTAAACCTGTTGAAATTATATTTTTGGAATTTAATATTTATTTCAGATAAATTAAAAAATTGCATAAATCTGGAAAATAAAAGAAAAACTGGTAATTCTCTCTTTCCAGCAATCGGAAAAATTTAATTTTTGTTCTGTGTTTTCAACGGTCCATTTGTATCCTAAACCTGTTGAAATTATATTTTTGGAATCTAATATTTAATTCAGGTAAATTAAAAAATTGCATAAATCTGGAAAATAAAAGAAAAACTGGTAATTCTCCCTGTTTAGCAATCGGAAAAATTCAAATTTTATTCTATGTACTCAACGATCCATTTGTATCCTAAACCTGTTGAAATTATATTTTTGGAATTTAATATTTATTTCAGATAAATTAAAAAATTGCATAAATCTGGAAAATAAAAGAAAAACTGGTAATTCTCTCTTTCCAGCAATCGGAAAAATTTAATTTTTGTTCTGTGTTCTCAACGGTCCATTTGTATCCTAAACCTGTTGAAATTATATTTTTGGAATTTAATATTTATTTCAGATAAATTAAAAAATTGCATAAATCTGGAAAATAAAAGAAAAACTGGTAATTCTCTCTTTCCAGCAATCGGAAAAATTTAATTTTTGTTCTGTGTTCTCAACGGTCCATTTGTATCCTAAACCTGTTGAAATTATATTTTTGGAATTTAATATTTAATTCAGGTAAATTAAAAAATTGCATAAATCTGGAAAATAAAAGAAAAACTGGTAATTCTCTCTTTCCAGCAATCGGAAAAATTTAATTTTTGTTCTGTGTTCTCAACGGTCCATTTGTATCCTAAACCTGTTGAAATTATATTTTTGGAATTTAATATTTATTTCAGATAAATTAAAAAATTGCATAAATCTGGAAAATAAAAGAAAAACTGGCAATTCTCTCTTTCCAGCAATCGGAAAAATTTAATTTTTGTTCTGTGTTCTCAACGGTCCATTTGTATCCTAAACCTGTTGAAATTATATTTTTGGAATTTAATATTTAATTTAGGTAAATTAAAAAATTGCATAAATCTGGAAAATAAAAGAAAAACTGGTAATTCTCCCTGTTTAGCAATCGGAAAAATTCAAATTTTATTCTATGTACTCAACGATCCATTTGTATCCTAAACCTGTTGAAATTATATTTTTGGAATTTAATATTTATTTCAGATAAATTAAAAAATTGCATAAATCTGGAAAATAAAAGAAAAACTGGTAATTCTCTCTTTCCAGCAATCGGAAAAATTTAAATTTTATTCTATGTACTCAACGATCCATTTGTATCCTAAACCTGTTGAAATTATATTTTTGGAATTTAATATTTATTTCAGATAAATTAAAAAATTGCATAAATCTGGAAAATAAAAGAAAAACTGGTAATTCTCTCTTTCCAGCAATCGGAAAAATTTAATTTTTGTTCTGTGTTCTCAACGGTCCATTTGTATCCTAAACCTGTTGAAATTATATTTTTGGAATTTAATATTTATTTCAGATAAATTAAAAAATTGCATAAATCTGGAAAATAAAAGAAAAACTGGTAATTCTCTCTTTCCAGCAATCGGAAAAATTTAATTTTTGTTCTGTGTTCTCAACGGTCCATTTGTATCCTAAACCTGTTGAAATTATATTTTTGGAATTTAATATTTAATTCAGGTAAATTAAAAAATTGCATAAATCTGGAAAATAAAAGAAAAACTGGTAATTCTCTCTTTCCAGCAATCGGAAAAATTTAATTTTTGTTCTGTGTTCTCAACGGTCCATTTGTATCCTAAACCTGTTGAAATTATATTTTTGGAATTTAATATTTATTTCAGATAAATTAAAAAATTGCATAAATCTGGAAAATAAAAGAAAAACTGGCAATTCTCTCTTTCCAGCAATCGGAAAAATTTAATTTTTGTTCTGTGTTCTCAACGGTCCATTTGTATCCTAAACCTGTTGAAATTATATTTTTGGAATTTAATATTTAATTCAGGTAAATTAAAAAATTGCATAAATCTGGAAAATAAAAGAAAAACTGGCAATTCTCTCTTTCCAGCAATCGGAAAAATTTAATTTTTGTTCTGTGTTCTCAACGGTCCATTTGTATCCTAAACCTGTTGAAATTATATTTTTGGAATTTAATATTTATTTCAGATAAATTAAAAAATTGCATAAATCTGGAAAATAAAAGAAAAACTGGCAATTCTCTCTTTCCAGCAATCGGAAAAATTTAATTTTTGTTCTGTGTTCTCAACGGTCCATTTGTATCCTAAACCTGTTGAAATTATATTTTTGGAATTTAATATTTAATTTAGGTAAATTAAAAAATTGCATAAATCTGGAAAATAAAAGAAAAACTGGTAATTCTCCCTGTTTAGCAATCGGAAAAATTCAAATTTTATTCTATGTACTCAACGATCCATTTGTATCCTAAACCTGTTGAAATTATATTTTTGGAATTTAATATTTATTTCAGATAAATTAAAAAATTGCATAAATCTGGAAAATAAAAGAAAAACTGGTAATTCTCTCTTTCCAGCAATCGGAAAAATTTAAATTTTATTCTATGTACTCAACGATCCATTTGTATCCTAAACCTGTTGAAATTATATTTTTGGAATTTAATATTTATTTCAGATAAATTAAAAAATTGCATAAATCTGGAAAATAAAAGAAAAACTGGTAATTCTCCCTGTTTAGCAATTGGAAAAATTTAAATTTTATTCTATGTACTCAACGATCCATTTGTATCCTAAACCTGTTGAAATTATATTTTTGGAATCTAATATTTAATTCAGGTAAATTAAAAAATTGCATAAATCTGGAAAATAAAAGAAAAACTGGTAATTCTCTCTTTCCAGCAATCGGAAAAATTTAATTTTTGTTCTGTGTTCTCAACGGTCCATTTGTATCCTAAACCTGTTGAAATTATATTTTTGGAATTTAATATTTAATTCAGGTAAATTAAAAAATTGCATAAATCTGGAAAATAAAAGAAAAACTGGTAATTCTCCCTGTTTAGCAATCGGAAAAATTTAATTTTTATTATGTGTTCTCAACGGTCCATTTGTATCCTAAACCTGTTGAAATTATATTTTTGGAATTTAATATTTATTTCAGATAAATTAAAAAATTGCATAAATCTGGAAAATAAAAGAAAAACTGGTAATTCTCTCTTTCCAGCAATCGGAAAAATTTAAATTTTATTCTGTGTTTTCAACGGTCCATTTGTATCCTAAACCTGTTGAAATTATATTTTTGGAATTTAATATTTAATTCAGGTAAATTAAAAAATTGCATAAATCTGGAAAATAAAAGAAAAACTGGTAATTCTCCCTTTCCAGCAATCGGAAAAATTTAATTTTTATTCTGTGTTTTCAACGGTCCATTTGTATCCTAAACCTGTTGAAATTATATTTTTGGAATTTAATATTTAATTTAGGTAAACTAAAAAATTGCATAAATCTGGAAAATAAAAGAAAAACTGGTAATTCTCCCTGTTTAGCAATCGGAAAAATTTAAATTTTATTCTATGTACTCAACGATCTATTTGTATCCTAAACCTGTTGAAATTATATTTTTGGAATCTAATATTTAATTCAGGTAAATTAAAAAATTGCATAAATCTGGAAAATAAAAGAAAAACTGGTAATTCTCTCTTTCCAGCAATCGGAAAAATTTAATTTTTATTCTGTGTTCTCAACGGTCCATTTGTATCCTAAACCTGTTGAAATTATATTTTTGGAATTTAATATTTATTTCAGATAAATTAAAAAATTGCATAAATCTGGAAAATAAAAGAAAAACTGGTAATTCTCTCTTTCCAGCAATCGGAAAAATTTAAATTTTATTCTGTGTTTTCAACGGTCCATTTGTATCCTAAACCTGTTGAAATTATATTTTTGGAATTTAATATTTAATTCAGGTAAATTAAAAAATTGCATAAATCTGGAAAATAAAAGAAAAACTGGTAATTCTCCCTTTCCAGCAATCGGAAAATATTGTATTTTCTCGAGAAGAGCGAATTGATTCGGTCCCTTTATTTTTTTTTCCTTTTTGGTGTAAATTTCCGATCGGTCCGAAGGTCAGCGCGCATGGAAACGAGGGTAGAGGAGACGCAGAGTGCGCGACCTTTAAAGGGACAGGGACTTTCTGGCTGCGGAGGTCCCGCCACGCTCGACGCGCAGCGCGTTTTCTGTCGGGATTTGAGGCATTCTACGGCGTGTTTTTCGATTTGGTAGTCGTTTTTATAGGTTTTCGTTGTTTTTGTTTGGAAAAAGTACATTTTTTTGCAATTTCGAAGGTACAAATTGGTATCAAGGAGGTTTGAACGGGTTTTAAACCTCATTTAGTAGGATTTTTCGTATTTACGCGTTTTTGTTCCTAAAAAAATTCAAGTTCAGGTTGTTACGGGTTCTAGAGGACAAGAGGATGGAGAACCAAGTGGAACAAGAAGAAAGCGAAGGTCAACATGTCGAGCAGTCGCCAGAACAGCTGCAATTACTCCAGCAACGGCTGATACAACAACAGATGCGTCAAATCCAGCAACTGCAACAGCAGCAACAGCAGCAACAACAGCAGACACCAGGAGCGAGCAGCGAGAGCCAGATGCAGATCTCGGAAATTCAAGCAGAGGCGTTCAAGAAGCATTTGATCGCTTTGATGAAGCCCGAGTTGGTGAATCTGTTTGGGCGGAAGGAGGAGGTCGCGCCGAAGGTGAATTCAAAGGGAATACAACACCAGTTGGATCTAAACACGAAAGTGATAAATCACCTGCTGGGAGCGCAACCCGAAGCCGTTCAGGAGGCGATCAAAGAAGCCGTGGAGTTACTCAGACGGAGGAATCAGGATCTGTTGTTGCTAGACTCGAACCCGGAAGCCTTAAAAGCGAAAGAACAAGCGGAGCAGTTGGCGGCGGCGACAGGGTGGAGCGGAAGTACGGATACAACAACATTGATGCTAATGTCGCAACTCTTCAAGTCAGACAGGAAGAGGACACGATCGCCATCATCGAGTAGAGGATATCGGCCCTTTCGTTACCAGGGCGCCAGTGGTAACCGCAGTGACGCCCGTACAAACGAATGGTTCGAACGCAGAGGACAAACAAACGCAAGATTGGACTCGTCTACTCAACGGTCTGCTAGCAGGTGCTTCAGATGTCACAACATCGGCCACTACGCTAACAACTGTCCCCAGCGAAAGTGAGTTTTTTCCCGAGAGGATGTCGGGGCGTTTGAAATTTTGGGAGAGCGTGACAAGCGACGCGTGGGTGATAAGTGTGATACGGGATGGCTATCAGATCCCAGTAGAAGTAGACGCTTTCTTACCGGCTCCCCAAGGATTTCGCAAGTCGACGAGAGACCACATGGAGTTCGTTGAGAAAGAGATCAATAAGTTGCGCGAGAATGGGGTGGTTAGAGAATGTAAAGATCCGTTAGTCGTGTCCCCGTTGCACGTAGCCGTGACGGACACGAAGAAGCGCTTGATTCTAGACCTAACTAAATTAAATCAGCTCCTAGATCCTCCCAAGTTCAGACTCGAAAATTGGAAGACGGTCTGGCCGTTTTTGGCAGAGGCGAAGTTCGCGGCCACGTTTGACTTTCGCGCCGGTTACCACCATGTTAAGATAGCTCAAGGCTCAACTAGGCTTCTGGCGTTCTGTTTGACCGAGGAACCGGCGCCTCCATTCTATGCCTTCCACGCACTCCCATTCGGCATTGCGACTGCACCCTGGGTGTTTACCAAACTGTTCCGTCCGCTATTGGGAAAATGGAGAATAGAGGGGATAAAGGTTTTTATTTACCTCGATGATGGTTTGATTCTGTCGGAAAGCAGAGAAGAGGCGCTCAGAGCGGTAAATATAGTAAGAGCGGATCTGAGTCGGGCCGGCGTGGTAGTTGCCGAGGACAAATCAAACTGGGACCCGAGTCCGGAGTTCACGTGGCTCGGTTACAAGTGCGACCTGGTCGCCCGTACGATAAGTTTAACGGAGAGAAGAGAATTGAGAGTTCGGAACCAGCTGGAAGTATTGAAGAGGGACCCGGTCCCGTCGGTTCTGAATCGACAGCAATTTCTTGGTTCGCTAGTATCAATGGACGTCATTCTAGGTGATCAAGCGGTGGCGAGATCTCGAGCTCTGTCGTCAACGATCGCGGTCGCCCAGCAGCATTCACACAGCAACGGTCGACGAGTGAAATTAGACGCAGGTGAGTCGGCAGAACTTGAATTTTGGGAGGAGAATTTGGGAAGACTATGGTCAAGACAGCTAGACTCAGAGTTCGTACCAAAATGGCGAGTGTACACGGACGCCTCCGCAGACGGAGTGGGAGTCGTTCTGAAAGGAAAGAGTGAGGCGACAGTAGCAAGGTTCTCAAGGCCAGGCGCGAATAGTTTCAGTGAAGAATCGAGTACCATGAGGGAACTTAGAGCCGTTCAATTCGCCTCAGAGAAATTGCGTAAGTGGGTTAGGGGCCCAGTTCTAATTTGCATGGACAGCCAGGCGGGCGCTATAATTCTGAAGAAAGGCTCAATGAAGCCAAGTTTGCACGAGATTGCACTAGAAACATGGAGTAACTTGAATCGGGTGGGAGAACACAGAGTGGTATGGATCCCTAGAGGCGACAATACAGAGGCGGACGAAGCTAGCAGAGATTTCGATTTTGACGACTGGTCGCTGAAAGATTGGGTAGTGGAAGAGGCGGCGCGCAAGTGGGGACAGATCAAGTGCGACTGGTTCGCAGACAGTAGCAATAAGAAATGCAGTCAGTTCTTCTCACGCGGGCCGGACTTCGGGACGAAGGGCGCGGACGTTTTCGAGTATGGTTCAGAAGCCGTCGCTTTGGGCCTGGGGTTATGGGTCCCACCACCACTTTTGATCCCAAAATTAATGAGACTCGCTAAAGAGAAGAAGGCCACGGGGATTCTAGGGATGCCGTTATGGAAGACGCATGCTAGCTACGCTGCAATAGTGGATAACAGAGGGAATTTCAGAAAAGAGATTAAGGACTGCCACGTATTTCCGAAGAATTCGAAGATTATCTCCCCGGGTCCGGGGTCCATGACGGGGGAGAGGATGTCATCGGAATTCTGCCGATCAGAGTTTCTAATAGCACGGGTCGACTTTTCAAATACATAGGCCCCCGGCTTTGTTGTTCTACCCAAACACCGCTGTTACACCCTAAATAAACTCTGTAATATCAATAACCCTTACAATCCATTCGCTCTGACATCGGGAAAATATGTTCTTCGCGAGCGAAGCGAGAGAAGAATATTGTATTTTCTCGAGAAGAGCGAATTGATTCGGTCCCTTTATTTTTTTTCCTTTTTGGTGTAAATTTCCGATCGGTCCGAAGGTCAGCGCGCATGGAAACGAGGGTAGAGGAGACGCAGAGTGCGCGACCTTTAAAGGGACAGGGACTTTCTGGCTGCGGAGGTCCCGCCACGCTCGACGCGCAGCGCGTTTTCTGTCGGGATTTGAGGCATTCTACGGCGTGTTTTTCCCCACCAACCCACCCCACACACGCAACGTGACCAGAAGAGGGCAAGCAGTTGGTATACTTATATATGTATATATATCTTTCAGTACCGCTTCGGAAACACGTGTTGGAAGATCTAAGAGAATACTGCATCCCGGACAGGGAGCTCTCGGAGTTAGTCAAGAAGATCGGAGAGGCTCCATACGGCGCGAGAGCACCGAGCAAAACTTCTCTGTACGATCGACTGAACGAAGCGAGGACGACGTGGTTAGCAGAACAAGATCTACCGAAGAACGACAGAAGCCTTCTGTTGTTCATGGCTCACACGTCGGCGTCAGCGGGAAGTTCTACTCTGGCACAGATACAGGCGGCGTACAAATTCCAAATGGAGCGACTCCCACCGGATTCAGAGACACTAGCGTCGGAGCTCATCAAGGCGAAGCGTAGAGCCGAAGCCGAATCGAGATCCAAGCCCAAGGTCGTCAAGCAGGCCGACATCCAGAAGGTCATCGACGCGGTGTCCAAAGAAGGAGGTCCCAAGAAGGAAAGAGACGCTCTTCTAGCGTTACTGTCCTGGTTGGCTCTTCTAAGAGCATCGGAGGTCGCAAATTTGGAGTGGAGCGATCTGAAAAGGTCCGGAGACCTTCTAGAGGTAACCATAAAGAGGGCCAAGAACGATCAGCTAGGACTAGGGAGGAAAACCTACGTCGAGTATAAGGACGGTTCGGATATCGACGTCCTACTGTGTCGGTGGAGAGCAAGAAGCAGCCACAAATCTCAGTGGGTCTTCCCAAATTTGACGACGTGGGGCAAGTTGTCGCCGAACGCAGTGTCAGCTACTACGAAGAAAGTTCTTCAATCCGTGGGTTTGCGAGACACCTCGCATCATGCCATCAGGAGAGGAGCAGCGAATCAACTTCTGATGGACGGTCTGTCGCCCGAACAAGTGAAGACTAGAGGGAGGTGGAGATCAGATGCCGGTCTAGCCCGATACCTAAGAGACACCCCCGAAGGCCAAGGAGTAAGTAATCTACCTCCGAGCAGAAGCAGGTAGGCAGTTTGAAGCCAGAATTCACCTCTTGATTACAGCACTTCCAACCCATCTCCGACTCTGCCCAATCTTCCACTTCGTCGTCGCCACAAGTGTCAACCAGTTCGCAGTTCCCGAGTACCACCAGCCAGATGTCCCATACCAAAATATAATCAGTATCTATAGAGAGTTCTATCATGTTTTATGTCGTTTTATCGTGTAGTTATTATCATGTTCTCCGGTACACACAGTACCTGTTGTTGTTACTAGCTTTAGATCGTCTACCTCTGTTCTATTTCAATTCCAAAGTGTTGTACTAAACCCAGATCTCCCCCTCTCCCATATTCTGGTCTCCTCGTGCCCCGTGTCCCCCGTGTTACGACTACCTCAAACACCGCTGTTACACCCTAAATAAACTCTGTAATATCAATAACCCTTACAATCCATTCGCTCTGACATCGGGAAAATATGTTCTTCGCGAGCGAAGCGAGAGAAGAAATTTAATTTTTATTCTGTGTTTTCAACGGTCCATTTGTATCCTAAACCTGTTGAAATTATATTTTTGGAATTTAATATTTAATTTAGGTAAACTAAAAAATTGCATAAATCTGGAAAATAAAAGAAAAACTGGTAATTCTCCCTGTTTAGCAATCGGAAAAATTTAAATTTTATTCTATGTACTCAACGATCCATTTGTATCCTAAACCTGTTGAAATTATATTTTTGGAATTTAATATTTATTTCAGATAAATTAAAAAATTGCATAAATATGGAAAATAAAAGAAAAACTGGTAATTCTCCCTTTCTAGCAATCGGAAAAATTTAAATTTTATTCTGTGTTTTCAACGGTCCATTTGTATCCTAAACCTGTTGAAATTATATTTTTGGAATCTAATATTTAATTCAGGTAAATTAAAAAATTGCATAAATCTGGAAAATAAAAGAAAAACTGGTAATTCTCTCTTTCCAGCAATCGGAAAATTTAATTTTTATTCTGTGTTCTCAACGGTCCATTTGTATCCTAAACCTGTTGAAATTATATTTTTGGAATTTAATATTTATTTCAGATAAATTAAAAAATTGCATAAATCTGGAAAATAAAAGAAAAACTGGTAATTCTCCCTTTCTAGCAATCGGAAAAATTTAAATTTTATTCTGTGTTTTCAACGGTCCATTTGTATCCTAAACCTGTTGAAATTATATTTTTGGAATTTAATATTTATTTCAGATAAATTAAAAAATTGCATAAATCTGGAAAATAAAGAAAAACTGGTAATTCTCCCTGTTTAGCAATCGGAAAAATTTAAATTTTATTCTATGTACTCAACGATCCATTTGTATCCTAAACCTGTTGAAATTATATTTTTGGAATTTAATATTTATTTCAGATAAATTAAAAAATTGCATAAATCTGGAAAATAAAGAAAAACTGGTAATTCTCCCTGTTTAGCAATCGGAAAAATTTAAATTTTATTCTATGTACTCAACGATCCATTTGTATCCTAAACCTGTTGAAATTATATTTTTGGAATTTAATATTTATTTCAGATAAATTAAAAAATTGCATAAATCTGGAAAATAAAGAAAAACTGGTAATTCTCCCTGTTTAGCAATCGGAAAAATTTAATTTTTATTCTGTGTTTTCAACGGTCCATTTGTATCCTAAACCTGTTGAAATTATATTTTTGGAATTTAATATTTATTTCAGATAAATTAAAAAATTGCATAAATATGGAAAATAAAAGAAAAACTGGTAATTCTCCCTTTCTAGCAATCGGAAAAATTTAAATTTTATTCTGTGTTTTCAACGGTCCATTTGTATCCTAAACCTGTTGAAATTATATTTTTGGAATCTAATATTTAATTCAGGTAAATTAAAAAATTGCATAAATCTGGAAAATAAAAGAAAAACTGGTAATTCTCTCTTTCCAGCAATCGGAAAATTTAATTTTTATTCTGTGTTCTCAACGGTCCATTTGTATCCTAAACCTGTTGAAATTATATTTTTGGAATTTAATATTTATTTCAGATAAATTAAAAAATTGCATAAATCTGGAAAATAAAGAAAAACTGGTAATTCTCCCTGTTTAGCAATCGGAAAAATTTAAATTTTATTCTATGTACTCAACGATCCATTTGTATCCTAAACCTGTTGAAATTATATTTTTGGAATTTAATATTTATTTCAGATAAATTAAAAAATTGCATAAATCTGGAAAATAAAGAAAAACTGGTAATTCTCCCTGTTTAGCAATCGGAAAAATTTAAATTTTATTCTATGTACTCAACGATCCATTTGTATCCTAAACCTGTTGAAATTATATTTTTGGAATTTAATATTTATTTCAGATAAATTAAAAAATTGCATAAATCTGGAAAATAAAGAAAAACTGGTAATTCTCCCTGTTTAGCAATCGGAAAAATTTAATTTTTATTCTGTGTTTTCAACGGTCCATTTGTATCCTAAACCTGTTGAAATTATATTTTTGGAATTTAATATTTATTTCAGATAAATTAAAAAATTGCATAAATATGGAAAATAAAAGAAAAACTGGTAATTCTCCCTTTCTAGCAATCGGAAAAATTTAAATTTTATTCTGTGTTTTCAACGGTCCATTTGTATCCTAAACCTGTTGAAATTATATTTTTGGAATCTAATATTTAATTCAGGTAAATTAAAAAATTGCATAAATCTGGAAAATAAAAGAAAAACTGGTAATTCTCTCTTTCCAGCAATCGGAAAATTTAATTTTTATTCTGTGTTCTCAACGGTCCATTTGTATCCTAAACCTGTTGAAATTATATTTTTGGAATTTAATATTTAATTTAGGTAAATTAAAAAATTGCATAAATCTGGAAAATAAAAGAAAAACTGGTAATTCTCCCTGTTTAGCAATCGGAAAAATTTAAATTTTATTCTATGTACTCAACGATCCATTTGTATCCTAAACCTGTTGAAATTATATTTTTGGAATTTAATATTTATTTCAGATAAATTAAAAAATTGCATAAATCTGGAAAATAAAAGAAAAACTGGTAATTCTCCCTGTTTAGCAATCGGAAAAATTTAATTTTTATTCTGTGTTTTCAACGGTCCATTTGTATCCTAAACCTGTTGAAATTATATTTTTGGAATTTAATATTTATTTCAGATAAATTAAAAAATTGCATAAATATGGAAAATAAAAGAAAAACTGGTAATTCTCCCTTTCTAGCAATCGGAAAAATTTAAATTTTATTCTGTGTTTTCAACGGTCCATTTGTATCCTAAACCTGTTGAAATTATATTTTTGGAATCTAATATTTAATTCAGGTAAATTAAAAAATTGCATAAATCTGGAAAATAAAAGAAAAACTGGTAATTCTCTCTTTCCAGCAATCGGAAAATTTAATTTTTATTCTGTGTTCTCAACGGTCCATTTGTATCCTAAACCTGTTGAAATTATATTTTTGGAATTTAATATTTAATTTAGGTAAATTAAAAAATTGCATAAATCTGGAAAATAAAAGAAAAACTGGTAATTCTCCCTGTTTAGCAATCGGAAAAATTTAAATTTTATTCTGTGTTTTCAACGGTCCATTTGTATCCTAAACCTGTTGAAATTATATTTTTGGAATTTAATATTTATTTCAGATAAATTAAAAAATTGCATAAATCTGGAAAATAAAAGAAAAACTGGTAATTCTCCCTGTTTAGCAATCGGAAAAATTTAATTTTTATTCTGTGTTTTCAACGGTCCATTTGTATCCTAAACCTGTTGAAATTATATTTTTGGAATTTAATATTTATTTCAGATAAATTAAAAAATTGCATAAATATGGAAAATAAAAGAAAAACTGGTAATTCTCCCTTTCTAGCAATCGGAAAAATTTAAATTTTATTCTGTGTTTTCAACGGTCCATTTGTATCCTAAACCTGTTGAAATTATATTTTTGGAATCTAATATTTAATTCAGGTAAATTAAAAAATTACATAAATCTGGAAAATAAAAGAAAAACTGGTAATTCTCTCTTTCCAGCAATCGGAAAATTTAATTTTTATTCTGTGTTCTCAACGGTCCATTTGTATCCTAAACCTGTTGAAATTATATTTTTGGAATTTAATATTTAATTTAGGTAAATTAAAAAATTGCATAAATCTGGAAAATAAAAGAAAAACTGGTAATTCTCCCTGTTTAGCAATCGGAAAAATTTAAATTTTATTCTATGTACTCAACGATCCATTTGTATCCTAAACCTGTTGAAATTATATTTTTGGAATTTAATATTTATTTCAGATAAATTAAAAAATTGCATAAATCTGGAAAATAAAAGAAAAACTGGTAATTCTCCCTTTCTAGCAATCGGAAAAATTTAAATTTTATTCTGTGTTTTCAACGGTCCATTTGTATCCTAAACCTGTTGAAATTATATTTTTGGAATTTAATATTTATTTCAGATAAATTAAAAAATTGCATAAATCTGGAAAATAAAGAAAAACTGGTAATTCTCCCTGTTTAGCAATCGGAAAAATTTAAATTTTATTCTATGTACTCAACGATCCATTTGTATCCTAAACCTGTTGAAATTATATTTTTGGAATTTAATATTTATTTCAGATAAATTAAAAAATTGCATAAATCTGGAAAATAAAGAAAAACTGGTAATTCTCCCTGTTTAGCAATCGGAAAAATTTAATTTTTATTCTGTGTTTTCAACGGTCCATTTGTATCCTAAACCTGTTGAAATTATATTTTTGGAATTTAATATTTATTTCAGATAAATTAAAAAATTGCATAAATATGGAAAATAAAAGAAAAACTGGTAATTCTCCCTTTCTAGCAATCGGAAAAATTTAAATTTTATTCTGTGTTTTCAACGGTCCATTTGTATCCTAAACCTGTTGAAATTATATTTTTGGAATCTAATATTTAATTCAGGTAAATTAAAAAATTGCATAAATCTGGAAAATAAAAGAAAAACTGGTAATTCTCTCTTTCCAGCAATCGGAAAATTTAATTTTTATTCTGTGTTCTCAACGGTCCATTTGTATCCTAAACCTGTTGAAATTATATTTTTGGAATTTAATATTTAATTTAGGTAAATTAAAAAATTGCATAAATCTGGAAAATAAAAGAAAAACTGGTAATTCTCCCTGTTTAGCAATCGGAAAAATTTAAATTTTATTCTATGTACTCAACGATCCATTTGTATCCTAAACCTGTTGAAATTATATTTTTGGAATTTAATATTTATTTCAGATAAATTAAAAAATTGCATAAATCTGGAAAATAAAAGAAAAACTGGTAATTCTCCCTGTTTAGCAATCGGAAAAATTTAATTTTTATTCTGTGTTTTCAACGGTCCATTTGTATCCTAAACCTGTTGAAATTATATTTTTGGAATTTAATATTTATTTCAGATAAATTAAAAAATTGCATAAATATGGAAAATAAAAGAAAAACTGGTAATTCTCCCTTTCTAGCAATCGGAAAAATTTAAATTTTATTCTGTGTTTTCAACGGTCCATTTGTATCCTAAACCTGTTGAAATTATATTTTTGGAATCTAATATTTAATTCAGGTAAATTAAAAAATTGCATAAATCTGGAAAATAAAAGAAAAACTGGTAATTCTCTCTTTCCAGCAATCGGAAAATTTAATTTTTATTCTGTGTTCTCAACGGTCCATTTGTATCCTAAACCTGTTGAAATTATATTTTTGGAATTTAATATTTAATTTAGGTAAATTAAAAAATTGCATAAATCTGGAAAATAAAAGAAAAACTGGTAATTCTCCCTGTTTAGCAATCGGAAAAATTTAAATTTTATTCTATGTACTCAACGATCCATTTGTATCCTAAACCTGTTGAAATTATATTTTTGGAATTTAATATTTATTTCAGATAAATTAAAAAATTGCATAAATCTGGAAAATAAAAGAAAAACTGGTAATTCTCCCTGTTTAGCAATCGGAAAAATTTAATTTTTATTCTGTGTTTTCAACGGTCCATTTGTATCCTAAACCTGTTGAAATTATATTTTTGGAATTTAATATTTATTTCAGATAAATTAAAAAATTGCATAAATATGGAAAATAAAAGAAAAACTGGTAATTCTCCCTTTCTAGCAATCGGAAAAATTTAAATTTTATTCTGTGTTTTCAACGGTCCATTTGTATCCTAAACCTGTTGAAATTATATTTTTGGAATCTAATATTTAATTCAGGTAAATTAAAAAATTACATAAATCTGGAAAATAAAAGAAAAACTGGTAATTCTCTCTTTCCAGCAATCGGAAAATTTAATTTTTATTCTGTGTTCTCAACGGTCCATTTGTATCCTAAACCTGTTGAAATTATATTTTTGGAATTTAATATTTAATTTAGGTAAATTAAAAAATTGCATAAATCTGGAAAATAAAAGAAAAACTGGTAATTCTCCCTGTTTAGCAATCGGAAAAATTTAAATTTTATTCTATGTACTCAACGATCCATTTGTATCCTAAACCTGTTGAAATTATATTTTTGGAATTTAATATTTATTTCAGATAAATTAAAAAATTGCATAAATCTGGAAAATAAAAGAAAAACTGGTAATTCTCCCTTTCTAGCAATCGGAAAAATTTAAATTTTATTCTGTGTTTTCAACGGTCCATTTGTATCCTAAACCTGTTGAAATTATATTTTTGGAATTTAATATTTATTTCAGATAAATTAAAAAATTGCATAAATCTGGAAAATAAAGAAAAACTGGTAATTCTCCCTGTTTAGCAATCGGAAAAATTTAAATTTTATTCTATGTACTCAACGATCCATTTGTATCCTAAACCTGTTGAAATTATATTTTTGGAATTTAATATTTATTTCAGATAAATTAAAAAATTGCATAAATCTGGAAAATAAAGAAAAACTGGTAATTCTCCCTGTTTAGCAATCGGAAAAATTTAAATTTTATTCTATGTACTCAACGATCCATTTGTATCCTAAACCTGTTGAAATTATATTTTTGGAATTTAATATTTATTTCAGATAAATTAAAAAATTGCATAAATCTGGAAAATAAAGAAAAACTGGTAATTCTCCCTGTTTAGCAATCGGAAAAATTTAATTTTTATTCTGTGTTTTCAACGGTCCATTTGTATCCTAAACCTGTTGAAATTATATTTTTGGAATTTAATATTTATTTCAGATAAATTAAAAAATTGCATAAATATGGAAAATAAAAGAAAAACTGGTAATTCTCCCTTTCTAGCAATCGGAAAAATTTAAATTTTATTCTGTGTTTTCAACGGTCCATTTGTATCCTAAACCTGTTGAAATTATATTTTTGGAATTTAATATTTAATTCAGGTAAATTAAAAAATTGCATAAATCTGGAAAATAAAAGAAAAACTGGTAATTCTCCCTGTTTAGCAATCGGAAAAATTTAAATTTTATTCTGTGTTCTCAACGGTCCATTTGTATCCTAAACCTGTTGAAATTATATTTTTGGAATCTAATATTTAATTCAGGTAAATTAAAAAATTGCATAAATCTGGAAAATAAAAGAAAAACTGGTAATTCTCTCTTTCCAGCAATCGGAAAATTTAATTTTTATTCTGTGTTCTCAACGGTCCATTTGTATCCTAAACCTGTTGAAATTATATTTTTGGAATTTAATATTTAATTTAGGTAAATTAAAAAATTGCATAAATCTGGAAAATAAAAGAAAAACTGGTAATTCTCCCTGTTTAGCAATCGGAAAAATTTAAATTTTATTCTATGTACTCAACGATCCATTTGTATCCTAAACCTGTTGAAATTATATTTTTGGAATTTAATATTTATTTCAGATAAATTAAAAAATTGCATAAATCTGGAAAATAAAAGAAAAACTGGTAATTCTCCCTGTTTAGCAATCGGAAAAATTTAAATTTTATTCTATGTACTCAACGATCCATTTGTATCCTAAACCTGTTGAAATTATATTTTTGGAATTTAATATTTAATTTAGGTAAATTAAAAAATTGCATAAATCTGGAAAATAAAAGAAAAACTGGTAATTCTCCCTGTTTAGCAATCGGAAAAATTTAAATTTTATTCTATGTACTCAACGATCCATTTGTATCCTAAACCTGTTGAAATTATATTTTTGGAATTTAATATTTATTTCAGATAAATTAAAAAATTGCATAAATCTGGAAAATAAAAGAAAAACTGGTAATTCTCCCTTTCTAGCAATCGGAAAAATTTAAATTTTATTCTGTGTTTTCAACGGTCCATTTGTATCCTAAACCTGTTGAAATTATATTTTTGGAATTTAATATTTAATTCAGGTAAATTAAAAAATTGCATAAATCTGGAAAATAAAAGAAAAACTGGTAATTCTCCCTTTCCAGCAATCGGAAAAATTTAATTTTTATTCTGTGTTTTCAACGGTCCATTTGTATCCTAAACCTGTTGAAATTATATTTTTGGAATTTAATATTTAATTCAGGTAAATTAAAAAATTGCATAAATCTGGAAAATAAAAGAAAAACTGGTAATTCTCCCTGTTTAGCAATCGGAAAAATTTAAATTTTATTCTGTGTTTTCAACGGTCCATTTGTATCCTAAACCTGTTGAAATTATATTTTTGGAATTTAATATTTAATTCAGGTAAATTAAAAAATTGCATAAATCTGGAAAATAAAAGAAAAACTGGTAATTCTCCCTTTCCAGCAATCGGAAAAATTTAATTTTTATTCTGTGTTTTCAACGGTCCATTTGTATCCTAAACCTGTTGAAATTATATTTTTGGAATTTAATATTTAATTCAGGTAAATTAAAAAATTGCATAAATCTGGAAAATAAAAGAAAAACTGGTAATTCTCCCTTTCCAGCAATCGGAAAAATTTAAATTTTATTCTATGTACTCAACTATCCATTTGTATCCTAAACCTGTTGAAATTATATTTTTGGAATTTAATATTTATTTCAGATAAATTAAAAAATTGCATAAATCTGGAAAATAAAAGAAAAACTGGTAATTCTCCCTTTCTAGCAATCGGAAAAATTTAAATTTTATTCTGTGTTTTCAACGGTCCATTTGTATCCTAAACCTGTTGAAATTATATTTTTGGAATTTAATATTTAATTCAGGTAAATTAAAAAATTGCATAAATCTGGAAAATAAAAGAAAAACTGGTAATTCTCCCTGTTTAGCAATCGGAAAAATTTAAATTTTATTCTATATACTCAACGATCCATTTGTATCCTAAACCTGTTGAAATTATATTTTTGGAATTTAATATATATTTCAGATAAATTAAAAAATTGCATAAATCTGGAAAATAAAAGAAAAACTGGTAATTCTCCCTTTCTAGCAATCGGAAAAATTTAAATTTTATTCTGTGTTTTCAACGGTCCATTTGTATCCTAAACCTGTTGAAATTATATTTTTGGAATTTAATATTTAATTCAGGTAAATTAAAAAATTGCATAAATCTGGAAAATAAAAGAAAAACTGGTAATTCTCCCTGTTTAGCAATCGGAAAAATTTAAATTTTATTCTATGTACTCAACGATCCACTTGTATCCTAAACCTGTTGAAATTATATTTTTGGAATTTAATATTTATTTCAGATAAATTAAAAAATTGCATAAATCTGGAAAATAAAAGAAAAACTGGTAATTCTCCCTTTCTAGCAATCGGAAAAATTTAAATTTTATTCTGTGTTTTCAACGGTCCATTTGTATCCTAAACCTGTTGAAATTATATTTTTGGAATTTAATATTTAATTCAGGTAAATTAAAAAATTGCATAAATCTGGAAAATAAAAGAAAAACTGGTAATTCTCCCTTTCCAGCAATCGGAAAAATTTAATTTTTATTCTGTGTTTTCAACGGTCCATTTGTATCCTAAACCTGTTGAAATTATATTTTTGGAATTTAATATTTAATTTAGGTAAATTAAAAAATTGCATAAATCTGGAAAATAAAAGAAAAACTGGTAATTCTCCCTGTTTAGCAATCGGAAAAATTTAAATTTTATTCTATGTACTCAACGATCCATTTGTATCCTAAACCTGTTGAAATTATATTTTTGGAATTTAATATTTATTTCAGATAAATTAAAAAATTGCATAAATCTGGAAAATAAAAGAAAAACTGGTAATTCTCCCTTTCTAGCAATCGGAAAAATTTAAATTTTATTCTGTGTTTTCAACGGTCCATTTGTATCCTAAACCTGTTGAAATTATATTTTTGGAATTTAATATTTAATTCAGGTAAATTAAAAAATTGCATAAATCTGGAAAATAAAAGAAAAACTGGTAATTCTCCCTTTCTAGCAATCGGAAAAATTTAAATTTTATTCTGTGTTTTCAACGGTCCATTTGTATCCTAAACCTGTTGAAATTATATTTTTGGAATTTAATATTTAATTCAGGTAAATTAAAAAATTGCATAAATCTGGAAAATAAAAGAAAAACTGGTAATTCTCCCTGTTTAGCAATCGGAAAAATTTAAATTTTATTCTATGTACTCAACGATCCATTTGTATCCTAAACCTGTTGAAATTATATTTTTGGAATTTAATATTTAATTCAGGTAAATTAAAAACTTGCATAAATCTGGAAAATAAAAGAAAAACTGGTAATTCTCCCTTTCCAGCAATCGGAAAAATTTAATTTTTATTCTGTGTTTTCAACGGTCCATTTGTATCCTAAACCTGTTGAAATTATATTTTTGGAATTTAATATTTAATTTAGGTAAATTAAAAAATTGCATAAATCTGGAAAATAAAAGAAAAACTGGTAATTCTCCCTGTTTAGCAATCGGAAAAATTTAAATTTTATTCTATGTACTCAACGATCCATTTGTATCCTAAACCTGTTGAAATTATATTTTTGGAATTTAATATTTATTTCAGATAAATTAAAAAATTGCATAAATCTGGAAAATAAAAGAAAAACTGGTAATTCTCCCTTTCTAGCAATCGGAAAAATTTAAATTTTATTCTGTGTTTTCAACGGTCCATTTGTATCCTAAACCTGTTGAAATTATATTTTTGGAATCTAATATTTATTTCAGATAAATTAAAAAATTGCATAAATCTGGAAAATAAAAGAAAAACTGGTAATTCTCCCTGTTTAGCAATCGGAAAAATTTAAATTGTATTTTGTGTTCTCAACGGTCCATTTGTATCCTAAACCTGTTGAAATTATATTTTTGGAATCTAATATTTAATTCAGGTAAATTAAAAAATTGCATAAATCTGGAAAATAAAAGAAAAACTGGTAATTCTCCCTTTCTAGCAATCGGAAAAATTTAAATTTTATTCTGTGTTTTCAACGGTCCATTTGTATCCTAAACCTGTTGAAATTATATTTTTGGAATCTAATATTTAATTCAGGTAAATTAAAAAATTGCATAAATCTGGAAAATAAAAGAAAAACTGGTAATTCTCCCTGTTTAGCAATCGGAAAAATTTAAATTTTATTCTATGTACTCAACGATCCATTTGTATCCTAAACCTGTTGAAATTATATTTTTGGAATTTAATATTTAATTCAGGTAAATTAAAAAATTGCATAAATCTGGAAAATAAAAGAAAAACTGGTAATTCTCCCTTTCCAGCAATCGGAAAAATTTAATTTTTGTTCTGTGTTCTCAACGGTCCATTTGTATCCTAAACCTGTTGAAATTATATTTTTGGAATTTAATATTTAATTCAGGTAAATTAAAAAATTGCATAAATCTGGAAAATAAAAGAAAAACTGGTAATTCTCTCTTTCCAGCAATCGGAAAAATTTAAGTTTTATTCTGTGTTCTCTACGGTCCATTTGTATCCTAAACCTGTTGAAATTATATTTTTGGAATTTAATATTTATTTCAGATAAATTAAAAAATTGCATAAATCTGGAAAATAAAAGAAAAACTGGTAATTCTCCCTTTCCAGCAATCGGAAAAATTTAATTTTTGTTCTGTGTTCTCAACGGTCCATTTGTATCCTAAACCTGTTGAAATTATATTTTTGGAATCTAATATTTAATTCAGGTAAATTAAAAAATTGCATAAATCTGGAAAATAAAAGAAAAACTGGTAATTCTCTCTTTCCAGCAATCGGAAAAATTTAAGTTTTATTCTGTGTTCTCTACGGTCCATTTGTATCCTAAACCTGTTGAAATTATATTTTTGGAATTTAATATTTAATTCAGATAAATTAAAAAATTGCATAAATCTGGAAAATAAAAGAAAAACTGGTAATTCTCCCTGTTTAGCAATCGGAAAAATTTAAATTTTATTCTATGTACTCAACGATCCATTTGTATCCTAAACCTGTTGAAATTATATTTTTGGAATTTAATATTTAATTCAGGTAAATTAAAAAATTGCATAAATCTGGAAAATAAAAGAAAAACTGGTAATTCTCCCTTTCTAGCAATCGGAAAAATTTAAATTTTATTCTGTGTTTTCAACGGTCCATTTGTATCCTAAACCTGTTGAAATTATATTTTTGGAATCTAATATTTAATTCAGGTAAATTAAAAAATTGCATAAATCTGGAAAATAAAAGAAAAACTGGTAATTCTCTCTTTCCAGCAATCGGAAAAATTTAAGTTTTATTCTGTGTTCTCTACGGTCCATTTGTATCCTAAACCTGTTGAAATTATATTTTTGGAATTTAATATTTAATTTAGGTAAATTAAAAAATTGCATAAATCTGGAAAATAAAAGAAAAACTGGTAATTCTCCCTTTCTAGCAATCGGAAAAATTTAAATTTTATTCTGTGTTTTCAACGGTCCATTTGTATCCTAAACCTGTTGAAATTATATTTTTGAAATTTAATATTTATTTCAGATAAATTAAAAAATTGCATAAATCTGGAAAATAAAAGAAAAACTGGTAATTCTCCCTGTTTAGCAATCGGAAAAATTTAAATTTTATTCTATGTACTCAACGATCCATTTGTATCCTAAACCTGTTGAAATTATATTTTTGGAATTTAATATTTAATTCAGATAAATTAAAAAATTGCATAAATCTGGAAAATAAAAGAAAAACTGGTAATTCTCCCTGTTTAGCAATCGGAAAAATTTAAATTTTATTCTATGTACTCAACGATCCATTTGTATCCTAAACCTGTTGAAATTATATTTTTGGAATTTAATATTTATTTCAGATAAATTAAAAAATTGCATAAATCTGGAAAATAAAGAAAAACTGGTAATTCTCCCTGTTTAGCAATCGGAAAAATTTAATTTTTATTCTGTGTTTTCAACGGTCCATTTGTATCCTAAACCTGTTGAAATTATATTTTTGGAATTTAATATTTAATTTAGGTAAATTAAAAAATTGCATAAATCTGGAAAATAAAAGAAAAACTGGTAATTCTCCCTGTTTAGCAATCGGAAAAATTTAAATTTTATTCTATGTACTCAACGATCCATTTGTATCCTAAACCTGTTGAAATTATATTTTTGAAATTTAATATTTATTTCAGATAAATTAAAAAATTGCATAAATCTGGAAAATAAAGAAAAACTGGTAATTCTCCCTGTTTAGCAATCGGAAAAATTTAATTTTTATTCTGTGTTTTCAACGGTCCATTTGTATCCTAAACCTGTTGAAATTATATTTTTGGAATTTAATATTTAATTTAGGTAAATTAAAAAATTGCATAAATCTGGAAAATAAAAGAAAAACTGGTAATTCTCCCTGTTTAGCAATCGGAAAAATTTAATTTTTATTCTGTGTTCTCAACGATCCATTGGTATCCTAAACCTGTTGAAATTATATTTTTGGAATTTAATATTTAATTCAGGTAAATTAAAAAATTGCATAAATCTGGAAAATAAAAGAAAAACTGGTAATTCTCCCTTTCCAGCAATCGGAAAAATTTAATTTTTATTCTGTGTTTTCAACGGTCCATTTGTATCCTAAACCTGTTGAAATTATATTTTTGGAACTTAATATTTATTTCAGATAAATTAAAAAATTGCATAAATCTGGAAAATAAAAGAAAAACTGGTAATTCTCCCTGTTTAGCAATCGGAAAAATTTAAATTGTATTCTGTGTTTTCAACGGTCCATTTGTATCCTAAACCTGTTGAAATTATATTTTTGGAATTTAATATTTAATTCAGGTAAATTAAAAAATTGCATAAATCTGGAAAATAAAAGAAAAACTGGTAATTCTCCCTTTCCAGCAATCGGAAAAATTTAATTTTTATTCTGTGTTTTCAACGGTCCATTTGTATCCTAAACCTGTTGAAATTATATTTTTGGAACTTAATATTTATTTCAGATAAATTAAAAAATTGCATAAATCTGGAAAATAAAAGAAAAACTGGTAATTCTCCCTGTTTAGCAATCGGAAAAATTTAAATTGTATTCTGTGTTTTCAACGGTCCATTTGTATCCTAAACCTGTTGAAATTATATTTTTGGAATTTAATATTTAATTTAGGTAAATTAAAAAATTGCATAAATCTGGAAAATAAAAGAAAAACTGGTAATTCTCCCTGTTTAGCAATCGGAAAAATTTAAATTGTATTCTATGTACTCAACGATCCATTTGTATCCTAAACCTGTTGAAATTATATTTTTGGAATTTAATATTTATTTCAGATAAATTAAAAAATTGCATAAATCTGGAAAATAAAAGAAAAACTGGTAATTCTCCCTTTCTAGCAATCGGAAAAATTTAAATTTTATTCTATGTACTCAACGATCCATTTGTATCCTAAACCTGTTGAAATTATATTTTTGGAATTTAATATTTATTTCAGATAAATTAAAAAATTGCATAAATCTGGAAAATAAAAGAAAAACTGGTAATTCTCCCTTTCTAGCAATCGGAAAAATTTAAATTTTATTCTGTGTTTTCAACGGTCCATTTGTATCCTAAACCTGTTGAAATTATATTTTTGGAATTTAATATTTAATTCAGGTAAATTAAAAAATTGCATAAATCTGGAAAATAAAAGAAAAACTGGTAATTCTCCCTTTCCAGCAATCGGAAAAATTTAATTTTTATTCTGTGTTTTCAACGGTCCATTTGTATCCTAAACCTGTTGAAATTATATTTTTGGAATTTAATATTTAATTTAGGTAAATTAAAAAATTGCATAAATCTGGAAAATAAAAGAAAAACTGGTAATTCTCCCTGTTTAGCAATCGGAAAAATTTAAATTTTATTCTATGTACTCAACGATCCATTTGTATCCTAAACCTGTTGAAATTATATTTTTGGAATTTAATATTTATTTCAGATAAATTAAAAAATTGCATAAATCTGGAAAATAAAAGAAAAACTGGTAATTCTCCCTTTCTAGCAATCGGAAAAATTTAAATTTTATTCTATGTACTCAACGATCCATTTGTATCCTAAACCTGTTGAAATTATATTTTTGGAATTTAATATTTAATTCAGGTAAATTAAAAAATTGCATAAATCTGGAAAATAAAAGAAAAACTGGTAATTCTCCCTTTCCAGCAATCGGAAAAATTTAATTTTTATTCTGTGTTCTCAACGGTCCATTTGTATCCTAAACCTGTTGAAATTATATTTTTGGAATTTAATATTTATTTCAGATAAATTAAAAAATTGCATAAATCTGGAAAATAAAAGAAAAACTGGTAATTCTCCCTGTTTAGCAATCGGAAAAATTTAAATTGTATTCTGTGTTTTCAACGGTCCATTTGTATCCTAAACCTGTTGAAATTATATTTTTGGAATTTAATATTTAATTTAGGTAAATTAAAAAATTGCATAAATCTGGAAAATAAAAGAAAAACTGGTAATTCTCCCTGTTTAGCAATCGGAAAAATTTAAATTTTATTCTATGTACTCAACGATCCATTTGTATCCTAAACCTGTTGAAATTATATTTTTGGAATTTAATATTTATTTCAGATAAATTAAAAAATTGCATAAATCTGGAAAATAAAAGAAAAACTGATAATTCTCCCTTTCTAGCAATCGGAAAAATTTAAATTTTATTCTATGTACTCAACGATCCATTTGTATCCTAAACCTGTTGAAATTATATTTTTGGAATTTAATATTTATTTCAGATAAATTAAAAAATTGCATAAATCTGGAAAATAAAAGAAAAACTGGTAATTCTCCCTTTCTAGCAATCGGAAAAATTTAAATTTTATTCTGTGTTTTCAACGGTCCATTTGTATCCTAAACCTGTTGAAATTATATTTTTGGAATTTAATATTTAA
This sequence comes from Caenorhabditis macrosperma, assembly GCA_963932285.1. Classification (NCBI taxonomy): domain Eukaryota; kingdom Metazoa; phylum Nematoda; class Chromadorea; order Rhabditida; family Rhabditidae; genus Caenorhabditis; species Caenorhabditis macrosperma. Next base: position 23,893,788 of record OZ010618.1, on the reverse strand, counting down.
TTCAGGTAAATTAAAAAATTGCATAAATCTGGAAAATAAAAGAAAAACTGGTAATTCTCCCTGTTTAGCAATCGGAAAAATTTAAATTTTATTCTGTGTTCTCAACGATCCATTTGTATCCTAAACCTGTTGAAATTATATTTTTGGAATTTAATATTTATTTCAGATAAATTAAAAAATTGCATAAATCTGGAAAATAAAGAAAAACTGGTAATTCTCCCTGTTTAGCAATCGGAAAAATTTAATTTTTATTCTGTGTTTTCAACGGTCCATTTGTATCCTAAACCTGTTGAAATTATATTTTTGGAATTTAATATTTAATTTAGGTAAATTAAAAAATTGCATAAATCTGGAAAATAAAAGAAAAACTGGTAATTCTCCCTGTTTAGCAATCGGAAAAATTTAAATTTTATTCTATGTACTCAACGATCCATTTGTATCCTAAACCTGTTGAAATTATATTTTTGGAATTTAATATTTATTTCAGATAAATTAAAAAATTGCATAAATCTGGAAAATAAAAGAAAAACTGGTAATTCTCCCTGTTTAGCAATCGGAAAAATTTAAATTTTATTCTATGTACTCAACGATCCATTTGTATCCTAAACCTGTTGAAATTATATTTTTGGAATTTAATATTTATTTCAGATAAATTAAAAAATTGCATAAATCTGGAAAATAAAAGAAAAACTGGTAATTCTCCCTTTCTAGCAATCGGAAAAATTTAAATTTTATTCTGTGTTTTCAACGGTCCATTTGTATCCTAAACCTGTTGAAATTATATTTTTGGAATTTAATATTTAATTCAGGTAAATTAAAAAATTGCATAAATCTGGAAAATAAAAGAAAAACTGGTAATTCTCCCTGTTTAGCAATCGGAAAAATTTAAATTTTATTCTGTGTTCTCAACGATCCATTTGTATCCTAAACCTGTTGAAATTATATTTTTGGAATTTAATATTTATTTCAGATAAATTAAAAAATTGCATAAATCTGGAAAATAAAGAAAAACTGGTAATTCTCCCTGTTTAGCAATCGGAAAAATTTAATTTTTATTCTGTGTTTTCAACGGTCCATTTGTATCCTAAACCTGTTGAAATTATATTTTTGGAATTTAATATTTAATTTAGGTAAATTAAAAAATTGCATAAATCTGGAAAATAAAAGAAAAACTGGTAATTCTCCCTTTCCAGCAATCGGAAAAATTTAAATTTTATTCTGTGTTTTCAACGGTCCATTTGTATCCTAAACCTGTTGAAATTATATTTTTGGAATTTAATATTTAATTCAGGTAAATTAAAAAATTGCATAAATCTGGAAAATAAAAGAAAAACTGGTAATTCTCCCTGTTTAGCAATCGGAAAAATTTAATTTTTATTCTGTGTTTTCAACGGTCCATTTGTATCCTAAACCTGTTGAAATTATATTTTTGGAATTTAATATTTATTTCAGATAAATTAAAAAATTGCATAAATCTGGAAAATAAAAGAAAAACTGGTAATTCTCCCTGTTTAGCAATCGGAAAAAATTAATTTTTATTCTGTGTTTTCAACGGTCCATTTGTATCCTAAACCTGTTGAAATTATATTTTTGGAATTTAATATTTATTTCAGATAAATTAAAAAATTGCATAAATCTGGAAAATAAAAGAAAAACTGGTAATTCTCCCTTTCCAGCAATCGGAAAAATTTAAATTTTATTCTGTGTTTTCAACGGTCCATTTGTATCCTAAACCTGTTGAAATTATATTTTTGGAATTTAATATTTAATTCAGGTAAATTAAAAAATTGCATAAATCTGGAAAATAAAAGAAAAACTGGTAATTCTCCCTTTCCAGCAATCGGAAAAATTTAATTTTTATTCTGTGTTTTCAACGGTCCATTTGTATCCTAAACCTGTTGAAATTATATTTTTGGAATTTAATATTTATTTCAGATAAATTAAAAAATTGCATAAATCTGGAAAATAAAAGAAAAACTGGTAATTCTCCCTGTTTAGCAATCGGAAAAATTTAAATTGTATTCTGTGTTTTCAACGGTCCATTTGTATCCTAAACCTGTTGAAATTATATTTTTGGAATTTAATATTTAATTTAGGTAAATTAAAAAATTGCATAAATCTGGAAAATAAAAGAAAAACTGGTAATTCTCCCTGTTTAGCAATCGGAAAAATTTAAATTGTATTCTATGTACTCAACGATCCATTTGTATCCTAAACCTGTTGAAATTATATTTTTGGAATTTAATATTTAATTTAGGTAAATTAAAAAATTGCATAAATCTGGAAAATAAAAGAAAAACTGGTAATTCTCCCTGTTTAGCAATCGGAAAAATTTAAATTTTATTCTATGTACTCAACGATCCATTTGTATCCTAAACCTGTTGAAATTATATTTTTGGAATTTAATATTTATTTCAGGTAAATTAAAAAATTTCATAAATCTGGAAAATAAAAGAAAAACTGGTAATTCTCCCTGTTTAGCAATCGGAAAAATTTAATTTTTATACTGTGTTCTCAACGGTCCATTTGTATCCTAAACCTGTTGAAATTATATTTTTGAAATTTAATATTTATTTCAGATAAATTAAAAAATTGCATAAATCTGGAAAATAAAAGAAAAACTGGTAATTCTCCCTTTCTAGCAATCGGAAAAATTTAAATTTTATTCTATGTACTCAACGATCCATTTGTATCCTAAACCTGTTGAAATTATATTTTTGGAATTTAATATTTAATTCAGGTAAATTAAAAAATTGCATAAATCTGGAAAATAAAAGAAAAACTGGTAATTCTCCCTTTCCAGCAATCGGAAAAATTTAATTTTTATTCTGTGTTCTCAACGGTCCATTTGTATCCTAAACCTGTTGAAATTATATTTTTGGAATTTAATATTTATTTCAGATAAATTAAAAAATTGCATAAATCTGGAAAATAAAAGAAAAACTGGTAATTCTCCCTGTTTAGCAATCGGAAAAATTTAAATTGTATTCTGTGTTTTCAACGGTCCATTTGTATCCTAAACCTGTTGAAATTATATTTTTGGAATTTAATATTTAATTTAGGTAAATTAAAAAATTGCATAAATCTGGAAAATAAAAGAAAAACTGGTAATTCTCCCTGTTTAGCAATCGGAAAAATTTAATTTTTATTCTGTGTTCTCAACGGTCCATTTGTATCCTAAACCTGTTGAAATTATATTTTTGGAATGTAATATTTAATTCAGGTAAATTAAAAAATTTCATATATCTGGAAAATAAAAGAAAAACTGGTAATTCTCCCTGTTTAGCAATCGGAAAAATTTAATTTTTATACTGTGTTCTCAACGGTCCATTTGTATCCTAAACCTGTTAAAATTATATTTTTGGAATGTAATATTTAATTCAGGTAAATTAAAAAATTTCATAAATCTGGAAAATAAAAGAAAAACTGGTAATTCTCCCTGTTTAGCAATCGGAAAAATTTAATTTTTATACTGTGTTCTCAACGGTCCATTTGTATCCTAAACCTGTTGAAATTATATTTTTGTAATTTAATATTTAATTCAGGTAAATTAAAAAATTTCATAAATCTGGAAAATAAAAGAAAAACTGGTAATTCTCCCTGTTTAGCAATCGGAAAAATTTAATTTTCATTCTGTGTTCTCAACGGTCCATTTGTATCCTAGACCTGTTGAAATTATATTATTGGAATTTACTATTTAATTCAGGTAAATTAAAAAATTGCATAAATCTGGAAGATCAAAGAAAAACTGGTTATTCTCCCTGTTTAGCAATCGGAAAAATTTAATTTTTATTCTGTGTTCTCAACAGTCCATTTGTATCCTAAACCTGTTGAAATTATATTTTTGGAATTTATTATTTAATTCAGGTAAATTAAAAAATTGCATAAATCTGGAAAATAAAAGAAAAACTGGTAATTCTCCCTGTTTAGCAATCGGAAAAATTTAATTTTTATTCTGTGTTTTCAACGGTCCATTTGTATCCTAAACCTGTTGAAATTATATTTTTGGAATTTAATATTTAATTTAGGCAAATTAAAAAATTGCATAAATCTGGAAAATAAAAGAAAAACTGGTAATTCTCCCTGTTTAGCAATCGGAAAAATTTAAATTTTATTCTATGTACTCAACGATCCATTTGTATCCTAAACCTGTTGAAATTATATTTTTGAAATTTAATATTTATTTCAGATAAATTAAAAAATTGCATAAATCTGGAAAATAAAGAAAAACTGGTAATTCTCCCTGTTTAGCAATCGGAAAAATTTAATTTTTATTCTGTGTTTTCAACGGTCCATTTGTATCCTAAACCTGTTGAAATTATATTTTTGGAATTTAATATTTAATTTAGGTAAATTAAAAAATTGCATAAATCTGGAAAATAAAAGAAAAACTGGTAATTCTCCCTGTTTAGCAATCGGAAAAATTTAATTTTTATTCTGTGTTCTCAACGATCCATTGGTATCCTAAACCTGTTGAAATTATATTTTTGGAATTTAATATTTAATTCAGGTAAATTAAAAAATTGCATAAATCTGGAAAATAAAAGAAAAACTGGTAATTCTCCCTTTCCAGCAATCGGAAAAATTTAATTTTTATTCTGTGTTTTCAACGGTCCATTTGTATCCTAAACCTGTTGAAATTATATTTTTGGAACTTAATATTTATTTCAGATAAATTAAAAAATTGCATAAATCTGGAAAATAAAAGAAAAACTGGTAATTCTCCCTGTTTAGCAATCGGAAAAATTTAAATTGTATTCTGTGTTTTCAACGGTCCATTTGTATCCTAAACCTGTTGAAATTATATTTTTGGAATTTAATATTTAATTCAGGTAAATTAAAAAATTGCATAAATCTGGAAAATAAAAGAAAAACTGGTAATTCTCTCTTTCCAGCAATCGGAAAAATTTAATTTTTGTTCTGTGTTCTCAACGGTCCATTTGTATCCTAAACCTGTTGAAATTATATTTTTGGAATTTAATATTTATTTCAGATAAATTAAAAAATTGCATAAATCTGGAAAATAAAAGAAAAACTGGTAATTCTCTCTTTCCAGCAATCGGAAAAATTTAATTTTTATTCTGTGTTTTCAACGGTCCATTTGTATCCTAAACCTGTTGAAATTATATTTTTGGAATTTAATATTTAATTTAGGTAAATTAAAAAATTGCATAAATCTGGAAAATAAAAGAAAAACTGGTAATTCTCTCTTTCCAGCAATCGGAAAAATTTAATTTTTGTTCTGTGTTCTCAACGGTCCATTTGTATCCTAAACCTGTTGAAATTATATTTTTGGAATTTAATATTTATTTCAGATAAATTAAAAAATTGCATAAATCTGGAAAATAAAAGAAAAACTGGTAATTCTCTCTTTCCAGCAATCGGAAAAATTTAATTTTTATTCTGTGTTTTCAACGGTCCATTTGTATCCTAAACCTGTTGAAATTATATTTTTGGAATTTAATATTTAATTTAGGTAAATTAAAAAATTGCATAAATCTGGAAAATAAAAGAAAAACTGGTAATTCTCCCTGTTTAGCAATCGGAAAAATTCAAATTTTATTCTATGTACTCAACGATCCATTTGTATCCTAAACCTGTTGAAATTATATTTTTGGAATTTAATATTTATTTCAGATAAATTAAAAAATTGCATAAATCTGGAAAATAAAAGAAAAACTGGTAATTCTCTCTTTCCAGCAATCGGAAAAATTTAATTTTTGTTCTGTGTTTTCAACGGTCCATTTGTATCCTAAACCTGTTGAAATTATATTTTTGGAATTTAATATTTATTTCAGATAAATTAAAAAATTGCATAAATCTGGAAAATAAAAGAAAAACTGGTAATTCTCTCTTTCCAGCAATCGGAAAAATTTAATTTTTGTTCTGTGTTCTCAACGGTCCATTTGTATCCTAAACCTGTTGAAATTATATTTTTGGAATTTAATATTTATTTCAGATAAATTAAAAAATTGCATAAATCTGGAAAATAAAAGAAAAACTGGTAATTCTCTCTTTCCAGCAATCGGAAAAATTTAATTTTTGTTCTGTGTTCTCAACGGTCCATTTGTATCCTAAACCTGTTGAAATTATATTTTTGGAATTTAATATTTATTTCAGATAAATTAAAAAATTGCATAAATCTGGAAAATAAAAGAAAAACTGGTAATTCTCTCTTTCCAGCAATCGGAAAAATTCAAATTTTATTCTATGTACTCAACGATCCATTTGTATCCTAAACCTGTTGAAATTATATTTTTGGAATTTAATATTTATTTCAGATAAATTAAAAAATTGCATAAATCTGGAAAATAAAAGAAAAACTGGTAATTCTCCCTGTTTAGCAATCGGAAAAACTTAAATTTTATTCTATGTACTCAACGATCCATTTGTATCCTAAACCTGTTGTAATTATATTTTTGGAATTTAATATTTATTTCAGATAAATTAAAAAATTGCATAAATCTGGAAAATAAAAGAAAAACTGGTAATTCTCTCTTTCCAGCAATCGGAAAAATTTAATTTTTGTTCTGTGTTCTCAACGGTCCATTTGTATCCTAAACCTGTTGAAATTATATTTTTGGAATTTAATATTTATTTCAGATAAATTAAAAAATTGCATAAATCTGGAAAATAAAAGAAAAACTGGTAATTCTCTCTTTCCAGCAATCGGAAAAATTTAATTTTTGTTCTGTGTTTTCAACGGTCCATTTGTATCCTAAACCTGTTGAAATTATATTTTTGGAATTTAATATTTATTTCAGATAAATTAAAAAATTGCATAAATCTGGAAAATAAAAGAAAAACTGGTAATTCTCTCTTTCCAGCAATCGGAAAAATTTAATTTTTGTTCTGTGTTCTCAACGGTCCATTTGTATCCTAAACCTGTTGAAATTATATTTTTGGAATCTAATATTTAATTCAGGTAAATTAAAAAATTGCATAAATCTGGAAAATAAAAGAAAAACTGGTAATTCTCCCTGTTTAGCAATCGGAAAAATTCAAATTTTATTCTATGTACTCAACGATCCATTTGTATCCTAAACCTGTTGAAATTATATTTTTGGAATTTAATATTTATTTCAGATAAATTAAAAAATTGCATAAATCTGGAAAATAAAAGAAAAACTGGTAATTCTCTCTTTCCAGCAATCGGAAAAATTTAATTTTTGTTCTGTGTTTTCAACGGTCCATTTGTATCCTAAACCTGTTGAAATTATATTTTTGGAATCTAATATTTAATTCAGGTAAATTAAAAAATTGCATAAATCTGGAAAATAAAAGAAAAACTGGTAATTCTCCCTGTTTAGCAATCGGAAAAATTCAAATTTTATTCTATGTACTCAACGATCCATTTGTATCCTAAACCTGTTGAAATTATATTTTTGGAATTTAATATTTATTTCAGATAAATTAAAAAATTGCATAAATCTGGAAAATAAAAGAAAAACTGGTAATTCTCTCTTTCCAGCAATCGGAAAAATTTAATTTTTGTTCTGTGTTCTCAACGGTCCATTTGTATCCTAAACCTGTTGAAATTATATTTTTGGAATTTAATATTTATTTCAGATAAATTAAAAAATTGCATAAATCTGGAAAATAAAAGAAAAACTGGTAATTCTCTCTTTCCAGCAATCGGAAAAATTTAATTTTTGTTCTGTGTTCTCAACGGTCCATTTGTATCCTAAACCTGTTGAAATTATATTTTTGGAATTTAATATTTAATTCAGGTAAATTAAAAAATTGCATAAATCTGGAAAATAAAAGAAAAACTGGTAATTCTCTCTTTCCAGCAATCGGAAAAATTTAATTTTTGTTCTGTGTTCTCAACGGTCCATTTGTATCCTAAACCTGTTGAAATTATATTTTTGGAATTTAATATTTATTTCAGATAAATTAAAAAATTGCATAAATCTGGAAAATAAAAGAAAAACTGGCAATTCTCTCTTTCCAGCAATCGGAAAAATTTAATTTTTGTTCTGTGTTCTCAACGGTCCATTTGTATCCTAAACCTGTTGAAATTATATTTTTGGAATTTAATATTTAATTTAGGTAAATTAAAAAATTGCATAAATCTGGAAAATAAAAGAAAAACTGGTAATTCTCCCTGTTTAGCAATCGGAAAAATTCAAATTTTATTCTATGTACTCAACGATCCATTTGTATCCTAAACCTGTTGAAATTATATTTTTGGAATTTAATATTTATTTCAGATAAATTAAAAAATTGCATAAATCTGGAAAATAAAAGAAAAACTGGTAATTCTCTCTTTCCAGCAATCGGAAAAATTTAAATTTTATTCTATGTACTCAACGATCCATTTGTATCCTAAACCTGTTGAAATTATATTTTTGGAATTTAATATTTATTTCAGATAAATTAAAAAATTGCATAAATCTGGAAAATAAAAGAAAAACTGGTAATTCTCTCTTTCCAGCAATCGGAAAAATTTAATTTTTGTTCTGTGTTCTCAACGGTCCATTTGTATCCTAAACCTGTTGAAATTATATTTTTGGAATTTAATATTTATTTCAGATAAATTAAAAAATTGCATAAATCTGGAAAATAAAAGAAAAACTGGTAATTCTCTCTTTCCAGCAATCGGAAAAATTTAATTTTTGTTCTGTGTTCTCAACGGTCCATTTGTATCCTAAACCTGTTGAAATTATATTTTTGGAATTTAATATTTAATTCAGGTAAATTAAAAAATTGCATAAATCTGGAAAATAAAAGAAAAACTGGTAATTCTCTCTTTCCAGCAATCGGAAAAATTTAATTTTTGTTCTGTGTTCTCAACGGTCCATTTGTATCCTAAACCTGTTGAAATTATATTTTTGGAATTTAATATTTATTTCAGATAAATTAAAAAATTGCATAAATCTGGAAAATAAAAGAAAAACTGGCAATTCTCTCTTTCCAGCAATCGGAAAAATTTAATTTTTGTTCTGTGTTCTCAACGGTCCATTTGTATCCTAAACCTGTTGAAATTATATTTTTGGAATTTAATATTTATTTCAGATAAATTAAAAAATTGCATAAATCTGGAAAATAAAAGAAAAACTGGTAATTCTCCCTGTTTAGCAATCGGAAAAATTCAAATTTTATTCTATGTACTCAACGATCCATTTGTATCCTAAACCTGTTGAAATTATATTTTTGGAATTTAATATTTATTTCAGATAAATTAAAAAATTGCATAAATCTGGAAAATAAAAGAAAAACTGGTAATTCTCTCTTTCCAGCAATCGGAAAAATTTAATTTTTGTTCTGTGTTTTCAACGGTCCATTTGTATCCTAAACCTGTTGAAATTATATTTTTGGAATCTAATATTTAATTCAGGTAAATTAAAAAATTGCATAAATCTGGAAAATAAAAGAAAAACTGGTAATTCTCCCTGTTTAGCAATCGGAAAAATTCAAATTTTATTCTATGTACTCAACGATCCATTTGTATCCTAAACCTGTTGAAATTATATTTTTGGAATTTAATATTTATTTCAGATAAATTAAAAAATTGCATAAATCTGGAAAATAAAAGAAAAACTGGTAATTCTCTCTTTCCAGCAATCGGAAAAATTTAATTTTTGTTCTGTGTTCTCAACGGTCCATTTGTATCCTAAACCTGTTGAAATTATATTTTTGGAATTTAATATTTATTTCAGATAAATTAAAAAATTGCATAAATCTGGAAAATAAAAGAAAAACTGGTAATTCTCTCTTTCCAGCAATCGGAAAAATTTAATTTTTGTTCTGTGTTCTCAACGGTCCATTTGTATCCTAAACCTGTTGAAATTATATTTTTGGAATTTAATATTTAATTCAGGTAAATTAAAAAATTGCATAAATCTGGAAAATAAAAGAAAAACTGGTAATTCTCTCTTTCCAGCAATCGGAAAAATTTAATTTTTGTTCTGTGTTCTCAACGGTCCATTTGTATCCTAAACCTGTTGAAATTATATTTTTGGAATTTAATATTTATTTCAGATAAATTAAAAAATTGCATAAATCTGGAAAATAAAAGAAAAACTGGCAATTCTCTCTTTCCAGCAATCGGAAAAATTTAATTTTTGTTCTGTGTTCTCAACGGTCCATTTGTATCCTAAACCTGTTGAAATTATATTTTTGGAATTTAATATTTAATTTAGGTAAATTAAAAAATTGCATAAATCTGGAAAATAAAAGAAAAACTGGTAATTCTCCCTGTTTAGCAATCGGAAAAATTCAAATTTTATTCTATGTACTCAACGATCCATTTGTATCCTAAACCTGTTGAAATTATATTTTTGGAATTTAATATTTATTTCAGATAAATTAAAAAATTGCATAAATCTGGAAAATAAAAGAAAAACTGGTAATTCTCTCTTTCCAGCAATCGGAAAAATTTAAATTTTATTCTATGTACTCAACGATCCATTTGTATCCTAAACCTGTTGAAATTATATTTTTGGAATTTAATATTTATTTCAGATAAATTAAAAAATTGCATAAATCTGGAAAATAAAAGAAAAACTGGTAATTCTCTCTTTCCAGCAATCGGAAAAATTTAATTTTTGTTCTGTGTTCTCAACGGTCCATTTGTATCCTAAACCTGTTGAAATTATATTTTTGGAATTTAATATTTATTTCAGATAAATTAAAAAATTGCATAAATCTGGAAAATAAAAGAAAAACTGGTAATTCTCTCTTTCCAGCAATCGGAAAAATTTAATTTTTGTTCTGTGTTCTCAACGGTCCATTTGTATCCTAAACCTGTTGAAATTATATTTTTGGAATTTAATATTTAATTCAGGTAAATTAAAAAATTGCATAAATCTGGAAAATAAAAGAAAAACTGGTAATTCTCTCTTTCCAGCAATCGGAAAAATTTAATTTTTGTTCTGTGTTCTCAACGGTCCATTTGTATCCTAAACCTGTTGAAATTATATTTTTGGAATTTAATATTTATTTCAGATAAATTAAAAAATTGCATAAATCTGGAAAATAAAAGAAAAACTGGCAATTCTCTCTTTCCAGCAATCGGAAAAATTTAATTTTTGTTCTGTGTTCTCAACGGTCCATTTGTATCCTAAACCTGTTGAAATTATATTTTTGGAATTTAATATTTATTTCAGATAAATTAAAAAATTGCATAAATCTGGAAAATAAAAGAAAAACTGGCAATTCTCTCTTTCCAGCAATCGGAAAAATTTAATTTTTGTTCTGTGTTCTCAACGGTCCATTTGTATCCTAAACCTGTTGAAATTATATTTTTGGAATTTAATATTTAATTTAGGTAAATTAAAAAATTGCATAAATCTGGAAAATAAAAGAAAAACTGGTAATTCTCCCTGTTTAGCAATCGGAAAAATTCAAATTTTATTCTATGTACTCAACGATCCATTTGTATCCTAAACCTGTTGAAATTATATTTTTGGAATTTAATATTTATTTCAGATAAATTAAAAAATTGCATAAATCTGGAAAATAAAAGAAAAACTGGTAATTCTCTCTTTCCAGCAATCGGAAAAATTTAAATTTTATTCTATGTACTCAACGATCCATTTGTATCCTAAACCTGTTGAAATTATATTTTTGGAATTTAATATTTATTTCAGATAAATTAAAAAATTGCATAAATCTGGAAAATAAAAGAAAAACTGGTAATTCTCCCTGTTTAGCAATTGGAAAAATTTAAATTTTATTCTATGTACTCAACGATCCATTTGTATCCTAAACCTGTTGAAATTATATTTTTGGAATCTAATATTTAATTCAGGTAAATTAAAAAATTGCATAAATCTGGAAAATAAAAGAAAAACTGGTAATTCTCCCTGTTTAGCAATTGGAAAAATTTAAATTTTATTCTATGTACTCAACGATCCATTTGTATCCTAAACCTGTTGAAATTATATTTTTGGAATTTAATATTTATTTCAGATAAATTAAAAAATTGCATAAATCTGGAAAATAAAAGAAAAACTGGTAATTCTCCCTGTTTAGCAATTGGAAAAATTTAAATTTTATTCTATGTACTCAACGATCCATTTGTATCCTAAACCTGTTGAAATTATATTTTTGGAATCTAATATTTAATTCAGGTAAATTAAAAAATTGCATAAATCTGGAAAATAAAAGAAAAACTGGTAATTCTCTCTTTCCAGCAATCGGAAAAATTTAATTTTTGTTCTGTGTTCTCAACGGTCCATTTGTATCCTAAACCTGTTGAAATTATATTTTTGGAATTTAATATTTAATTCAGGTAAATTAAAAAATTGCATAAATCTGGAAAATAAAAGAAAAACTGGTAATTCTCCCTGTTTAGCAATCGGAAAAATTTAATTTTTATTCTGTGTTCTCAACGGTCCATTTGTATCCTAAACCTGTTGAAATTATATTTTTGGAATCTAATATTTAATTCAGGTAAATTAAAAAATTGCATAAATCTGGAAAATAAAAGAAAAACTGGTAATTCTCCCTGTTTAGCAATCGGAAAAATTTAAATTTTATTCTGTGTTTTCAACGGTCCATTTGTATCCTAAACCTGTTGAAATTATATTTTTGGAATTTAATATTTATTTCAGATAAATTAAAAAATTGCATAAATCTGGAAAATAAAAGAAAAACTGGTAATTCTCCCTTTCCAGCAATCGGAAAAATTTAATTTTTATTCTGTGTTTTCAACGGTCCATTTGTATCCTAAACCTGTTGAAATTATATTTTTGGAATTTAATATTTATTTCAGATAAATTAAAAAATTGCATAAATCTGGAAAATAAAAGAAAAACTGGTAATTCTCCCTTTCTAGCAATCGGAAAAATTTAAATTTTATTCTGTGTTTTCAACGGTCCATTTGTATCCTAAACCTGTTGAAATTATATTTTTGGAATTTAATATTTAATTTAGGTAAATTAAAAAATTGCATAAATCTGGAAAATAAAAGAAAAACTGGTAATTCTCCCTGTTTAGCAATCGGAAAAATTTAAATTTTATTCTATGTACTCAACGATCCATTTGTATCCTAAACCTGTTGAAATTATATTTTTGGAATTTAATATTTATTTCAGATCAATTAAAAAATTGCATAAATCTGGAAAATAAAGAAAAACTGGTAATTCTCCCTGTTTAGCAATCGGAAAAATTTAATTTTTATTCTGTGTTTTCAACGGTCCATTTGTATCCTAAACCTGTTGAAATTATATTTTTGGAATTTAATATTTAATTTAGGTAAATTAAAAAATTGCATAAATCTGGAAAATAAAAGAAAAACTGTAATTCTCCCTGTTTAGCAATCGGAAAAATTCAAATTTTATTCTATGTACTCAACGATCCATTTGTATCCTAAACCTGTTGAAATTATATTTTTGGAATTTAATATTTATTTCAGATAAATTAAAAAATTGCATAAATCTGGAAAATAAAAGAAAAACTGGTAATTCTCCCTGTTTAGCAATTGGAAAAATTTAAATTTTATTCTATGTACTCAACGATCCATTTGTATCCTAAACCTGTTGAAATTATATTTTTGGAATCTAATATTTAATTCAGGTAAATTAAAAAATTGCATAAATCTGGAAAATAAAAGAAAAACTGGTAATTCTCTCTTTCCAGCAATCGGAAAAATTTAATTTTTGTTCTGTGTTCTCAACGGTCCATTTGTATCCTAAACCTGTTGAAATTATATTTTTGGAATTTAATATTTAATTCAGGTAAATTAAAAAATTGCATAAATCTGGAAAATAAAAGAAAAACTGGTAATTCTCCCTGTTTAGCAATCGGAAAAATTTAATTTTTATTATGTGTTCTCAACGGTCCATTTGTATCCTAAACCTGTTGAAATTATATTTTTGGAATTTAATATTTATTTCAGATAAATTAAAAAATTGCATAAATCTGGAAAATAAAAGAAAAACTGGTAATTCTCTCTTTCCAGCAATCGGAAAAATTTAAATTTTATTCTGTGTTTTCAACGGTCCATTTGTATCCTAAACCTGTTGAAATTATATTTTTGGAATTTAATATTTAATTCAGGTAAATTAAAAAATTGCATAAATCTGGAAAATAAAAGAAAAACTGGTAATTCTCCCTTTCCAGCAATCGGAAAAATTTAATTTTTATTCTGTGTTTTCAACGGTCCATTTGTATCCTAAACCTGTTGAAATTATATTTTTGGAATTTAATATTTAATTTAGGTAAACTAAAAAATTGCATAAATCTGGAAAATAAAAGAAAAACTGGTAATTCTCCCTGTTTAGCAATCGGAAAAATTTAAATTTTATTCTATGTACTCAACGATCTATTTGTATCCTAAACCTGTTGAAATTATATTTTTGGAATCTAATATTTAATTCAGGTAAATTAAAAAATTGCATAAATCTGGAAAATAAAAGAAAAACTGGTAATTCTCTCTTTCCAGCAATCGGAAAAATTTAATTTTTATTCTGTGTTCTCAACGGTCCATTTGTATCCTAAACCTGTTGAAATTATATTTTTGGAATTTAATATTTATTTCAGATAAATTAAAAAATTGCATAAATCTGGAAAATAAAAGAAAAACTGGTAATTCTCTCTTTCCAGCAATCGGAAAAATTTAAATTTTATTCTGTGTTTTCAACGGTCCATTTGTATCCTAAACCTGTTGAAATTATATTTTTGGAATTTAATATTTAATTCAGGTAAATTAAAAAATTGCATAAATCTGGAAAATAAAAGAAAAACTGGTAATTCTCCCTTTCCAGCAATCGGAAAATATTGTATTTTCTCGAGAAGAGCGAATTGATTCGGTCCCTTTATTTTTTTTTCCTTTTTGGTGTAAATTTCCGATCGGTCCGAAGGTCAGCGCGCATGGAAACGAGGGTAGAGGAGACGCAGAGTGCGCGACCTTTAAAGGGACAGGGACTTTCTGGCTGCGGAGGTCCCGCCACGCTCGACGCGCAGCGCGTTTTCTGTCGGGATTTGAGGCATTCTACGGCGTGTTTTTCGATTTGGTAGTCGTTTTTATAGGTTTTCGTTGTTTTTGTTTGGAAAAAGTACATTTTTTTGCAATTTCGAAGGTACAAATTGGTATCAAGGAGGTTTGAACGGGTTTTAAACCTCATTTAGTAGGATTTTTCGTATTTACGCGTTTTTGTTCCTAAAAAAATTCAAGTTCAGGTTGTTACGGGTTCTAGAGGACAAGAGGATGGAGAACCAAGTGGAACAAGAAGAAAGCGAAGGTCAACATGTCGAGCAGTCGCCAGAACAGCTGCAATTACTCCAGCAACGGCTGATACAACAACAGATGCGTCAAATCCAGCAACTGCAACAGCAGCAACAGCAGCAACAACAGCAGACACCAGGAGCGAGCAGCGAGAGCCAGATGCAGATCTCGGAAATTCAAGCAGAGGCGTTCAAGAAGCATTTGATCGCTTTGATGAAGCCCGAGTTGGTGAATCTGTTTGGGCGGAAGGAGGAGGTCGCGCCGAAGGTGAATTCAAAGGGAATACAACACCAGTTGGATCTAAACACGAAAGTGATAAATCACCTGCTGGGAGCGCAACCCGAAGCCGTTCAGGAGGCGATCAAAGAAGCCGTGGAGTTACTCAGACGGAGGAATCAGGATCTGTTGTTGCTAGACTCGAACCCGGAAGCCTTAAAAGCGAAAGAACAAGCGGAGCAGTTGGCGGCGGCGACAGGGTGGAGCGGAAGTACGGATACAACAACATTGATGCTAATGTCGCAACTCTTCAAGTCAGACAGGAAGAGGACACGATCGCCATCATCGAGTAGAGGATATCGGCCCTTTCGTTACCAGGGCGCCAGTGGTAACCGCAGTGACGCCCGTACAAACGAATGGTTCGAACGCAGAGGACAAACAAACGCAAGATTGGACTCGTCTACTCAACGGTCTGCTAGCAGGTGCTTCAGATGTCACAACATCGGCCACTACGCTAACAACTGTCCCCAGCGAAAGTGAGTTTTTTCCCGAGAGGATGTCGGGGCGTTTGAAATTTTGGGAGAGCGTGACAAGCGACGCGTGGGTGATAAGTGTGATACGGGATGGCTATCAGATCCCAGTAGAAGTAGACGCTTTCTTACCGGCTCCCCAAGGATTTCGCAAGTCGACGAGAGACCACATGGAGTTCGTTGAGAAAGAGATCAATAAGTTGCGCGAGAATGGGGTGGTTAGAGAATGTAAAGATCCGTTAGTCGTGTCCCCGTTGCACGTAGCCGTGACGGACACGAAGAAGCGCTTGATTCTAGACCTAACTAAATTAAATCAGCTCCTAGATCCTCCCAAGTTCAGACTCGAAAATTGGAAGACGGTCTGGCCGTTTTTGGCAGAGGCGAAGTTCGCGGCCACGTTTGACTTTCGCGCCGGTTACCACCATGTTAAGATAGCTCAAGGCTCAACTAGGCTTCTGGCGTTCTGTTTGACCGAGGAACCGGCGCCTCCATTCTATGCCTTCCACGCACTCCCATTCGGCATTGCGACTGCACCCTGGGTGTTTACCAAACTGTTCCGTCCGCTATTGGGAAAATGGAGAATAGAGGGGATAAAGGTTTTTATTTACCTCGATGATGGTTTGATTCTGTCGGAAAGCAGAGAAGAGGCGCTCAGAGCGGTAAATATAGTAAGAGCGGATCTGAGTCGGGCCGGCGTGGTAGTTGCCGAGGACAAATCAAACTGGGACCCGAGTCCGGAGTTCACGTGGCTCGGTTACAAGTGCGACCTGGTCGCCCGTACGATAAGTTTAACGGAGAGAAGAGAATTGAGAGTTCGGAACCAGCTGGAAGTATTGAAGAGGGACCCGGTCCCGTCGGTTCTGAATCGACAGCAATTTCTTGGTTCGCTAGTATCAATGGACGTCATTCTAGGTGATCAAGCGGTGGCGAGATCTCGAGCTCTGTCGTCAACGATCGCGGTCGCCCAGCAGCATTCACACAGCAACGGTCGACGAGTGAAATTAGACGCAGGTGAGTCGGCAGAACTTGAATTTTGGGAGGAGAATTTGGGAAGACTATGGTCAAGACAGCTAGACTCAGAGTTCGTACCAAAATGGCGAGTGTACACGGACGCCTCCGCAGACGGAGTGGGAGTCGTTCTGAAAGGAAAGAGTGAGGCGACAGTAGCAAGGTTCTCAAGGCCAGGCGCGAATAGTTTCAGTGAAGAATCGAGTACCATGAGGGAACTTAGAGCCGTTCAATTCGCCTCAGAGAAATTGCGTAAGTGGGTTAGGGGCCCAGTTCTAATTTGCATGGACAGCCAGGCGGGCGCTATAATTCTGAAGAAAGGCTCAATGAAGCCAAGTTTGCACGAGATTGCACTAGAAACATGGAGTAACTTGAATCGGGTGGGAGAACACAGAGTGGTATGGATCCCTAGAGGCGACAATACAGAGGCGGACGAAGCTAGCAGAGATTTCGATTTTGACGACTGGTCGCTGAAAGATTGGGTAGTGGAAGAGGCGGCGCGCAAGTGGGGACAGATCAAGTGCGACTGGTTCGCAGACAGTAGCAATAAGAAATGCAGTCAGTTCTTCTCACGCGGGCCGGACTTCGGGACGAAGGGCGCGGACGTTTTCGAGTATGGTTCAGAAGCCGTCGCTTTGGGCCTGGGGTTATGGGTCCCACCACCACTTTTGATCCCAAAATTAATGAGACTCGCTAAAGAGAAGAAGGCCACGGGGATTCTAGGGATGCCGTTATGGAAGACGCATGCTAGCTACGCTGCAATAGTGGATAACAGAGGGAATTTCAGAAAAGAGATTAAGGACTGCCACGTATTTCCGAAGAATTCGAAGATTATCTCCCCGGGTCCGGGGTCCATGACGGGGGAGAGGATGTCATCGGAATTCTGCCGATCAGAGTTTCTAATAGCACGGGTCGACTTTTCAAATACATAGGCCCCCGGCTTTGTTGTTCTACCCAAACACCGCTGTTACACCCTAAATAAACTCTGTAATATCAATAACCCTTACAATCCATTCGCTCTGACATCGGGAAAATATGTTCTTCGCGAGCGAAGCGAGAGAAGAATATTGTATTTTCTCGAGAAGAGCGAATTGATTCGGTCCCTTTATTTTTTTTCCTTTTTGGTGTAAATTTCCGATCGGTCCGAAGGTCAGCGCGCATGGAAACGAGGGTAGAGGAGACGCAGAGTGCGCGACCTTTAAAGGGACAGGGACTTTCTGGCTGCGGAGGTCCCGCCACGCTCGACGCGCAGCGCGTTTTCTGTCGGGATTTGAGGCATTCTACGGCGTGTTTTTCCCCACCAACCCACCCCACACACGCAACGTGACCAGAAGAGGGCAAGCAGTTGGTATACTTATATATGTATATATATCTTTCAGTACCGCTTCGGAAACACGTGTTGGAAGATCTAAGAGAATACTGCATCCCGGACAGGGAGCTCTCGGAGTTAGTCAAGAAGATCGGAGAGGCTCCATACGGCGCGAGAGCACCGAGCAAAACTTCTCTGTACGATCGACTGAACGAAGCGAGGACGACGTGGTTAGCAGAACAAGATCTACCGAAGAACGACAGAAGCCTTCTGTTGTTCATGGCTCACACGTCGGCGTCAGCGGGAAGTTCTACTCTGGCACAGATACAGGCGGCGTACAAATTCCAAATGGAGCGACTCCCACCGGATTCAGAGACACTAGCGTCGGAGCTCATCAAGGCGAAGCGTAGAGCCGAAGCCGAATCGAGATCCAAGCCCAAGGTCGTCAAGCAGGCCGACATCCAGAAGGTCATCGACGCGGTGTCCAAAGAAGGAGGTCCCAAGAAGGAAAGAGACGCTCTTCTAGCGTTACTGTCCTGGTTGGCTCTTCTAAGAGCATCGGAGGTCGCAAATTTGGAGTGGAGCGATCTGAAAAGGTCCGGAGACCTTCTAGAGGTAACCATAAAGAGGGCCAAGAACGATCAGCTAGGACTAGGGAGGAAAACCTACGTCGAGTATAAGGACGGTTCGGATATCGACGTCCTACTGTGTCGGTGGAGAGCAAGAAGCAGCCACAAATCTCAGTGGGTCTTCCCAAATTTGACGACGTGGGGCAAGTTGTCGCCGAACGCAGTGTCAGCTACTACGAAGAAAGTTCTTCAATCCGTGGGTTTGCGAGACACCTCGCATCATGCCATCAGGAGAGGAGCAGCGAATCAACTTCTGATGGACGGTCTGTCGCCCGAACAAGTGAAGACTAGAGGGAGGTGGAGATCAGATGCCGGTCTAGCCCGATACCTAAGAGACACCCCCGAAGGCCAAGGAGTAAGTAATCTACCTCCGAGCAGAAGCAGGTAGGCAGTTTGAAGCCAGAATTCACCTCTTGATTACAGCACTTCCAACCCATCTCCGACTCTGCCCAATCTTCCACTTCGTCGTCGCCACAAGTGTCAACCAGTTCGCAGTTCCCGAGTACCACCAGCCAGATGTCCCATACCAAAATATAATCAGTATCTATAGAGAGTTCTATCATGTTTTATGTCGTTTTATCGTGTAGTTATTATCATGTTCTCCGGTACACACAGTACCTGTTGTTGTTACTAGCTTTAGATCGTCTACCTCTGTTCTATTTCAATTCCAAAGTGTTGTACTAAACCCAGATCTCCCCCTCTCCCATATTCTGGTCTCCTCGTGCCCCGTGTCCCCCGTGTTACGACTACCTCAAACACCGCTGTTACACCCTAAATAAACTCTGTAATATCAATAACCCTTACAATCCATTCGCTCTGACATCGGGAAAATATGTTCTTCGCGAGCGAAGCGAGAGAAGAAATTTAATTTTTATTCTGTGTTTTCAACGGTCCATTTGTATCCTAAACCTGTTGAAATTATATTTTTGGAATTTAATATTTAATTTAGGTAAACTAAAAAATTGCATAAATCTGGAAAATAAAAGAAAAACTGGTAATTCTCCCTGTTTAGCAATCGGAAAAATTTAAATTTTATTCTATGTACTCAACGATCCATTTGTATCCTAAACCTGTTGAAATTATATTTTTGGAATTTAATATTTATTTCAGATAAATTAAAAAATTGCATAAATATGGAAAATAAAAGAAAAACTGGTAATTCTCCCTTTCTAGCAATCGGAAAAATTTAAATTTTATTCTGTGTTTTCAACGGTCCATTTGTATCCTAAACCTGTTGAAATTATATTTTTGGAATCTAATATTTAATTCAGGTAAATTAAAAAATTGCATAAATCTGGAAAATAAAAGAAAAACTGGTAATTCTCTCTTTCCAGCAATCGGAAAATTTAATTTTTATTCTGTGTTCTCAACGGTCCATTTGTATCCTAAACCTGTTGAAATTATATTTTTGGAATTTAATATTTATTTCAGATAAATTAAAAAATTGCATAAATCTGGAAAATAAAAGAAAAACTGGTAATTCTCCCTTTCTAGCAATCGGAAAAATTTAAATTTTATTCTGTGTTTTCAACGGTCCATTTGTATCCTAAACCTGTTGAAATTATATTTTTGGAATTTAATATTTATTTCAGATAAATTAAAAAATTGCATAAATCTGGAAAATAAAGAAAAACTGGTAATTCTCCCTGTTTAGCAATCGGAAAAATTTAAATTTTATTCTATGTACTCAACGATCCATTTGTATCCTAAACCTGTTGAAATTATATTTTTGGAATTTAATATTTATTTCAGATAAATTAAAAAATTGCATAAATCTGGAAAATAAAGAAAAACTGGTAATTCTCCCTGTTTAGCAATCGGAAAAATTTAAATTTTATTCTATGTACTCAACGATCCATTTGTATCCTAAACCTGTTGAAATTATATTTTTGGAATTTAATATTTATTTCAGATAAATTAAAAAATTGCATAAATCTGGAAAATAAAGAAAAACTGGTAATTCTCCCTGTTTAGCAATCGGAAAAATTTAATTTTTATTCTGTGTTTTCAACGGTCCATTTGTATCCTAAACCTGTTGAAATTATATTTTTGGAATTTAATATTTATTTCAGATAAATTAAAAAATTGCATAAATATGGAAAATAAAAGAAAAACTGGTAATTCTCCCTTTCTAGCAATCGGAAAAATTTAAATTTTATTCTGTGTTTTCAACGGTCCATTTGTATCCTAAACCTGTTGAAATTATATTTTTGGAATCTAATATTTAATTCAGGTAAATTAAAAAATTGCATAAATCTGGAA
Organism: Caenorhabditis macrosperma; assembly: GCA_963932285.1. NCBI lineage: Eukaryota > Metazoa > Nematoda > Chromadorea > Rhabditida > Rhabditidae > Caenorhabditis > Caenorhabditis macrosperma. Next base: position 23,872,659 of record OZ010618.1, on the reverse strand, counting down.
AATAAAAGAAAAACTGGTAATTCTCTCTTTCCAGCAATCGGAAAATTTAATTTTTATTCTGTGTTCTCAACGGTCCATTTGTATCCTAAACCTGTTGAAATTATATTTTTGGAATTTAATATTTATTTCAGATAAATTAAAAAATTGCATAAATCTGGAAAATAAAGAAAAACTGGTAATTCTCCCTGTTTAGCAATCGGAAAAATTTAAATTTTATTCTATGTACTCAACGATCCATTTGTATCCTAAACCTGTTGAAATTATATTTTTGGAATTTAATATTTATTTCAGATAAATTAAAAAATTGCATAAATCTGGAAAATAAAGAAAAACTGGTAATTCTCCCTGTTTAGCAATCGGAAAAATTTAAATTTTATTCTATGTACTCAACGATCCATTTGTATCCTAAACCTGTTGAAATTATATTTTTGGAATTTAATATTTATTTCAGATAAATTAAAAAATTGCATAAATCTGGAAAATAAAGAAAAACTGGTAATTCTCCCTGTTTAGCAATCGGAAAAATTTAATTTTTATTCTGTGTTTTCAACGGTCCATTTGTATCCTAAACCTGTTGAAATTATATTTTTGGAATTTAATATTTATTTCAGATAAATTAAAAAATTGCATAAATATGGAAAATAAAAGAAAAACTGGTAATTCTCCCTTTCTAGCAATCGGAAAAATTTAAATTTTATTCTGTGTTTTCAACGGTCCATTTGTATCCTAAACCTGTTGAAATTATATTTTTGGAATCTAATATTTAATTCAGGTAAATTAAAAAATTGCATAAATCTGGAAAATAAAAGAAAAACTGGTAATTCTCTCTTTCCAGCAATCGGAAAATTTAATTTTTATTCTGTGTTCTCAACGGTCCATTTGTATCCTAAACCTGTTGAAATTATATTTTTGGAATTTAATATTTAATTTAGGTAAATTAAAAAATTGCATAAATCTGGAAAATAAAAGAAAAACTGGTAATTCTCCCTGTTTAGCAATCGGAAAAATTTAAATTTTATTCTATGTACTCAACGATCCATTTGTATCCTAAACCTGTTGAAATTATATTTTTGGAATTTAATATTTATTTCAGATAAATTAAAAAATTGCATAAATCTGGAAAATAAAAGAAAAACTGGTAATTCTCCCTGTTTAGCAATCGGAAAAATTTAATTTTTATTCTGTGTTTTCAACGGTCCATTTGTATCCTAAACCTGTTGAAATTATATTTTTGGAATTTAATATTTATTTCAGATAAATTAAAAAATTGCATAAATATGGAAAATAAAAGAAAAACTGGTAATTCTCCCTTTCTAGCAATCGGAAAAATTTAAATTTTATTCTGTGTTTTCAACGGTCCATTTGTATCCTAAACCTGTTGAAATTATATTTTTGGAATCTAATATTTAATTCAGGTAAATTAAAAAATTACATAAATCTGGAAAATAAAAGAAAAACTGGTAATTCTCTCTTTCCAGCAATCGGAAAATTTAATTTTTATTCTGTGTTCTCAACGGTCCATTTGTATCCTAAACCTGTTGAAATTATATTTTTGGAATTTAATATTTAATTTAGGTAAATTAAAAAATTGCATAAATCTGGAAAATAAAAGAAAAACTGGTAATTCTCCCTGTTTAGCAATCGGAAAAATTTAAATTTTATTCTATGTACTCAACGATCCATTTGTATCCTAAACCTGTTGAAATTATATTTTTGGAATTTAATATTTATTTCAGATAAATTAAAAAATTGCATAAATCTGGAAAATAAAAGAAAAACTGGTAATTCTCCCTTTCTAGCAATCGGAAAAATTTAAATTTTATTCTGTGTTTTCAACGGTCCATTTGTATCCTAAACCTGTTGAAATTATATTTTTGGAATTTAATATTTATTTCAGATAAATTAAAAAATTGCATAAATCTGGAAAATAAAGAAAAACTGGTAATTCTCCCTGTTTAGCAATCGGAAAAATTTAAATTTTATTCTATGTACTCAACGATCCATTTGTATCCTAAACCTGTTGAAATTATATTTTTGGAATTTAATATTTATTTCAGATAAATTAAAAAATTGCATAAATCTGGAAAATAAAGAAAAACTGGTAATTCTCCCTGTTTAGCAATCGGAAAAATTTAAATTTTATTCTATGTACTCAACGATCCATTTGTATCCTAAACCTGTTGAAATTATATTTTTGGAATTTAATATTTATTTCAGATAAATTAAAAAATTGCATAAATCTGGAAAATAAAGAAAAACTGGTAATTCTCCCTGTTTAGCAATCGGAAAAATTTAATTTTTATTCTGTGTTTTCAACGGTCCATTTGTATCCTAAACCTGTTGAAATTATATTTTTGGAATTTAATATTTATTTCAGATAAATTAAAAAATTGCATAAATATGGAAAATAAAAGAAAAACTGGTAATTCTCCCTTTCTAGCAATCGGAAAAATTTAAATTTTATTCTGTGTTTTCAACGGTCCATTTGTATCCTAAACCTGTTGAAATTATATTTTTGGAATTTAATATTTAATTCAGGTAAATTAAAAAATTGCATAAATCTGGAAAATAAAAGAAAAACTGGTAATTCTCCCTGTTTAGCAATCGGAAAAATTTAAATTTTATTCTGTGTTCTCAACGGTCCATTTGTATCCTAAACCTGTTGAAATTATATTTTTGGAATCTAATATTTAATTCAGGTAAATTAAAAAATTGCATAAATCTGGAAAATAAAAGAAAAACTGGTAATTCTCTCTTTCCAGCAATCGGAAAATTTAATTTTTATTCTGTGTTCTCAACGGTCCATTTGTATCCTAAACCTGTTGAAATTATATTTTTGGAATTTAATATTTAATTTAGGTAAATTAAAAAATTGCATAAATCTGGAAAATAAAAGAAAAACTGGTAATTCTCCCTGTTTAGCAATCGGAAAAATTTAAATTTTATTCTATGTACTCAACGATCCATTTGTATCCTAAACCTGTTGAAATTATATTTTTGGAATTTAATATTTATTTCAGATAAATTAAAAAATTGCATAAATCTGGAAAATAAAAGAAAAACTGGTAATTCTCCCTGTTTAGCAATCGGAAAAATTTAAATTTTATTCTATGTACTCAACGATCCATTTGTATCCTAAACCTGTTGAAATTATATTTTTGGAATTTAATATTTAATTTAGGTAAATTAAAAAATTGCATAAATCTGGAAAATAAAAGAAAAACTGGTAATTCTCCCTGTTTAGCAATCGGAAAAATTTAAATTTTATTCTATGTACTCAACGATCCATTTGTATCCTAAACCTGTTGAAATTATATTTTTGGAATTTAATATTTATTTCAGATAAATTAAAAAATTGCATAAATCTGGAAAATAAAAGAAAAACTGGTAATTCTCCCTTTCTAGCAATCGGAAAAATTTAAATTTTATTCTGTGTTTTCAACGGTCCATTTGTATCCTAAACCTGTTGAAATTATATTTTTGGAATTTAATATTTAATTCAGGTAAATTAAAAAATTGCATAAATCTGGAAAATAAAAGAAAAACTGGTAATTCTCCCTTTCCAGCAATCGGAAAAATTTAATTTTTATTCTGTGTTTTCAACGGTCCATTTGTATCCTAAACCTGTTGAAATTATATTTTTGGAATTTAATATTTAATTCAGGTAAATTAAAAAATTGCATAAATCTGGAAAATAAAAGAAAAACTGGTAATTCTCCCTGTTTAGCAATCGGAAAAATTTAAATTTTATTCTGTGTTTTCAACGGTCCATTTGTATCCTAAACCTGTTGAAATTATATTTTTGGAATTTAATATTTAATTCAGGTAAATTAAAAAATTGCATAAATCTGGAAAATAAAAGAAAAACTGGTAATTCTCCCTTTCCAGCAATCGGAAAAATTTAATTTTTATTCTGTGTTTTCAACGGTCCATTTGTATCCTAAACCTGTTGAAATTATATTTTTGGAATTTAATATTTAATTCAGGTAAATTAAAAAATTGCATAAATCTGGAAAATAAAAGAAAAACTGGTAATTCTCCCTTTCCAGCAATCGGAAAAATTTAAATTTTATTCTATGTACTCAACTATCCATTTGTATCCTAAACCTGTTGAAATTATATTTTTGGAATTTAATATTTATTTCAGATAAATTAAAAAATTGCATAAATCTGGAAAATAAAAGAAAAACTGGTAATTCTCCCTTTCTAGCAATCGGAAAAATTTAAATTTTATTCTGTGTTTTCAACGGTCCATTTGTATCCTAAACCTGTTGAAATTATATTTTTGGAATTTAATATTTAATTCAGGTAAATTAAAAAATTGCATAAATCTGGAAAATAAAAGAAAAACTGGTAATTCTCCCTGTTTAGCAATCGGAAAAATTTAAATTTTATTCTATATACTCAACGATCCATTTGTATCCTAAACCTGTTGAAATTATATTTTTGGAATTTAATATATATTTCAGATAAATTAAAAAATTGCATAAATCTGGAAAATAAAAGAAAAACTGGTAATTCTCCCTTTCTAGCAATCGGAAAAATTTAAATTTTATTCTGTGTTTTCAACGGTCCATTTGTATCCTAAACCTGTTGAAATTATATTTTTGGAATTTAATATTTAATTCAGGTAAATTAAAAAATTGCATAAATCTGGAAAATAAAAGAAAAACTGGTAATTCTCCCTGTTTAGCAATCGGAAAAATTTAAATTTTATTCTATGTACTCAACGATCCACTTGTATCCTAAACCTGTTGAAATTATATTTTTGGAATTTAATATTTATTTCAGATAAATTAAAAAATTGCATAAATCTGGAAAATAAAAGAAAAACTGGTAATTCTCCCTTTCTAGCAATCGGAAAAATTTAAATTTTATTCTGTGTTTTCAACGGTCCATTTGTATCCTAAACCTGTTGAAATTATATTTTTGGAATTTAATATTTAATTCAGGTAAATTAAAAAATTGCATAAATCTGGAAAATAAAAGAAAAACTGGTAATTCTCCCTTTCCAGCAATCGGAAAAATTTAATTTTTATTCTGTGTTTTCAACGGTCCATTTGTATCCTAAACCTGTTGAAATTATATTTTTGGAATTTAATATTTAATTTAGGTAAATTAAAAAATTGCATAAATCTGGAAAATAAAAGAAAAACTGGTAATTCTCCCTGTTTAGCAATCGGAAAAATTTAAATTTTATTCTATGTACTCAACGATCCATTTGTATCCTAAACCTGTTGAAATTATATTTTTGGAATTTAATATTTATTTCAGATAAATTAAAAAATTGCATAAATCTGGAAAATAAAAGAAAAACTGGTAATTCTCCCTTTCTAGCAATCGGAAAAATTTAAATTTTATTCTGTGTTTTCAACGGTCCATTTGTATCCTAAACCTGTTGAAATTATATTTTTGGAATTTAATATTTAATTCAGGTAAATTAAAAAATTGCATAAATCTGGAAAATAAAAGAAAAACTGGTAATTCTCCCTTTCTAGCAATCGGAAAAATTTAAATTTTATTCTGTGTTTTCAACGGTCCATTTGTATCCTAAACCTGTTGAAATTATATTTTTGGAATTTAATATTTAATTCAGGTAAATTAAAAAATTGCATAAATCTGGAAAATAAAAGAAAAACTGGTAATTCTCCCTGTTTAGCAATCGGAAAAATTTAAATTTTATTCTATGTACTCAACGATCCATTTGTATCCTAAACCTGTTGAAATTATATTTTTGGAATTTAATATTTAATTCAGGTAAATTAAAAACTTGCATAAATCTGGAAAATAAAAGAAAAACTGGTAATTCTCCCTTTCCAGCAATCGGAAAAATTTAATTTTTATTCTGTGTTTTCAACGGTCCATTTGTATCCTAAACCTGTTGAAATTATATTTTTGGAATTTAATATTTAATTTAGGTAAATTAAAAAATTGCATAAATCTGGAAAATAAAAGAAAAACTGGTAATTCTCCCTGTTTAGCAATCGGAAAAATTTAAATTTTATTCTATGTACTCAACGATCCATTTGTATCCTAAACCTGTTGAAATTATATTTTTGGAATTTAATATTTATTTCAGATAAATTAAAAAATTGCATAAATCTGGAAAATAAAAGAAAAACTGGTAATTCTCCCTTTCTAGCAATCGGAAAAATTTAAATTTTATTCTGTGTTTTCAACGGTCCATTTGTATCCTAAACCTGTTGAAATTATATTTTTGGAATCTAATATTTATTTCAGATAAATTAAAAAATTGCATAAATCTGGAAAATAAAAGAAAAACTGGTAATTCTCCCTGTTTAGCAATCGGAAAAATTTAAATTGTATTCTGTGTTTTCAACGGTCCATTTGTATCCTAAACCTGTTGAAATTATATTTTTGGAATTTAATATTTATTTCAGATAAATTAAAAAATTGCATAAATCTGGAAAATAAAAGAAAAACTGGTAATTCTCCCTGTTTAGCAATCGGAAAAATTTAAATTGTATTTTGTGTTCTCAACGGTCCATTTGTATCCTAAACCTGTTGAAATTATATTTTTGGAATTTAATATTTAATTTAGGTAAATTAAAAAATTGCATAAATCTGGAAAATAAAAGAAAAACTGGTAATTCTCCCTTTCCAGCAATCGGAAAAATTTAATTTTTATTCTGTGTTTTCAACGGTCCATTTGTATCCTAAACCTGTTGAAATTATATTTTTGGAATTTAATATTTAATTTAGGTAAATTAAAAAATTGCATAAATCTGGAAAATAAAAGAAAAACTGGTAATTCTCCCTTTCCAGCAATCGGAAAAATTTAATTTTTATTCTGTGTTCTCAACAGTCCATTTGTATCCTAAACCTGTTGAAATTATATTTTTGGAATCTAATATTTAATTCAGGTAAATTAAAAAATTGCATAAATCTGGAAAATAAAAGAAAAACTGGTAATTCTCCCTGTTTAGCAATCGGAAAAATTTAAATTTTATTCTATGTACTCAACGATCCATTTGTATCCTAAACCTGTTGAAATTATATTTTTGGAATTTAATATTTAATTCAGGTAAATTAAAAAATTGCATAAATCTGGAAAATAAAAGAAAAACTGGTAATTCTCCCTTTCCAGCAATCGGAAAAATTTAATTTTTGTTCTGTGTTCTCAACGGTCCATTTGTATCCTAAACCTGTTGAAATTATATTTTTGGAATTTAATATTTAATTCAGGTAAATTAAAAAATTGCATAAATCTGGAAAATAAAAGAAAAACTGGTAATTCTCTCTTTCCAGCAATCGGAAAAATTTAAGTTTTATTCTGTGTTCTCTACGGTCCATTTGTATCCTAAACCTGTTGAAATTATATTTTTGGAATTTAATATTTAATTTAGGTAAATTAAAAAATTGCATAAATCTGGAAAATAAAAGAAAAACTGGTAATTCTCCCTTTCTAGCAATCGGAAAAATTTAAATTTTATTCTGTGTTTTCAACGGTCCATTTGTATCCTAAACCTGTTGAAATTATATTTTTGGAATTTAATATTTATTTCAGATAAATTAAAAAATTGCATAAATCTGGAAAATAAAAGAAAAACTGGTAATTCTCCCTTTCCAGCAATCGGAAAAATTTAATTTTTGTTCTGTGTTCTCAACGGTCCATTTGTATCCTAAACCTGTTGAAATTATATTTTTGGAATCTAATATTTAATTCAGGTAAATTAAAAAATTGCATAAATCTGGAAAATAAAAGAAAAACTGGTAATTCTCTCTTTCCAGCAATCGGAAAAATTTAAGTTTTATTCTGTGTTCTCTACGGTCCATTTGTATCCTAAACCTGTTGAAATTATATTTTTGGAATTTAATATTTAATTCAGATAAATTAAAAAATTGCATAAATCTGGAAAATAAAAGAAAAACTGGTAATTCTCCCTGTTTAGCAATCGGAAAAATTTAAATTTTATTCTATGTACTCAACGATCCATTTGTATCCTAAACCTGTTGAAATTATATTTTTGGAATTTAATATTTAATTCAGGTAAATTAAAAAATTGCATAAATCTGGAAAATAAAAGAAAAACTGGTAATTCTCCCTTTCTAGCAATCGGAAAAATTTAAATTTTATTCTGTGTTTTCAACGGTCCATTTGTATCCTAAACCTGTTGAAATTATATTTTTGGAATCTAATATTTAATTCAGGTAAATTAAAAAATTGCATAAATCTGGAAAATAAAAGAAAAACTGGTAATTCTCTCTTTCCAGCAATCGGAAAAATTTAAGTTTTATTCTGTGTTCTCTACGGTCCATTTGTATCCTAAACCTGTTGAAATTATATTTTTGGAATTTAATATTTAATTTAGGTAAATTAAAAAATTGCATAAATCTGGAAAATAAAAGAAAAACTGGTAATTCTCCCTTTCTAGCAATCGGAAAAATTTAAATTTTATTCTGTGTTTTCAACGGTCCATTTGTATCCTAAACCTGTTGAAATTATATTTTTGAAATTTAATATTTATTTCAGATAAATTAAAAAATTGCATAAATCTGGAAAATAAAAGAAAAACTGGTAATTCTCCCTGTTTAGCAATCGGAAAAATTTAAATTTTATTCTATGTACTCAACGATCCATTTGTATCCTAAACCTGTTGAAATTATATTTTTGGAATTTAATATTTAATTCAGATAAATTAAAAAATTGCATAAATCTGGAAAATAAAAGAAAAACTGGTAATTCTCCCTGTTTAGCAATCGGAAAAATTTAAATTTTATTCTATGTACTCAACGATCCATTTGTATCCTAAACCTGTTGAAATTATATTTTTGGAATTTAATATTTATTTCAGATAAATTAAAAAATTGCATAAATCTGGAAAATAAAGAAAAACTGGTAATTCTCCCTGTTTAGCAATCGGAAAAATTTAATTTTTATTCTGTGTTTTCAACGGTCCATTTGTATCCTAAACCTGTTGAAATTATATTTTTGGAATTTAATATTTAATTTAGGTAAATTAAAAAATTGCATAAATCTGGAAAATAAAAGAAAAACTGGTAATTCTCCCTGTTTAGCAATCGGAAAAATTTAAATTTTATTCTATGTACTCAACGATCCATTTGTATCCTAAACCTGTTGAAATTATATTTTTGAAATTTAATATTTATTTCAGATAAATTAAAAAATTGCATAAATCTGGAAAATAAAGAAAAACTGGTAATTCTCCCTGTTTAGCAATCGGAAAAATTTAATTTTTATTCTGTGTTTTCAACGGTCCATTTGTATCCTAAACCTGTTGAAATTATATTTTTGGAATTTAATATTTAATTTAGGTAAATTAAAAAATTGCATAAATCTGGAAAATAAAAGAAAAACTGGTAATTCTCCCTGTTTAGCAATCGGAAAAATTTAATTTTTATTCTGTGTTCTCAACGATCCATTGGTATCCTAAACCTGTTGAAATTATATTTTTGGAATTTAATATTTAATTCAGGTAAATTAAAAAATTGCATAAATCTGGAAAATAAAAGAAAAACTGGTAATTCTCCCTTTCCAGCAATCGGAAAAATTTAATTTTTATTCTGTGTTTTCAACGGTCCATTTGTATCCTAAACCTGTTGAAATTATATTTTTGGAACTTAATATTTATTTCAGATAAATTAAAAAATTGCATAAATCTGGAAAATAAAAGAAAAACTGGTAATTCTCCCTGTTTAGCAATCGGAAAAATTTAAATTGTATTCTGTGTTTTCAACGGTCCATTTGTATCCTAAACCTGTTGAAATTATATTTTTGGAATTTAATATTTAATTCAGGTAAATTAAAAAATTGCATAAATCTGGAAAATAAAAGAAAAACTGGTAATTCTCCCTTTCCAGCAATCGGAAAAATTTAATTTTTATTCTGTGTTTTCAACGGTCCATTTGTATCCTAAACCTGTTGAAATTATATTTTTGGAACTTAATATTTATTTCAGATAAATTAAAAAATTGCATAAATCTGGAAAATAAAAGAAAAACTGGTAATTCTCCCTGTTTAGCAATCGGAAAAATTTAAATTGTATTCTGTGTTTTCAACGGTCCATTTGTATCCTAAACCTGTTGAAATTATATTTTTGGAATTTAATATTTAATTTAGGTAAATTAAAAAATTGCATAAATCTGGAAAATAAAAGAAAAACTGGTAATTCTCCCTGTTTAGCAATCGGAAAAATTTAAATTGTATTCTATGTACTCAACGATCCATTTGTATCCTAAACCTGTTGAAATTATATTTTTGGAATTTAATATTTATTTCAGATAAATTAAAAAATTGCATAAATCTGGAAAATAAAAGAAAAACTGGTAATTCTCCCTTTCTAGCAATCGGAAAAATTTAAATTTTATTCTATGTACTCAACGATCCATTTGTATCCTAAACCTGTTGAAATTATATTTTTGGAATTTAATATTTATTTCAGATAAATTAAAAAATTGCATAAATCTGGAAAATAAAAGAAAAACTGGTAATTCTCCCTTTCTAGCAATCGGAAAAATTTAAATTTTATTCTGTGTTTTCAACGGTCCATTTGTATCCTAAACCTGTTGAAATTATATTTTTGGAATTTAATATTTAATTCAGGTAAATTAAAAAATTGCATAAATCTGGAAAATAAAAGAAAAACTGGTAATTCTCCCTTTCCAGCAATCGGAAAAATTTAATTTTTATTCTGTGTTTTCAACGGTCCATTTGTATCCTAAACCTGTTGAAATTATATTTTTGGAATTTAATATTTAATTTAGGTAAATTAAAAAATTGCATAAATCTGGAAAATAAAAGAAAAACTGGTAATTCTCCCTGTTTAGCAATCGGAAAAATTTAAATTTTATTCTATGTACTCAACGATCCATTTGTATCCTAAACCTGTTGAAATTATATTTTTGGAATTTAATATTTATTTCAGATAAATTAAAAAATTGCATAAATCTGGAAAATAAAAGAAAAACTGGTAATTCTCCCTTTCTAGCAATCGGAAAAATTTAAATTTTATTCTATGTACTCAACGATCCATTTGTATCCTAAACCTGTTGAAATTATATTTTTGGAATTTAATATTTAATTCAGGTAAATTAAAAAATTGCATAAATCTGGAAAATAAAAGAAAAACTGGTAATTCTCCCTTTCCAGCAATCGGAAAAATTTAATTTTTATTCTGTGTTCTCAACGGTCCATTTGTATCCTAAACCTGTTGAAATTATATTTTTGGAATTTAATATTTATTTCAGATAAATTAAAAAATTGCATAAATCTGGAAAATAAAAGAAAAACTGGTAATTCTCCCTGTTTAGCAATCGGAAAAATTTAAATTGTATTCTGTGTTTTCAACGGTCCATTTGTATCCTAAACCTGTTGAAATTATATTTTTGGAATTTAATATTTAATTTAGGTAAATTAAAAAATTGCATAAATCTGGAAAATAAAAGAAAAACTGGTAATTCTCCCTGTTTAGCAATCGGAAAAATTTAAATTTTATTCTATGTACTCAACGATCCATTTGTATCCTAAACCTGTTGAAATTATATTTTTGGAATTTAATATTTATTTCAGATAAATTAAAAAATTGCATAAATCTGGAAAATAAAAGAAAAACTGATAATTCTCCCTTTCTAGCAATCGGAAAAATTTAAATTTTATTCTATGTACTCAACGATCCATTTGTATCCTAAACCTGTTGAAATTATATTTTTGGAATTTAATATTTATTTCAGATAAATTAAAAAATTGCATAAATCTGGAAAATAAAAGAAAAACTGGTAATTCTCCCTTTCTAGCAATCGGAAAAATTTAAATTTTATTCTGTGTTTTCAACGGTCCATTTGTATCCTAAACCTGTTGAAATTATATTTTTGGAATTTAATATTTAATTCAGGTAAATTAAAAAATTGCATAAATCTGGAAAATAAAAGAAAAACTGGTAATTCTCCCTGTTTAGCAATCGGAAAAATTTAAATTTTATTCTGTGTTCTCAACGATCCATTTGTATCCTAAACCTGTTGAAATTATATTTTTGGAATTTAATATTTATTTCAGATAAATTAAAAAATTGCATAAATCTGGAAAATAAAGAAAAACTGGTAATTCTCCCTGTTTAGCAATCGGAAAAATTTAATTTTTATTCTGTGTTTTCAACGGTCTATTTGTATCCTAAACCTGTTGAAATTATATTTTTGGAATTTAATATTTAATTTAGGTAAATTAAAAAATTGCATAAATCTGGAAAATAAAAGAAAAACTGGTAATTCTCCCTGTTTAGCAATCGGAAAAATTTAAATTTTATTCTATGTACTCAACGATCCATTTGTATCCTAAACCTGTTGAAATTATATTTTTGGAATTTAATATTTATTTCAGATAAATTAAAAAATTGCATAAATCTGGAAAATAAAAGAAAAACTGGTAATTCTCCCTGTTTAGCAATCGGAAAAATTTAAATTTTATTCTATGTACTCAACGATCCATTTGTATCCTAAACCTGTTGAAATTATATTTTTGGAATTTAATATTTATTTCAGATAAATTAAAAAATTGCATAAATCTGGAAAATAAAAGAAAAACTGGTAATTCTCCCTTTCTAGCAATCGGAAAAATTTAAATTTTATTCTGTGTTTTCAACGGTCCATTTGTATCCTAAACCTGTTGAAATTATATTTTTGGAATTTAATATTTAATTCAGGTAAATTAAAAAATTGCATAAATCTGGAAAATAAAAGAAAAACTGGTAATTCTCCCTGTTTAGCAATCGGAAAAATTTAAATTTTATTCTGTGTTCTCAACGATCCATTTGTATCCTAAACCTGTTGAAATTATATTTTTGGAATTTAATATTTATTTCAGATAAATTAAAAAATTGCATAAATCTGGAAAATAAAGAAAAACTGGTAATTCTCCCTGTTTAGCAATCGGAAAAATTTAATTTTTATTCTGTGTTTTCAACGGTCCATTTGTATCCTAAACCTGTTGAAATTATATTTTTGGAATTTAATATTTAATTTAGGTAAATTAAAAAATTGCATAAATCTGGAAAATAAAAGAAAAACTGGTAATTCTCCCTTTCCAGCAATCGGAAAAATTTAAATTTTATTCTGTGTTTTCAACGGTCCATTTGTATCCTAAACCTGTTGAAATTATATTTTTGGAATTTAATATTTAATTCAGGTAAATTAAAAAATTGCATAAATCTGGAAAATAAAAGAAAAACTGGTAATTCTCCCTGTTTAGCAATCGGAAAAATTTAATTTTTATTCTGTGTTTTCAACGGTCCATTTGTATCCTAAACCTGTTGAAATTATATTTTTGGAATTTAATATTTATTTCAGATAAATTAAAAAATTGCATAAATCTGGAAAATAAAAGAAAAACTGGTAATTCTCCCTGTTTAGCAATCGGAAAAATTTAATTTTTATTCTGTGTTTTCAACGGTCCATTTGTATCCTAAACCTGTTGAAATTATATTTTTGGAATTTAATATTTATTTCAGATAAATTAAAAAATTGCATAAATCTGGAAAATAAAAGAAAAACTGGTAATTCTCCCTTTCCAGCAATCGGAAAAATTTAAATTTTATTCTGTGTTTTCAACGGTCCATTTGTATCCTAAACCTGTTGAAATTATATTTTTGGAATTTAATATTTAATTCAGGTAAATTAAAAAATTGCATAAATCTGGAAAATAAAAGAAAAACTGGTAATTCTCCCTTTCCAGCAATCGGAAAAATTTAATTTTTATTCTGTGTTTTCAACGGTCCATTTGTATCCTAAACCTGTTGAAATTATATTTTTGGAATTTAATATTTATTTCAGATAAATTAAAAAATTGCATAAATCTGGAAAATAAAAGAAAAACTGGTAATTCTCCCTGTTTAGCAATCGGAAAAATTTAAATTGTATTCTGTGTTTTCAACGGTCCATTTGTATCCTAAACCTGTTGAAATTATATTTTTGGAATTTAATATTTAATTTAGGTAAATTAAAAAATTGCATAAATCTGGAAAATAAAAGAAAAACTGGTAATTCTCCCTGTTTAGCAATCGGAAAAATTTAAATTGTATTCTATGTACTCAACGATCCATTTGTATCCTAAACCTGTTGAAATTATATTTTTGGAATTTAATATTTAATTTAGGTAAATTAAAAAATTGCATAAATCTGGAAAATAAAAGAAAAACTGGTAATTCTCCCTGTTTAGCAATCGGAAAAATTTAAATTTTATTCTATGTACTCAACGATCCATTTGTATCCTAAACCTGTTGAAATTATATTTTTGGAATTTAATATTTATTTCAGGTAAATTAAAAAATTTCATAAATCTGGAAAATAAAAGAAAAACTGGTAATTCTCCCTGTTTAGCAATCGGAAAAATTTAATTTTTATACTGTGTTCTCAACGGTCCATTTGTATCCTAAACCTGTTGAAATTATATTTTTGAAATTTAATATTTATTTCAGATAAATTAAAAAATTGCATAAATCTGGAAAATAAAAGAAAAACTGGTAATTCTCCCTTTCTAGCAATCGGAAAAATTTAAATTTTATTCTATGTACTCAACGATCCATTTGTATCCTAAACCTGTTGAAATTATATTTTTGAAATTTAATATTTATTTCAGATAAATTAAAAAATTGCATAAATCTGGAAAATAAAAGAAAAACTGGTAATTCTCCCTGTTTAGCAATCGGAAAAATTTAAATTGTATTCTGTGTTTTCAACGGTCCATTTGTATCCTAAACCTGTTGAAATTATATTTTTGGAATTTAATATTTAATTTAGGTAAATTAAAAAATTGCATAAATCTGGAAAATAAAAGAAAAACTGGTAATTCTCCCTGTTTAGCAATCGGAAAAATTTAAATTGTATTCTATGTACTCAACGATCCATTTGTATCCTAAACCTGTTGAAATTATATTTTTGGAATTTAATATTTAATTTAGGTAAATTAAAAAATTGCATAAATCTGGAAAATAAAAGAAAAACTGGTAATTCTCCCTGTTTAGCAATCGGAAAAATTTAAATTTTATTCTATGTACTCAACGATCCATTTGTATCCTAAACCTGTTGAAATTATATTTTTGCAATTTAATATTTATTTCAGGTAAATTAAAAAATTTCATAAATCTGGAAAATAAAAGAAAAACTGGTAATTCTCCCTGTTTAGCAATCGGAAAAATTTAATTTTTATTCTGTGTTTTCAACGGTCCATTTGTATCCTAAACCTGTTGAAATTATATTTTTGAAATTTAATATTTATTTCAGATAAATTAAAAAATTGCATAAATCTGGAAAATAAAAGAAAAACTGGTAATTCTCCCTTTCTAGCAATCGGAAAAATTTAAATTTTATTCTATGTACTCAACGATCCATTTGTATCCTAAACCTGTTGAAATTATATTTTTGGAATTTAATATTTAATTCAGGTAAATTAAAAAATTGCATAAATCTGGAAAATAAAAGAAAAACTGGTAATTCTCCCTTTCCAGCAATCGGAAAAATTTAATTTTTATTCTGTGTTCTCAACGGTCCATTTGTATCCTAAACCTGTTGAAATTATATTTTTGGAATTTAATATTTATTTCAGATAAATTAAAAAATTGCATAAATCTGGAAAATAAAAGAAAAACTGGTAATTCTCCCTGTTTAGCAATCGGAAAAATTTAAATTGTATTCTGTGTTTTCAACGGTCCATTTGTATCCTAAACCTGTTGAAATTATATTTTTGGAATTTAATATTTAATTTAGGTAAATTAAAAAATTGCATAAATCTGGAAAATAAAAGAAAAACTGGTAATTCTCCCTGTTTAGCAATCGGAAAAATTTAATTTTTATTCTGTGTTCTCAACGGTCCATTTGTATCCTAAACCTGTTGAAATTATATTTTTGGAATGTAATATTTAATTCAGGTAAATTAAAAAATTTCATATATCTGGAAAATAAAAGAAAAACTGGTAATTCTCCCTGTTTAGCAATCGGAAAAATTTAATTTTTATACTGTGTTCTCAACGGTCCATTTGTATCCTAAACCTGTTAAAATTATATTTTTGGAATGTAATATTTAATTCAGGTAAATTAAAAAATTTCATAAATCTGGAAAATAAAAGAAAAACTGGTAATTCTCCCTGTTTAGCAATCGGAAAAATTTAATTTTTATACTGTGTTCTCAACGGTCCATTTGTATCCTAAACCTGTTGAAATTATATTTTTGTAATTTAATATTTAATTCAGGTAAATTAAAAAATTTCATAAATCTGGAAAATAAAAGAAAAACTGGTAATTCTCCCTGTTTAGCAATCGGAAAAATTTAATTTTCATTCTGTGTTCTCAACGGTCCATTTGTATCCTAGACCTGTTGAAATTATATTATTGGAATTTACTATTTAATTCAGGTAAATTAAAAAATTGCATAAATCTGGAAGATCAAAGAAAAACTGGTTATTCTCCCTGTTTAGCAATCGGAAAAATTTAATTTTTATTCTGTGTTCTCAACAGTCCATTTGTATCCTAAACCTGTTGAAATTATATTTTTGGAATTTATTATTTAATTCAGGTAAATTAAAAAATTGCATAAATCTGGAAAATAAAAGAAAAACTGGTAATTCTCCCTGTTTAGCAATCGGAAAAATTTAATTTTTATTCTGTGTTTTCAACGGTCCATTTGTATCCTAAACCTGTTGAAATTATATTTTTGGAATTTAATATTTAATTTAGGTAAATTAAAAAATTGCATAAATCTGGAAAATAAAAGAAAAACTGGTAATTCTCCCTGTTTAGCAATCGGAAAAATTTAAATTTTATTCTATGTACTCAACGATCCATTTGTATCCTAAACCTGTTGAAATTATATTTTTGAAATTTAATATTTATTTCAGATAAATTAAAAAATTGCATAAATCTGGAAAATAAAGAAAAACTGGTAATTCTCCCTGTTTAGCAATCGGAAAAATTTAATTTTTATTCTGTGTTTTCAACGGTCCATTTGTATCCTAAACCTGTTGAAATTATATTTTTGGAATTTAATATTTAATTTAGGTAAATTAAAAAATTGCATAAATCTGGAAAATAAAAGAAAAACTGGTAATTCTCCCTGTTTAGCAATCGGAAAAATTTAATTTTTATTCTGTGTTCTCAACGATCCATTGGTATCCTAAACCTGTTGAAATTATATTTTTGGAATTTAATATTTAATTCAGGTAAATTAAAAAATTGCATAAATCTGGAAAATAAAAGAAAAACTGGTAATTCTCCCTTTCCAGCAATCGGAAAAATTTAATTTTTATTCTGTGTTTTCAACGGTCCATTTGTATCCTAAACCTGTTGAAATTATATTTTTGGAACTTAATATTTATTTCAGATAAATTAAAAAATTGCATAAATCTGGAAAATAAAAGAAAAACTGGTAATTCTCCCTGTTTAGCAATCGGAAAAATTTAAATTGTATTCTGTGTTTTCAACGGTCCATTTGTATCCTAAACCTGTTGAAATTATATTTTTGGAATTTAATATTTAATTCAGGTAAATTAAAAAATTGCATAAATCTGGAAAATAAAAGAAAAACTGGTAATTCTCCCTTTCCAGCAATCGGAAAAATTTAATTTTTATTCTGTGTTTTCAACGGTCCATTTGTATCCTAAACCTGTTGAAATTATATTTTTGGAACTTAATATTTATTTCAGATAAATTAAAAAATTGCATAAATCTGGAAAATAAAAGAAAAACTGGTAATTCTCCCTGTTTAGCAATCGGAAAAATTTAAATTGTATTCTGTGTTTTCAACGGTCCATTTGTATCCTAAACCTGTTGAAATTATATTTTTGGAATTTAATATTTAATTTAGGTAAATTAAAAAATTGCATAAATCTGGAAAATAAAAGAAAAACTGGTAATTCTCCCTGTTTAGCAATCGGAAAAATTTAAATTGTATTCTATGTACTCAACGATCCATTTGTATCCTAAACCTGTTGAAATTATATTTTTGGAATTTAATATTTATTTCAGATAAATTAAAAAATTGCATAAATCTGGAAAATAAAAGAAAAACTGGTAATTCTCCCTTTCTAGCAATCGGAAAAATTTAAATTTTATTCTATGTACTCAACGATCCATTTGTATCCTAAACCTGTTGAAATTATATTTTTGGAATTTAATATTTATTTCAGATAAATTAAAAAATTGCATAAATCTGGAAAATAAAAGAAAAACTGGTAATTCTCCCTTTCTAGCAATCGGAAAAATTTAAATTTTATTCTGTGTTTTCAACGGTCCATTTGTATCCTAAACCTGTTGAAATTATATTTTTGGAATTTAATATTTAATTCAGGTAAATTAAAAAATTGCATAAATCTGGAAAATAAAAGAAAAACTGGTAATTCTCCCTTTCCAGCAATCGGAAAAATTTAATTTTTATTCTGTGTTTTCAACGGTCCATTTGTATCCTAAACCTGTTGAAATTATATTTTTGGAATTTAATATTTAATTTAGGTAAATTAAAAAATTGCATAAATCTGGAAAATAAAAGAAAAACTGGTAATTCTCCCTGTTTAGCAATCGGAAAAATTTAAATTTTATTCTATGTACTCAACGATCCATTTGTATCCTAAACCTGTTGAAATTATATTTTTGGAATTTAATATTTATTTCAGATAAATTAAAAAATTGCATAAATCTGGAAAATAAAAGAAAAACTGGTAATTCTCCCTTTCTAGCAATCGGAAAAATTTAAATTTTATTCTATGTACTCAACGATCCATTTGTATCCTAAACCTGTTGAAATTATATTTTTGGAATTTAATATTTAATTCAGGTAAATTAAAAAATTGCATAAATCTGGAAAATAAAAGAAAAACTGGTAATTCTCCCTTTCCAGCAATCGGAAAAATTTAATTTTTATTCTGTGTTCTCAACGGTCCATTTGTATCCTAAACCTGTTGAAATTATATTTTTGGAATTTAATATTTATTTCAGATAAATTAAAAAATTGCATAAATCTGGAAAATAAAAGAAAAACTGGTAATTCTCCCTGTTTAGCAATCGGAAAAATTTAAATTGTATTCTGTGTTTTCAACGGTCCATTTGTATCCTAAACCTGTTGAAATTATATTTTTGGAATTTAATATTTAATTTAGGTAAATTAAAAAATTGCATAAATCTGGAAAATAAAAGAAAAACTGGTAATTCTCCCTGTTTAGCAATCGGAAAAATTTAAATTTTATTCTATGTACTCAACGATCCATTTGTATCCTAAACCTGTTGAAATTATATTTTTGGAATTTAATATTTATTTCAGATAAATTAAAAAATTGCATAAATCTGGAAAATAAAAGAAAAACTGATAATTCTCCCTTTCTAGCAATCGGAAAAATTTAAATTTTATTCTATGTACTCAACGATCCATTTGTATCCTAAACCTGTTGAAATTATATTTTTGGAATTTAATATTTATTTCAGATAAATTAAAAAATTGCATAAATCTGGAAAATAAAAGAAAAACTGGTAATTCTCCCTTTCTAGCAATCGGAAAAATTTAAATTTTATTCTGTGTTTTCAACGGTCCATTTGTATCCTAAACCTGTTGAAATTATATTTTTGGAATTTAATATTTAATTCAGGTAAATTAAAAAATTGCATAAATCTGGAAAATAAAAGAAAAACTGGTAATTCTCCCTGTTTAGCAATCGGAAAAATTTAAATTTTATTCTGTGTTCTCAACGATCCATTTGTATCCTAAACCTGTTGAAATTATATTTTTGGAATTTAATATTTATTTCAGATAAATTAAAAAATTGCATAAATCTGGAAAATAAAGAAAAACTGGTAATTCTCCCTGTTTAGCAATCGGAAAAATTTAATTTTTATTCTGTGTTTTCAACGGTCCATTTGTATCCTAAACCTGTTGAAATTATATTTTTGGAATTTAATATTTAATTTAGGTAAATTAAAAAATTGCATAAATCTGGAAAATAAAAGAAAAACTGGTAATTCTCCCTGTTTAGCAATCGGAAAAATTTAAATTTTATTCTATGTACTCAACGATCCATTTGTATCCTAAACCTGTTGAAATTATATTTTTGGAATTTAATATTTATTTCAGATAAATTAAAAAATTGCATAAATCTGGAAAATAAAAGAAAAACTGGTAATTCTCCCTGTTTAGCAATCGGAAAAATTTAAATTTTATTCTATGTACTCAACGATCCATTTGTATCCTAAACCTGTTGAAATTATATTTTTGGAATTTAATATTTATTTCAGATAAATTAAAAAATTGCATAAATCTGGAAAATAAAAGAAAAACTGGTAATTCTCCCTTTCTAGCAATCGGAAAAATTTAAATTTTATTCTGTGTTTTCAACGGTCCATTTGTATCCTAAACCTGTTGAAATTATATTTTTGGAATTTAATATTTAATTCAGGTAAATTAAAAAATTGCATAAATCTGGAAAATAAAAGAAAAACTGGTAATTCTCCCTGTTTAGCAATCGGAAAAATTTAAATTTTATTCTGTGTTCTCAACGATCCATTTGTATCCTAAACCTGTTGAAATTATATTTTTGGAATTTAATATTTATTTCAGATAAATTAAAAAATTGCATAAATCTGGAAAATAAAGAAAAACTGGTAATTCTCCCTGTTTAGCAATCGGAAAAATTTAATTTTTATTCTGTGTTTTCAACGGTCCATTTGTATCCTAAACCTGTTGAAATTATATTTTTGGAATTTAATATTTAATTTAGGTAAATTAAAAAATTGCATAAATCTGGAAAATAAAAGAAAAACTGGTAATTCTCCCTTTCCAGCAATCGGAAAAATTTAAATTTTATTCTGTGTTTTCAACGGTCCATTTGTATCCTAAACCTGTTGAAATTATATTTTTGGAATTTAATATTTAATTCAGGTAAATTAAAAAATTGCATAAATCTGGAAAATAAAAGAAAAACTGGTAATTCTCCCTGTTTAGCAATCGGAAAAATTTAATTTTTATTCTGTGTTTTCAACGGTCCATTTGTATCCTAAACCTGTTGAAATTATATTTTTGGAATTTAATATTTATTTCAGATAAATTAAAAAATTGCATAAATCTGGAAAATAAAAGAAAAACTGGTAATTCTCCCTGTTTAGCAATCGGAAAAATTTAATTTTTATTCTGTGTTTTCAACGGTCCATTTGTATCCTAAACCTGTTGAAATTATATTTTTGGAATTTAATATTTATTTCAGATAAATTAAAAAATTGCATAAATCTGGAAAATAAAAGAAAAACTGGTAATTCTCCCTTTCCAGCAATCGGAAAAATTTAAATTTTATTCTGTGTTTTCAACGGTCCATTTGTATCCTAAACCTGTTGAAATTATATTTTTGGAATTTAATATTTAATTCAGGTAAATTAAAAAATTGCATAAATCTGGAAAATAAAAGAAAAACTGGTAATTCTCCCTTTCCAGCAATCGGAAAAATTTAATTTTTATTCTGTGTTTTCAACGGTCCATTTGTATCCTAAACCTGTTGAAATTATATTTTTGGAATTTAATATTTATTTCAGATAAATTAAAAAATTGCATAAATCTGGAAAATAAAAGAAAAACTGGTAATTCTCCCTGTTTAGCAATCGGAAAAATTTTAATTGTATTCTGTGTTTTCAACGGTCCATTTGTATCCTAAACCTGTTGAAATTATATTTTTGGAATTTAATATTTAATTTAGGTAAATTAAAAAATTGCATAAATCTGGAAAATAAAAGAAAAACTGGTAATTCTCCCTGTTTAGCAATCGGAAAAATTTAAATTGTATTCTATGTACTCAACGATCCATTTGTATCCTAAACCTGTTGAAATTATATTTTTGGAATTTAATATTTAATTTAGGTAAATTAAAAAATTGCATAAATCTGGAAAATAAAAGAAAAACTGGTAATTCTCCCTGTTTAGCAATCGGAAAAATTTAAATTTTATTCTATGTACTCAACGATCCATTTGTATCCTAAACCTGTTGAAATTATATTTTTGGAATTTAATATTTATTTCAGGTAAATTAAAAAATTTCATAAATCTGGAAAATAAAAGAAAAACTGGTAATTCTCCCTGTTTAGCAATCGGAAAAATTTAATTTTTATACTGTGTTCTCAACGGTCCATTTGTATCCTAAACCTGTTGAAATTATATTTTTGAAATTTAATATTTATTTCAGATAAATTAAAAAATTGCATAAATCTGGAAAATAAAAGAAAAACTGGTAATTCTCCCTTTCTAGCAATCGGAAAAATTTAAATTTTATTCTATGTACTCAACGATCCATTTGTATCCTAAACCTGTTGAAATTATATTTTTGGAATTTAATATTTAATTCAGGTAAATTAAAAAATTGCATAAATCTGGAAAATAAAAGAAAAACTGGTAATTCTCCCTTTCCAGCAATCGGAAAAATTTAATTTTTATTCTGTGTTCTCAACGGTCCATTTGTATCCTAAACCTGTTGAAATTATATTTTTGGAATTTAATATTTATTTCAGATAAATTAAAAAATTGCATAAATCTGGAAAATAAAAGAAAAACTGGTAATTCTCCCTGTTTAGCAATCGGAAAAATTTAAATTGTATTCTGTGTTTTCAACGGTCCATTTGTATCCTAAACCTGTTGAAATTATATTTTTGGAATTTAATATTTAATTTAGGTAAATTAAAAAATTGCATAAATCTGGAAAATAAAAGAAAAACTGGTAATTCTCCCTGTTTAGCAATCGGAAAAATTTAATTTTTATTCTGTGTTCTCAACGGTCCATTTGTATCCTAAACCTGTTGAAATTATATTTTTGGAATGTAATATTTAATTCAGGTAAATTAAAAAATTTCATATATCTGGAAAATAAAAGAAAAACTGGTAATTCTCCCTGTTTAGCAATCGGAAAAATTTAATTTTTATACTGTGTTCTCAACGGTCCATTTGTATCCTAAACCTGTTAAAATTATATTTTTGGAATGTAATATTTAATTCAGGTAAATTAAAAAATTTCATAAATCTGGAAAATAAAAGAAAAACTGGTAATTCTCCCTGTTTAGCAATCGGAAAAATTTAATTTTTATACTGTGTTCTCAACGGTCCATTTGTATCCTAAACCTGTTGAAATTATATTTTTGTAATTTAATATTTAATTCAGGTAAATTAAAAAATTTCATAAATCTGGAAAATAAAAGAAAAACTGGTAATTCTCCCTGTTTAGCAATCGGAAAAATTTAATTTTCATTCTGTGTTCTCAACGGTCCATTTGTATCCTAGACCTGTTGAAATTATATTATTGGAATTTACTATTTAATTCAGGTAAATTAAAAAATTGCATAAATCTGGAAGATCAAAGAAAAACTGGTTATTCTCCCTGTTTAGCAATCGGAAAAATTTAATTTTTATTCTGTGTTCTCAACAGTCCATTTGTATCCTAAACCTGTTGAAATTATATTTTTGGAATTTATTATTTAATTCAGGTAAATTAAAAAATTGCATAAATCTGGAAAATAAAAGAAAAACTGGTAATTCTCCCTGTTTAGCAATCGGAAAAATTTAAGTTTTATACTGTGTTCTCAACGGTCCATTTGTATCCTAAACCTGTTAAAATTATATTTTTGGAATTTACTATTTAATTCAGGTAAATTAAAAAATTGCATAAATCTGGAAAATAAAAGAAAAACTGGTAATTCTCCCTGTTTAGCAGTCGGAAAAATTTAATTTTTATTCTGTGTTCTCAACGGTCCATTTGTATCCTAAACCTGTTGAAATTATATTTTTGGAATTTATTATTTAATTCAGGTAAATTAAAAAATTGCATAAATCTGGAAAATAAAAGAAAAACTGGTAATTCTCCCTGTTTAGCAATCGGAAAAATTTAATTTTCATTCTGTGTTCTCAACGGTCCATTTGTATCCTAGACCTGTTGAAATTATATTATTGGAATTTACTATTTAATTCAGGTAAATTAAAAAATTGCATAAATCTGGAAGATCAAAGAAAAACTGGTTATTCTCCCTGTTTAGCAATCGGAAAAATTTAATTTTTATTCTGTGTTCTCAACGGTCCATTTGTATCCTAAACCTGTTGAAATTATATTTTTGGAATTTATTATTTAATTCAGGTAAATTAAAAAATTGCATAAATCTGGAAAATAAAAGAAAAACTGGTAATTCTCCCTGTTTAGCAATCGGAAAAATTTAATTTTCATTCTGTGTTCTCAACGGTCCATTTGTATCCTAGACCTGTTGAAATTATATTATTGGAATTTACTATTTAATTCAGGTAAATTAAAAAATTGCATAAATCTGGAAAATAAAGAAAAACTGGTAATTCTCCCTGTTTAGCAATCGGAAAAATTTAATTTTTATTCTGTGTTCTCAACGGTCCATTTGTATCCTAAACCTGTTGAAATTATATTTTTGGAATTTATTATTTAATTCAGGTAAATTAAAAAATTGCATAAATCTGGAAAATAAAAGAAAAACTGGTAATTCTCCCTGTTTAGCAATCGGAAAAATTTAATTTTTATACTGTGTTCTCAACGGTCCATTTGTATCCTAAACCTGTTAAAATTATATTTTTGGAATGTAATATTTAATTCAGGTAAATTAAAAAATTGCATAAATCTGGAAAATAAAAGAAAAACTGGTAATTCTCCCTGTTTAGCAATCGGAAAAATTTAATTTTTATTCTGTGTTCTCAACGGTCCATTTGTATCCTAAACCTGTTGAAATTATATTTTTGTAATTTAATATTTAATTCAGGTAAATTAAAAAATTTCATAAATCTGGAAAATAAAAGAAAAACTGGTAATTCTCCCTGTTTAGCAATCGGAAAAATTTAATTTTCATTCTGTGTTCTCAACGGTCCATTTGTATCCTAGACCTGTTGAAATTATATTATTGGAATTTACTATTTAATTCAGGTAAATTAAAAAATTGCATAAATCTGGAAGATCAAAGAAAAACTGGTTATTCTCCCTGTTTAGCAATCGGAAAAATTTAATTTTTATTCTGTGTTCTCAACAGTCCATTTGTATCCTAAACCTGTTGAAATTATATTTTTGGAATTTATTATTTAATTCAGGTAAATTAAAAAATTGCATAAATCTGGAAAATAAAAGAAAAACTGGTAATTCTCCCTGTTTAGCAATCGGAAAAATTTAATTTTTATACTGTGTTCTCAACGGTCCATTTGTATCCTAAACCTGTTAAAATTATATTTTTGGAATTTACTATTTAATTCAGGTAAATTAAAAAATTGCATAAATCTGGAAAATAAAAGAAAAACTGGTAATTCTCCCTGTTTAGCAGTCGGAAAAATTTAATTTTTATACTGTGTTCTCAACGGTCCATTTGTATCCTAAACCTGTTGAAATTATATTTTTGGAATTTATTATTTAATTCAGGTAAATTAAAAAATTGCATAAATCTGGAAAATAAAAGAAAAACTGGTAATTCTCCCTGTTTAGCAATCGGAAAAATTTAATTTTCATTCTGTGTTCTCAACGGTCCATTTGTATCCTAGACCTGTTGAAATTATATTATTGGAATTTACTATTTAATTCAGGTAAATTAAAAAATTGCATAAATCTGGAAGATCAAAGAAAAACTGGTAATTCTCCCTGTTTAGCAATCGGAAAAATTTAATTTTCATTCTGTGTTCTCAACGGTCCATTTGTATCCTAGACCTGTTGAAATTATATTATTGGAATTTACTATTTAATTCAGGTAAATTAAAAAATTGCATAAATCTGGAAAATAAAAGAAAAACTGGTAATTCTCCCTGTTTAGCAATCGGAAAAATTTAATTTTTATTCTGTGTTCTCAACGGTCCATTTGTATCCTAAACCTGTTGAAATTATATTTTTGGAATTTATTATTTAATTCAGGTAAATTAAAAAATTGCATAAATCTGGAAAATAAAAGAAAAACTGGTAATTCTCCCTGTTTAGCAATCGGAAAAATTTAATTTTCATTCTGTGTTCTCAACGGTCCATTTGTATCCTAGACCTGTTGAAATTATATTATTGGAATTTACTATTTAATTCAGGTAAATTAAAAAATTGCATAAATCTGGAAAATAAAGAAAAACTGGTAATTCTCCCTGTTTAGCAATCGGAAAAATTTAATTTTTATTCTGTGTTCTCAACGGTCCATTTGTATCCTAAACCTGTTGAAATTATATTTTTGGAATTTATTATTTAATTCAGGTAAATTAAAAAATTGCATAAATCTGGAAAATAAAAGAAAAACTGGTAATTCTCCCTGTTTAGCAATCGGAAAAATTTAATTTTCATTCTGTGTTCTCAACGGTCCATTTGTATCCTAGACCTGTTGAAATTATATTATTGGAATTTACTATTTAATTCAGGTAAATTAAAAAATTGCATAAATCTGGAAGATCAAAGAAAAACTGGTTATTCTCCCTGTTTAGCAATCGGAAAAATTTAATTTTTATTCTGTGTTCTCAACGGTCCATTTGTATCCTAAACCTGTTGAAATTATATTTTTGGAATTTATTATTTAATTCAGGTAAATTAAAAAATTGCATAAATCTGGAAAATAAAAGAAAAACTGGTAATTCTCCCTGTTTAGCAATCGGAAAAATTTAATTTTCATTCTGTGTTCTCAACGGTCCATTTGTATCCTAGACCTGTTGAAATTATATTATTGGAATTTACTATTTAATTCAGGTAAATTAAAAAATTGCATAAATCTGGAAAATAAAGAAAAACTGGTAATTCTCCCTGTTTAGCAATCGGAAAAATTTAATTTTTATTCTGTGTTCTCAACGGTCCATTTGTATCCTAAACCTGTTGAAATTATATTTTTGGAATTTATTATTTAATTCAGGTAAATTAAAAAATTGCATAAATCTGGAAAATAAAGAAAAACTGGTAATTCTCCCTGTTTAGCAATCGGAAAAATTTAATTTTCATTCTGTGTTTTCAACGGTCCATTTGGGGCGAGCCTGGTACAGCAGCAGTTTGTCACCCTTGCGGGTGGACTGCCAGCTGCGACGTAAGGGGATTATTGTAAGGACGCCTTGCGGCGTGGGGTCATCATCACTTCTGGTTAGTGCTGATGGGTCGCGATCGGGGAACACCAGCAAAGGGTTTGATCCACCCGCATCACCATTGTGTTTTTGAATGGCTGCCGCAGTGGACCCAATGCCGGCTATGGCCCTCACGCGCCCCTTGTTCCTTTTAACTCATCAGGATTCCTCCATATGTCAGCACCGTCGGGCTAGGCAGCCACTAGTACTGACGGAGTTACCCGCCCAATGCCTCACGGCCTTCGCCCCTCGACCGCAGTCTTTTGACTTTGGCTTCAGGGCGGCATCCAACCCGCGTCACGAGTGGCTTTTCTGGAACACCAGACTCTAGCTGGTTGCTCCTTCCCGGCCACTTTGCCTGGGTGTTAATCTGCGAGTTGTGCATCCGTACTTGCGGGACGTGTGCCCGACACCTCCCAACCACCCTCCCAAACGAGGTGTCTAGCCGAACTTCACGGCATGCGTGGCCGTTTTATTGAAGTTGCGACTAGTGGGCCGATCTTGTTGTGCCCGTGTCTTGCTTTTGGAGTTGCTTCGTTCGCGTTTTGCCGACTCCCGCTCCTCTTTTATGGAGTTCCACGCGCTTCTTCTCGCGAGCTCCTTTTCCTTCCTGGTTCTTTCCGGACGCCAGCATTCGTCCTTCTCGGGTCTGTTCGCCCTTCCAGGTCTCCACGACTCCCCGTACTCGTGCTTGAATCTCTTGGAGACTGTTCTGAATTGGGTGTCATCGGATTGGATCCTGTCGTCGCTTTCTGCGTCTTTTCTGCAGTACAGGCTTGGTGCGAATTTATAATTCTCACCGAAGATGTGGGTCCAGTAGATGTTTTTCGAGATTTCGAGTGTGATTCTCGAGAGCTCAGGAATCAGATTCCTGATCTGCCCATCACCGAGACCCATTTCCTTGAGCGACTTTGATGTTTCTGGCCAGTACGTTCCAAGGCTTCCGACCATCAGTGGGAGGATCTTCGCCTTTTTCCCCTGTTTTCTGTAGTGCTCGATAAAATGGTCGTACTTATCCAGCTTTCTTTTCCATGCATTTTCCATCGCCTCGACGCCGTACTCCATTGGTACAGTGACATCGGCGAGAAGCACTTCTGGACCGTCGCGCTGTTCCATCACGATGTCCGGTCGTTCTCTGGACGGGCCGATCTCCATGTCAACCCTGAGCAAGTAGTCTTTCTTCTTTCCTTTTATGGTCTCTTCGAGTATTCGGTTCAGAACCATATCATGTCTTTCGGTAATTCCTCGATTCAGATGATATCTGCAGTTCTGAAGTATGTGAATCTGTGATTCAAAATCGTTGTCACAGCGTCTGCATCCTTTTGGTGCATCCTTCATGTAGCTGTTGGCGTTGCAGACGAGAAGGTTGAGACGGGCTCGATGAACGAACCTCTGCGAGGCGATGCTCGTGTCCTTACCGTCGCGGACGAAGCGGTTGGACGGGGGGTGAAGCTGCAGGACTTGTACCACTTTGCTCTTGACGTTCTTCACTGAGAGGAACGTCTTGAGCATCGTGTCACGTACAAGATCTGTCAACTTCGGGAGCATTCGCTTTGCGTCGTCTCTCGAGAAGATTCTCGGCGTTGAGTCTTTCGTCGCTTGCACTTCGAGTGCGATTTGTCCGTCCATTGGGATGAACTCCATTGCATGGAGTGGTGCTCCTTTGTGTCGCGCCAGCGTCTTTATCGATTCGTTCATGCGGACAAATGCGTTGTATCCGTTCTTGGAGAGGGTCTTGGTTGAATTCAACCATTCGCATTGTTCTGCAATTGTGGCTGCCTGTTTGAGGCCTAGGGCCTTCGCGGCTATCCGGCTGAGCGCGTTCTTGTAGAGGCTGGAGATGTAGCTGTCATCCGTCCACAGTTTTCCGAGTATGGTGCATAGGAAGCTCATGACGCACGTGTAGCGTGGCGACATGAGTCCTAGCCCTCCTTTCTTCACCGGAATCATCACGTATTCTCTTGGAGATCCTTTGATTGGAATGTGATGGTAGAGTTTCACTGCTTTCATCACTACATTTTCGAACTCCCTCATCTCCGAAAGCTTTGGGGTTGCATTTCGGTACATGTGCGTGAGTTTGGGCAGGACGAAGGCCTTGAGGCAGTCGAGCTTCTGGTGCGGTGCCAGATCCGCTTCGTGTATGAGCTGCAGCTCCTTCGACACTTCCTTGAGCCGCTCGATTTCTGTCACTCTTCCGTTTGAGCCAGTCTTCACTCCAAGGTATCTGTATGTATCCTTTGTGTCGAGCGTTCTGATTTTGTTCGTCTGGATTGTGATCGAGCTGAACTTGTCTACGGTGCCCTTTTCAATTATCAGCGACGCGCATTTTCTTGGCTTGAACACGAGGCCGACGCTTCTGCAGTCACTGTCCAGCTTGGAGATCAATGACTGCAGGTCTTCCTTGTTGTTCGCGAGGATGGCGAGGTCGTCTGCGAATGCCAGACATCTGACATTCGTTCCGACACACGCGTGTCCGACTTTCCGCGCCAAGTGTCTCCTGATGATGCCTTCTAGACATATATTGAACAGGGTTGGGGATATTGGATCACCTTGTTTCACCCCGGCTTCGATACGTATCGCATTTGTTTTCTCTTTTCCAGTCTTCACTCTCATTGTCGCTCCGCTGTATAGGTCCTTGATCGTCTCTATGACTGATTCTGGATATCCGAAGGCTTCCAGCGACTTCTCTATCAGCCGGTGCGGGACACTTCCAAAGGCATTGGTGAGGTCCAGCCAGCTGACAGCCAGATTCCGATTGAGTGTCGTTGCTGTGTCGATGCACGTTCGGAGGATTCCGATGCTGTCGTTGCAGCCGTCCATCGTTTGGAATCCACGTTGACATGGACTGATCACATTGGGAACTGCACTGATTCGGTTGTTCCAG
Source organism: Caenorhabditis macrosperma (assembly GCA_963932285.1). NCBI lineage: Eukaryota > Metazoa > Nematoda > Chromadorea > Rhabditida > Rhabditidae > Caenorhabditis > Caenorhabditis macrosperma. Next base: position 23,842,735 of record OZ010618.1, on the reverse strand, counting down.
ATTCCAGTGTACAGTTTGTAGATGGTCGCCATCAAACTGATTGGTCTCCAGTTTTCCGGCTTCTTCCTTTCCTCATCCGAACAGTCCTTTGGAAGCAGCACTGTCTCTGCTTCCTTCCAGTGATTTGGAACTTTCCGGTGCTTGCGGCATTCATCGAACAGTCTGGCAAGTCTTGATCCGTCGGGGTCGAACCACCGTAACCCACTGTAGGCTAAGCCATCAGTTCCGGGCGCCGTGTCCTTGATTCTGGCTAGAATCTTCTGGACTTCGCTGGCGGTGATTTCGTCCTCGATGCACGGATTGACGTGGACTTTCGGAATTCCAGTGCAGATCTCTGCTATCGATTCTTCAGCAATCTTCTGTGGCTTCATCGTAGCTCTGAAGTGCGCCTCTACTTCTCCGATTTTGATGTTACATCTTGGTTCTTCCTTGGCGACAATCATGTTGTATGTCTTTGACCGATTTTTGGCGTACGCGATCCTTAGAGGCTCGTTGACCACCTGTTTCGGTCTCTCATGACACTTGATTGGCTCTTGGATTCTTGAAGTTTGGGTAGAGCGTTCTCCTTGTTCTGGAAGTGGCGGCGGAAAACGGGCGGTTATCAGATCGACGATCTTGACGTTACCGTCCTTTCCTTTCAGTAGAGCTGCTGTGAGGCAGTCTGCTACCCACTCCAGTCGCTGGAAGGCCCTCCCTTCTTCTTCGTAGTGATCCATTCGCTTATCAAACCACTTGCGGATCTTCTCAAGTAGTTGCCTTGGGACCCCACCGTTTGGCTCTGCCGGAGTCGGTGTCTTTTTTGTTGGTCCTTTCACTGGTCTCTCCGTTTTCTTTAGTTTATCCACAGCCTTTTTGGAAGGCGGTGCTGGTTTTGTAGCCTGTGGCTTCTGGATTTCGAGTGTTAGGAGACTCGGGAGTCTTGGCGGCTCCTTTCTTGTCGCCTGGCTCGTTGTTGGTGTCTCTGGCTCGGTATCCGGCCTTTTCGTGACTGGCGACACCTTTGGATCATATCCTCGCTTTCGCTTCGCTTTCACCACTTTCCAGCCCGTTTCGTTGCGTGTCTCCACGTCTTCTCCGGCCGTGCTCGATGGCTCCATTGTGTCCGTGCGGTCGCTGGGCACACATTGACCACACGTTTTACACTTTGGCGTCATCGTCGCTGGCCGGAGGCTGCTTCTCGGCTTCGGGATGGGTGGCACTTCTGGAGTGCTTCTTGGAGTTTGGAACTCGGCGACTTCCATCTTTTCGTCCGTCTGCTCCCGTGGCGGTTCTCTCTTGGGAGTGTGCTGAGTCGTGCTCGAAGTCGCGTAGACCTCGTACTCGTGCTCGAGCTCGGTCCGTAGCCGATTTCTGAACAGAGCCACGTCCTTGGCCGCCGTCTCCGGGTCCCATGTTTTCTTCTGAATGAAGGCCTCCGCCATCTTCATCACAAACACTCCACAATTGTTGTTGTCCTCTTGTTTCGGGACCTTCTCTTTCAGTTGCTTCACTGGTAGGGCCAGCGCGTCCGTTAGCGATTTCACGCTTCGCGTCATGTCCTTGAGCATCGGATCGTAGAAGACGATTCCCTCTCTCTTGATGACCAGTAGGGTCCAGTGCTCGTTGGAGCATATTGGAAAGATGAGCGCTTTCAGCGCTTTTTCCTCGAACCTCTTCTTGATCATCTCCGCCAGTTTCTCCTTGTTCGGATTGCCGAAGTTGAGTGCGTCTACTTCTCCGTAACTTCGATTCCAGCTTATTCTCTTCTTGAGGAATGCTGTCATGACATCGCTGTCTATCCACGAATCTCTTCCAGAGTCGTTGACGAGACACCGGATATTCAATCTGGGTCTCCCTTTTCGGACGTCCTCTTCGTCGTCTATGGTGACGCATTCCGGCGATTTCGCTGCCTCGGCGTAGGACTTCTTCGCGGGTGGGGAGCTGGACGGAGTCTTGTTCTCCTTGTCCTTCGCCTCCCCCACCGGCGCCGATCGCTTCTTCTTCTGGTGCGCCGCTTCGCCCTTCACCAGGAACTTGTCCATTGGCTTTTCTGTCTTCGGTTTTGCAGCTGCGACGGTTCCGGACTTGCGAAGCGTCACGAACGGCGCGGCTTCGGTCAGTGCTTTCGCACATTCCTCGCGTACTGTTCCTTTCGCTCCACTCTTCCGTTTTTTCGGCGGCTGTGCTATTCCGTGCTCCGATTTCAAGTGGGACGCGATCCACTTGCACCCACACTTGTTGTCCGGCTCTTCCTCTTTGCAGACGGCGCATCTGTATCGATACGTCGCGTGGATTCCGTGGACTTTCTGGATGTGCTTCTTCATGTACTTGAGTGCATGAGCACCCTTTGTACGTTCGCATACACAGTCGGAGCAGAACGGGCAAGCGATGAGAGTAGTTTTTGGGAAATCAAGAATGAGCGACGCCGTGAGAGGCGTCTTGTCGCGCACTTCCGGCTTTTCTGCGATCGCAACGTGGCTCAGTCGCGCCCCACCGCAGACTGGCCCGTGCGCCTCACTATCGCTGTCCTCTTCTTTCTTATTTTTGCTCTCTTGACGATCTTTTTTGATTAACTGTTCGTTTTGGATGGCGCTTCTTGGCTCATCTTTCACTCTTCGTGGTGCCTTGACGACGGCAGTCTTCTGCACGGCGGCGGCGACGAGGGCCTTCTGGAGGGCACTCTTTGGCACCTCCTTCAGGTTTGCTTTGACAGCGGTGTGACCGACAGCAGTTTTGATGGCACTCTTTGGCTCATCTTTCACTCTTCGTGGTGCCTTGACGACGGCCTTCTGGAGGGCACTCTTTGGCACCTCCTTCAGGTTTTCTTTGACAGCGGTGTGACCGACAGCAGTTTTGGTGGCACTCTCTGGCTCATCTCTGGTCATCCATCTGACAGTCTCGACTTCGAGTTTGCAGGGGGCTCTTTTTGGCCGTACTGCATTTATCCATAGGACAGGGAGCTTCATTTTACTCATTTCACAGTGAGGTTTACTCCATTTGACAGCATGGTCATTATTGATTTCTCCATTTACATGGTTGACCTTTCGATCATTAGATACTTTATATTTGACATTTATTTGACAGCTTTGGTCGGTTCCTGGGGTCGTAGCCTCCATTTTTATGTCAGTTTTTTTTAGTGGGGTGAGTGAGTGAGTGTAAAAAAGGTGATACCTTTATTACACTCAATCGAGTGTATACCGTAGGTTAATACGATAAGGCCTCAAACTTGGGAACCTAAACCTGTTGAAATTATATTTTTGTAATTTATTATTTAATTCAGGTAAATTAAAAAATTGCATAAATCTGGAAAATAAAAGAAAAACCGGTAATTCTCCCTGTTTAGCAATCGGAAAAGATTAATTTTTATTCTGTGTTCTCAACGGTCCATTTGTATCCTAAACCTGTTGAAATTATATTTTTGTAATTTAATATTTCATTCAGGTAAATTAAAAAATTGCATAAATCTGGAAAATAAAAGAAAAACTGGTAATTCTCCCTGTTTAGCAATCGGAAAAATTTAATTTTTATTCTGTGTTCTCAACGGTCCATTTGTATCCTAAACCTGTTGAAATTATATTTTTGTAATTTAATATTTAATTCAGGTAAATTAAAAAATTTCATAAATCTGGAAAATAAAAGAAAAACTGGTAATTCTCGATCAACTATGCGAGCAAACGGATCTTCGCCATCATTGTCGTCGTCGGCTCCTCCGTCTCCAAGATCTCGTCGTCGGCTTTGTGTCTGTGTCCCCCGCCTTCCATTTCGTGGTCGTCGTCGTCGGCTCCTCTTCCTTCTGGCTCGTCCTCTCTTTCGTCATCGTCATGTCCTCTTACTTCTGGCTCGTCCTCTCTTTCGTCATCGTCATGTCCTCTTACTTCTGGCTCGTCCTCTCTTTCGTCATCGTCATGTCCTCTTACTTCTGGCTCGTCCTCTCTTTCGTCATCGTCATGTCCTCTTACTTCTGGCTCGTCCTCTCTTTCGTCATCGTCATGTCCTCTTACTTCTGGCTCGTCCTCTCTTTCGTCATCGTCATGTCCTCTTACTTCTGGCTCGTCCTCTCTTTCGTCATCGTCATGTCCTCTTACTTCTGGCTCGTCCTCTCTTTCGTCATCGTCATGTCCTCTTCCTTCTGGCTCGTCCTCTCTTTCGTCATCGTCATGTCCTCTTACTTCTGGCTCGTCCTCTCTTTCGTCATCGTCATGTCCTCTTCTTTCTGCCTGCTGCTCTGTAACTGAAAGGACATACTTCGCTTTAGATGTGAGTTTTTTCAGAAAACAACTTTCACTGACTTGGAACGTAACCAGTTTCTCCAGGTGACCTAAAACGGTTCCGGCGATGAGATTCGATGACTTTCCTTATTTTTTCCTCTCTACCTGTCGTATCTGTCTTTTTCTTTTCGATGGCGGTGAAAGTGGGATGGCGGAGAAATTCTGAACAGCCTCGGTGCGACCCACAGCCGATGGAAGATCAACCGTCTCAGTGTGACCCATAGCCGATGGAAGATCAACCGTCTCGATGCGACTCTTGTTCAAAGGAACAGCAACAGTCTCGACGCCATCCACGCCACCTTCAGCATCTACGGTACTGATATGTTCAGTAGACGGCGCTCCAATTAGGAACGATAAATCTCCGAAGATGCTTTGCTGAGCTGAATGTGTTTGCTGGGAGCTGTGTTGATTCTCCTCTTGGATCCGACTGTCTTGACCCACTGAGTGAGTTCCTCTTGGTGAACGTGTCCAGGTATCTCTCAATCTTCTCTTCGCATTATTAACATCGAATTCTGCATGAAAACTGTAATTGCGAAAATCCCTAGCCTTACTTAGCAAATGTAATCGTATTCCGTCTCTTCTTGTACGAACCGTTTCAGTTTCTTCTTGTTTCGCCTCCATCGTACACGTTCGAACTTTAAACTGTAACTTTACAAAAATATATATATATTCTCAGAACTCCTCGAACGAGTGTGTTCGATGCTTTCTTTCAAGCCTCAACGTCACTCCGAAACCGCGTTCTGTTACCTACAATTATTTTTAAACACGAAAACTCACAGCTTTAAAAAATTATAATCGGTTTAGAAATGACGATGAGCTCAATAACTACTCCTAATCGAATAATTGATCAAAATAGAGTGTTCTAGAAGATAAAAAACGGAAGACGTTATTCCCTGTGATCCCCGCCACGATAGCTCGTACCGTAGTTTCTCTCATTCCTTCTCTATTTCTCTCTGCTTCGAACTCTATTTCTGGGGAGGGTTGGTGCAAGGGGAGGGTTGGTGCAGTGGCAGTGGTGGCCGCTCTCAATCCAGGGGTCAAGGGTTCAATCCCGGCGCCCACCCCTCACGACCCACCCAGTCGCAAATGGGTAGTAGTTTTTTCACTGTTACAAAACAGAAAGCGATCATTCTCTTCACCATTTCCCGCTTTCTCTTTTCTTCTTCCATTCGTTCTCCAGATGCTCAATTCTGCGATCGTAGTCCTTTAATCTCCGTGCTCGATCGTCTTTCAACGATGACAGAGTTGAACCTCCTTTTCTCCGCCCTCCATCTCGGAAAACCCTGAAATGGAACATTTGGTCTCTTGCCATGGAAGTTTCTCGGTTTATTAGGATGTTAGCTAATAGTGTCCGTTCATTTCGACAAAAACGCGCTCCAGTGAGAGGATCTGACCAGGTTTCTCGCCTAGCTCAACATCTTTCTCTTCCCTTTCGGATCCTCTCATTGGAGCGCGTTGTGGGAACGCAGCCGCGCTCTTTTACTGGTATTGGTTGCAGAATTTTTGCAACTTTTTTGGGACCTAACAAGAGTAATCACTCACCTCCTTGAGCTCTCGGCTCGACTTCAAATCGATTGATCAAACCCTTCGGCGGGGGCGCTTAATCTGGCCCGATCGTTTCTGGAATCGATTGTATGTTCGTTAAGGAAAAACTTGATTGTTCTACTTACCAAGATGTTGTCGGACCCGTTCTTCGATTAGAGGCTTCTAATCGGTCGTTGGCTCATTGTGAACGATGGAAAATGTGACTGATCATAAGGATTGGATGACACAGATAATTGGCGGGGAGGGGGCGGAAGAGTAGAGAGTGAATAAGAAGATGGCGAGCGAACCACAGGGGCCGGAGGGAGGAGAGTGGGTGGAGCAAGGGAGAGAGGAGAGGCTGTGTGTGCTGTCTAATGACGTGGCATGTGAAGAACTGTGCGGTTGACCGAGTTAAAGAGGGGGTGGGAAATAAGAGAGGGGTAGAGATAGTTCGGCCCCATAAAATGTGCAGATAAGATGAGGAGATAGCGAGGACGAGGTGGCTCGGCTTGCCAAACAATGGAGGCGTTGGTCCCACGAATATGAGAAGTGATTGTGGCAAGCGAGAAACAGATCTCCGTTGGTAGGATTCTCTTGGAAAAGATAACTACGGAGCCCCTAGGGCCCCGCGAGACGAATGACCGTCTCGTTTTAGCTGTTCCTTTCGAAAGCTTAGACTAACAGAAACTGATAGAAGTTCCGAATGACATACATAGGCCATCGGTTGTTCCAACTGAGTACCCTTTCTGAAGATGGCGCCATGTTCATCTAGGCTGTTAGCGTTTTTTCTTGTCGGAGGTTTGTTCTTCGCCTTCCACGCGCTTCCCTTCAACCAGACCCTGGGTGTTCACTAAACTCTTTAGGCCGCTTCTGAAGACATGTAGACTAGAAGGGATAACGATTTGTATACATTGAGGGAGGTTTCATTTTGACGGACAGCAGAGAAGAGGCTCAGAGCGGTGAAAACAGTACGAACGAACAGATTTGAACCGAGCCGGCGTTGTGGTAGAGGACAAGTCAAATTGGATTCCGAGGCCAAAATTCACGTGGGTGGGGTTAAGAAGCAACCTAGTCGTCCGTACGATACGGCTAACCAGAAATAAGAAAGTTGAGGCTGCAGAGCCCATTGAGAGTGCTAAAGAAAGAAACGGTGCTGTCGATTCTGAATCAACAGCCATTCTTGGAATCCTTTGGCTCAATAAATGTTATTTTAAGTGATCAAACAGTGAATAAAGAACGTTTCTTCCTCATTGAACTTCTCTGTCATTGTGTTCAATGACCTGGAAATCCGTTTATTTCACACGGTTCTCATCTTCGATCCGTTCAAATTGGTTTTCAATTTGCCAATATTGCTTTCAGATAGACTTCAGCATTTCCCCCAATGATCTCAGTTTGTGAATTGGATGTCAAAAATAGATATGTGTGAGTCTTTCGCCGCAACAACATTGTTTCGCCGAATTAGTCAGTCATCCCCTTCTTTCAGGAATCTCTTTTTTCAAAGTTCAGATAAAAACAAGTTTCGTACTGCTTAGCCAGATCGAGAAGATCTGTTGATCTTCTTCACCACGCAGAGGTGCAGTACACGAAGAAGTACCTCCGCATTTCGGATCGAAGATCCTCAGCATCATCGGCGAATTGAAAACATTTCAGTGTGGAACGAAGACTTTATTCACAGATCAGAAAAACCAAAAGAACTGGGCACGCAGGCCGGCACGAGAAGAACAACCGGGCTAAATGAGCACCGAGAAAAGAAAACAAACGAACAAATTGTACAAGATGAGAATGAGACAGAGGAACTACAGCTGCAGACTGCGAGAGTATCCAGGAACGATCCTGAGGTATCTTTTGGCTCTCTTGTAGCAATCCAGATTGCAACGAGGTCCGGCGTTGCGACCACGGTAGTAGATTTGCCAGAAGACCTTCTCGAAAGGACGCTCCGGCTCCGGAAGTATCTGCTCCAACTTCACAAACTGAAACAATAGATATTTATATTGGGAGACAATCTTTTGTTTTAAACTCACCAAGTCTTTCTTGACCTTCTGCCAAGCCACGGGGTCCTCAGTGACGATCGAGCTGCGCTTGAGGAAGAGCATCAAGTACGTCATGCTCCACATGTCATCCATTTCGACGTGTGTCGGAGCTCTTCCAGTTCCAACGTACAGCGGGGTGAAGAAGTTGGGGGCACACTCAGCCGTGTCGAACACACAGTGCCACGAATCCCCGTCCTCTCTGATTCCTGCAGTTCCAAAGTCGGTCCAAATGGCGCGAAGCTTCTGGAAAAGTGACAACTAGAAGTTAGTAGACCGGAAATAACACTTACTCTTTCAGAACGAGGGATGAGGATGTTTCCAGGGTTGACGTCACGATGAACGACTCCGCGACTGTGCATGAATCTCAGCCCCTTGATGAGATCAAGCGAAATCGCAGCAACAACTCCGTTTGAGATGGCCGGGTGGAACTGGTAGTACTCGGCAAGTGACTGCTTCTCCAACGACATCACTGAAAACACTACTTTTACTGAAGATTCAAGACGAAAAGGCTAGCAAACCGAGGAAGCGAGTATCCAAAAGGTCCTCCTTCTGATCGAAGCAGTCGACAGTGTACTTCGTGTTGCCAAGGAGAGAAAAGATATAGGCCTCATGGACCAGTGCTGGACCATCCTCACGTGGGATCTTGATAGCGACGTTTTGTCCAGTTTGAGCGTTGGCAGCCGACACGACTCCTCCGAATCGCCCATGACCCATGACTGCCAGGATACGGTACTTATCGTCGAGAAGACGCCCGCTGAAGCTCTGGAGTCGGCTGAGGAACTGTTGATCGGCTTCAGAAGACATCGTGATGGAAACAGCTGACAGTCGACGGACCAACTGAAAGAAGGAACTAGAGGAGGCGAATGGAGTGGAGAGAAGCGAGAAATGAAACGGAGAACAAACGGAAGGAAAGTGGAAGAGAACACACGGCAATGGCAGCGATAGGGCGCGGAAAACAGCAAAAAACGCAGAAAATGGAAGAAGACCACGGCAGAGACTATTCAGCAGCAGACGAGTGCTCCAAGAGCGGCGAATTGACGGAAGGACGGATTCAGTGATAAAAATCACTGTTTTTCGGAGGATCAGCGAAGAAGAGCCATCGGAAGGACTCGAAGACGGAGGAGGGAATCTGATGCTCATAAGAGCAAGTTTTCGAGGAAAAAAAACAAAAAAGAAAGGAAAAAAATGAACAAAAATTTAAAAAAACTAAGAAAATACTGCGTTCAGCGCAATCATAGCGCTGATTTTTTTTCAGAAATTGAGAAATATATTCGCAAATCTAATTGCTTAAAATGCCAATTATCCCAAAAAATTTGAAAATTTTCCAAAGTTTTGGTAATTTTCACTAAATTTATTTTATTTTTTTAGCCCAGCAAACCTTAAAAACATGTTTTTGAAAAGTTTTCTTATATTCCCCAGCTATTTGCTGAAGTTGCAGCGAAATTTTCCTAAATTTCCAAAAAGAACTACGAGTTATCCCAAAATAATCCCTATTTTTTTCGAAAAAAGGCATACCTGAGGAACGCACCTTTAAATCGCACTCAGCTCCGAATAGGTGTCGCTGTTGATGTCTCCAGAAGGTCCCAGAAGTCTTTTGGTCCAATGTCTGCTCCACTGACGGATATTCGAAGGTCCTCGGGCTTTCTCTGGGAACGAATTATCATTTTTCAGAAGAATTTGATTTTTATTATTTTTATAAATTTTACTAGGATCTTAAAAACTATTCCAATCGATTTGCCGTGTTTGTTTACATATACACAAAAATTTGTAAGGCATTTGGAAAAAAAATTACTTGAAAAAGTCAATTTTTCGAGTTTTTTGAAAATTTTCCATTTTCAATACTCTCTATTTTGAAAATTGACCATTAAAAGTTCCAAATTACTTATGGAAATTACTCAGAGAGGTTAGATGATCACTTTTGGAGAGTATCAGAAACTTTGTTCGGTCAAAACCGAAATGGTGAAATCAAATAGGCCATTTTTCAAGAAATTACGAAAAACTTACTTTTTCGGGTGGATCCGTTGGGAATAGAAAGCTGAGAATATGGTGGCTCAGTCTCAATCGAGTGTATACCGTAGGTTAATACGATAAGGCCTCAAACTTGGGAACCTAAACCTGTTGAAATTATATTTTTGTAATTTATTATTTAATTCAGGTAAATTAAAAAATTGCATAAATCTGGAAAATAAAAGAAAAACCGGTAATTCTCCCTGTTTAGCAATCGGAAAAGATTAATTTTTATTCTGTGTTCTCAACGGTCCATTTGTATCCTAAACCTGTTGAAATTATATTTTTGTAATTTAATATTTCATTCAGGTAAATTAAAAAATTGCATAAATCTGGAAAATAAAAGAAAAACTGGTAATTCTCCCTGTTTAGCAATCGGAAAAATTTAATTTTTATTCTGTGTTCTCAACGGTCCATTTGTATCCTAAACCTGTTGAAATTATATTTTTGTAATTTAATATTTAATTCAGGTAAATTAAAAAATTTCATAAATCTGGAAAATAAAAGAAAAACTGGTAATTCTCGATCAACTATGCGAGCAAACGGATCTTCGCCATCATTGTCGTCGTCGGCTCCTCCGTCTCCAAGATCCTCGTCGTCGGCTTTGTGTCTGTGTCCCCCGCCTTCCATTTCGTGGTCGTCGTCGTCGGCTCCTCTTCCTTCTGGCTCGTCCTCTCTTTCGTCATCGTCATGTCCTCTTACTTCTGGCTCGTCCTCTCTTTCGTCATCGTCATGTCCTCTTACTTCTGGCTCGTCCTCTCTTTCGTCATCGTCATGTCCTCTTACTTCTGGCTCGTCCTCTCTTTCGTCATCGTCATGTCCTCTTACTTCTGGCTCGTCCTCTCTTTCGTCATCGTCATGTCCTCTTACTTCTGGCTCGTCCTCTCTTTCGTCATCGTCATGTCCTCTTACTTCTGGCTCGTCCTCTCTTTCGTCATCGTCATGTCCTCTTACTTCTGGCTCGTCCTCTCTTTCGTCATCGTCATGTCAAGATAACTACGGAGCCCCTAGGGCCCCGCGAGACGAATGACCGTCTCGTTTTAGCTGTTCCTTTCGAAAGCTTAGACTAACAGAAACTGATAGAAGTTCCGAATGACATACATAGGCCATCGGTTGTTCCAACTGAGTACCCTTTCTGAAGATGGCGCCATGTTCATCTAGGCTGTTAGCGTTTTTTCTTGTCGGAGGTTTGTTCTTCGCCTTCCACGCGCTTCCCTTCAACCAGACCCTGGGTGTTCACTAAACTCTTTAGGCCGCTTCTGAAGACATGTAGACTAGAAGGGATAACGATTTGTATACATTGAGGGAGGTTTCATTTTGACGGACAGCAGAGAAGAGGCTCAGAGCGGTGAAAACAGTACGAACGAACAGATTTGAACCGAGCCGGCGTTGTGGTAGAGGACAAGTCAAATTGGATTCCGAGGCCAAAATTCACGTGGGTGGGGTTAAGAAGCAACCTAGTCGTCCGTACGATACGGCTAACCAGAAATAAGAAAGTTGAGGCTGCAGAGCCCATTGAGAGTGCTAAAGAAAGAAACGGTGCTGTCGATTCTGAATCAACAGCCATTCTTGGAATCCTTTGGCTCAATAAATGTTATTTTAAGTGATCAAACAGTGAATAAAGAACGTTTCTTCCTCATTGAACTTCTCTGTCATTGTGTTCAATGACCTGGAAATCCGTTTATTTCACACGGTTCTCATCTTCGATCCGTTCAAATTGGTTTTCAATTTGCCAATATTGCTTTCAGATAGACTTCAGCATTTCCCCCAATGATCTCAGTTTGTGAATTGGATGTCAAAAATAGATATGTGTGAGTCTTTCGCCGCAACAACATTGTTTCGCCGAATTAGTCAGTCATCCCCTTCTTTCAGGAATCTCTTTTTTCAAAGTTCAGATAAAAACAAGTTTCGTACTGCTTAGCCAGATCGAGAAGATCTGTTGATCTTCTTCACCACGCAGAGGTGCAGTACACGAAGAAGTACCTCCGCATTTCGGATCGAAGATCCTCAGCATCATCGGCGAATTGAAAACATTTCAGTGTGGAACGAAGACTTTATTCACAGATCAGAAAAACCAAAAGAACTGGGCACGCAGGCCGGCACGAGAAGAACAACCGGGCTAAATGAGCACCGAGAAAAGAAAACAAACGAACAAATTGTACAAGATGAGAATGAGACAGAGGAACTACAGCTGCAGACTGCGAGAGTATCCAGGAACGATCCTGAGGTATCTTTTGGCTCTCTTGTAGCAATCCAGATTGCAACGAGGTCCGGCGTTGCGACCACGGTAGTAGATTTGCCAGAAGACCTTCTCGAAAGGACGCTCCGGCTCCGGAAGTATCTGCTCCAACTTCACAAACTGAAACAATAGATATTTATATTGGGAGACAATCTTTTGTTTTAAACTCACCAAGTCTTTCTTGACCTTCTGCCAAGCCACGGGGTCCTCAGTGACGATCGAGCTGCGCTTGAGGAAGAGCATCAAGTACGTCATGCTCCACATGTCATCCATTTCGACGTGTGTCGGAGCTCTTCCAGTTCCAACGTACAGCGGGGTGAAGAAGTTGGGGGCACACTCAGCCGTGTCGAACACACAGTGCCACGAATCCCCGTCCTCTCTGATTCCTGCAGTTCCAAAGTCGGTCCAAATGGCGCGAAGCTTCTGGAAAAGTGACAACTAGAAGTTAGTAGACCGGAAATAACACTTACTCTTTCAGAACGAGGGATGAGGATGTTTCCAGGGTTGACGTCACGATGAACGACTCCGCGACTGTGCATGAATCTCAGCCCCTTGATGAGATCAAGCGAAATCGCAGCAACAACTCCGTTTGAGATGGCCGGGTGGAACTGGTAGTACTCGGCAAGTGACTGCTTCTCCAACGACATCACTGAAAACACTACTTTTACTGAAGATTCAAGACGAAAAGGCTAGCAAACCGAGGAAGCGAGTATCCAAAAGGTCCTCCTTCTGATCGAAGCAGTCGACAGTGTACTTCGTGTTGCCAAGGAGAGAAAAGATATAGGCCTCATGGACCAGTGCTGGACCATCCTCACGTGGGATCTTGATAGCGACGTTTTGTCCAGTTTGAGCGTTGGCAGCCGACACGACTCCTCCGAATCGCCCATGACCCATGACTGCCAGGATACGGTACTTATCGTCGAGAAGACGCCCGCTGAAGCTCTGGAGTCGGCTGAGGAACTGTTGATCGGCTTCAGAAGACATCGTGATGGAAACAGCTGACAGTCGACGGACCAACTGAAAGAAGGAACTAGAGGAGGCGAATGGAGAATGAGCGACGCCGTGAGAGGCGTCTTGTCGCGCACTTCCGGCTTTTCTGCGATCGCAACGTGGCTCAGTCGCGCCCCACCGCAGACTGGCCCGTGCGCCTCACTATCGCTGTCCTCTTCTTTCTTATTTTTGCTCTCTTGACGATCTTTTTTGATTAACTGTTCGTTTTGGATGGCGCTTCTTGGCTCATCTTTCACTCTTCGTGGTGCCTTGACGACGGCAGTCTTCTGCACGGCGGCGGCGACGAGGGCCTTCTGGAGGGCACTCTTTGGCACCTCCTTCAGGTTTGCTTTGACAGCGGTGTGACCGACAGCAGTTTTGATGGCACTCTTTGGCTCATCTTTCACTCTTCGTGGTGCCTTGACGACGGCCTTCTGGAGGGCACTCTTTGGCACCTCCTTCAGGTTTTCTTTGACAGCGGTGTGACCGACAGCAGTTTTGGTGGCACTCTCTGGCTCATCTCTGGTCATCCATCTGACAGTCTCGACTTCGAGTTTGCAGGGGGCTCTTTTTGGCCGTACTGCATTTATCCATAGGACAGGGAGCTTCATTTTACTCATTTCACAGTGAGGTTTACTCCATTTGACAGCATGGTCATTATTGATTTCTCCATTTACATGGTTGACCTTTCGATCATTAGATACTTTATATTTGACATTTATTTGACAGCTTTGGTCGGTTCCTGGGGTCGTAGCCTCCATTTTTATGTCAGTTTTTTTTAGTGGGGTGAGTGAGTGAGTGTAAAAAAGGTGATACCTTTATTACACTCAATCGAGTGTATACCGTAGGTTAATACGATAAGGCCTCAAACTTGGGAACCTAAACCTGTTGAAATTATATTTTTGTAATTTATTATTTAATTCAGGTAAATTAAAAAATTGCATAAATCTGGAAAATAAAAGAAAAACCGGTAATTCTCCCTGTTTAGCAATCGGAAAAGATTAATTTTTATTCTGTGTTCTCAACGGTCCATTTGTATCCTAAACCTGTTGAAATTATATTTTTGTAATTTAATATTTCATTCAGGTAAATTAAAAAATTGCATAAATCTGGAAAATAAAAGAAAAACTGGTAATTCTCCCTGTTTAGCAATCGGAAAAATTTAATTTTTATTCTGTGTTCTCAACGGTCCATTTGTATCCTAAACCTGTTGAAATTATATTTTTGTAATTTAATATTTAATTCAGGTAAATTAAAAAATTTCATAAATCTGGAAAATAAAAGAAAAACTGGTAATTCTCGATCAACTATGCGAGCAAACGGATCTTCGCCATCATTGTCGTCGTCGGCTCCTCCGTCTCCAAGATCTCGTCGTCGGCTTTGTGTCTGTGTCCCCCGCCTTCCATTTCGTGGTCGTCGTCGTCGGCTCCTCTTCCTTCTGGCTCGTCCTCTCTTTCGTCATCGTCATGTCCTCTTACTTCTGGCTCGTCCTCTCTTTCGTCATCGTCATGTCCTCTTACTTCTGGCTCGTCCTCTCTTTCGTCATCGTCATGTCCTCTTACTTCTGGCTCGTCCTCTCTTTCGTCATCGTCATGTCCTCTTACTTCTGGCTCGTCCTCTCTTTCGTCATCGTCATGTCCTCTTACTTCTGGCTCGTCCTCTCTTTCGTCATCGTCATGTCCTCTTACTTCTGGCTCGTCCTCTCTTTCGTCATCGTCATGTCCTCTTACTTCTGGCTCGTCCTCTCTTTCGTCATCGTCATGTCCTCTTACTTCTGGCTCGTCCTCTCTTTCGTCATCGTCATGTCCTCTTACTTCTGGCTCGTCCTCTCTTTCGTCATCGTCATGTCCTCTTACTTCTGGCTCGTCCTCTCTTTCGTCATCGTCATGTCCTCTTCCTTCTGGCTCGTCCTCTCTTTCGTCATCGTCATGTCCTCTTACTTCTGGCTCGTCCTCTCTTTCGTCATCGTCATGTCCTCTTCTTTCTGCCTGCTGCTCTGTAACTGAAAGGACATACTTCGCTTTAGATGTGAGTTTTTTCAGAAAACAACTTTCACTGACTTGGAACGTAACCAGTTTCTCCAGGTGACCTAAAACGGTTCCGGCGATGAGATTCGATGACTTTCCTTATTTTTTCCTCTCTACCTGTCGTATCTGTCTTTTTTCTTTTCGATGGCGGTGAAAGTGGGATGGCGGAGAAATTCTGAACAGCCTCGGTGCGACCCACAGCCGATGGAAGATCAACCGTCTCAGTGTGACCCATAGCCGATGGAAGATCAACCGTCTCGATGCGACTCTTGTTCAAAGGAACAGCAACAGTCTCGACGCCATCCACGCCACCTTCAGCATCTACGGTACTGATATGTTCAGTAGACGGCGCTCCAATTAGGAACGATAAATCTCCGAAGATGCTTTGCTGAGCTGAATGTGTTTGCTGGGAGCTGTGTTGATTCTCCTCTTGGATCCGACTGTCTTGACCCACTGAGTGAGTTCCTCTTGGTGAACGTGTCCAGGTATCTCTCAATCTTCTCTTCGCATTATTAACATCGAATTCTGCATGAAAACTGTAATTGCGAAAATCCCTAGCCTTACTTAGCAAATGTAATCGTATTCCGTCTCTTCTTGTACGAACCGTTTCAGTTTCTTCTTGTTTCGCCTCCATCGTACACGTTCGAACTTTAAACTGTAACTTTACAAAAATATATATATATTCTCAGAACTCCTCGAACGAGTGTGTTCGATGCTTTCTTTCAAGCCTCAACGTCACTCCGAAACCGCGTTCTGTTACCTACAATTATTTTTAAACACGAAAACTCACAGCTTTAAAAAATTATAATCGGTTTAGAAATGACGATGAGCTCAATAACTACTCCTAATCGAATAATTGATCAAAATAGAGTGTTCTAGAAGATAAAAAACGGAAGACGTTATTCCCTGTGATCCCCGCCACGATAGCTCGTACCGTAGTTTCTCTCATTCCTTCTCTATTTCTCTCTGCTTCGAACTCTATTTCTGGGGAGGGTTGGTGCAAGGGGAGGGTTGGTGCAGTGGCAGTGGTGGCCGCTCTCAATCCAGGGGTCAAGGGTTCAATCCCGGCGCCCACCCCTCACGACCCACCCAGTCGCAAATGGGTAGTAGTTTTTTCACTGTTACAAAACAGAAAGCGATCATTCTCTTCACCATTTCCCGCTTTCTCTTTTCTTCTTCCATTCGTTCTCCAGATGCTCAATTCTGCGATCGTAGTCCTTTAATCTCCGTGCTCGATCGTCTTTCAACGATGACAGAGTTGAACCTCCTTTTCTCCGCCCTCCATCTCGGAAAACCCTGAAATGGAACATTTGGTCTCTTGCCATGGAAGTTTCTCGGTTTATTAGGATGTTAGCTAATAGTGTCCGTTCATTTCGACAAAAACGCGCTCCAGTGAGAGGATCTGACCAGGTTTCTCGCCTAGCTCAACATCTTTCTCTTCCCTTTCGGATCCTCTCATTGGAGCGCGTTGTGGGAACGCAGCCGCGCTCTTTTACTGGTATTGGTTGCAGAATTTTTGCAACTTTTTTGGGACCTAACAAGAGTAATCACTCACCTCCTTGAGCTCTCGGCTCGACTTCAAATCGATTGATCAAACCCTTCGGCGGGGGCGCTTAATCTGGCCCGATCGTTTCTGGAATCGATTGTATGTTCGTTAAGGAAAAACTTGATTGTTCTACTTACCAAGATGTTGTCGGACCCGTTCTTCGATTAGAGGCTTCTAATCGGTCGTTGGCTCATTGTGAACGATGGAAAATGTGACTGATCATAAGGATTGGATGACACAGATAATTGGCGGGGAGGGGGCGGAAGAGTAGAGAGTGAATAAGAAGATGGCGAGCGAACCACAGGGGCCGGAGGGAGGAGAGTGGGTGGAGCAAGGGAGAGAGGAGAGGCTGTGTGTGCTGTCTAATGACGTGGCATGTGAAGAACTGTGCGGTTGACCGAGTTAAAGAGGGGGTGGGAAATAAGAGAGGGGTAGAGATAGTTCGGCCCCATAAAATGTGCAGATAAGATGAGGAGATAGCGAGGACGAGGTGGCTCGGCTTGCCAAACAATGGAGGCGTTGGTCCCACGAATATGAGAAGTGATTGTGGCAAGCGAGAAACAGATCTCCGTTGGTAGGATTCTCTTGGAAAAGATAACTACGGAGCCCCTAGGGCCCCGCGAGACGAATGACCGTCTCGTTTTAGCTGTTCCTTTCGAAAGCTTAGACTAACAGAAACTGATAGAAGTTCCGAATGACATACATAGGCCATCGGTTGTTCCAACTGAGTACCCTTTCTGAAGATGGCGCCATGTTCATCTAGGCTGTTAGCGTTTTTTCTTGTCGGAGGTTTGTTCTTCGCCTTCCACGCGCTTCCCTTCAACCAGACCCTGGGTGTTCACTAAACTCTTTAGGCCGCTTCTGAAGACATGTAGACTAGAAGGGATAACGATTTGTATACATTGAGGGAGGTTTCATTTTGACGGACAGCAGAGAAGAGGCTCAGAGCGGTGAAAACAGTACGAACGAACAGATTTGAACCGAGCCGGCGTTGTGGTAGAGGACAAGTCAAATTGGATTCCGAGGCCAAAATTCACGTGGGTGGGGTTAAGAAGCAACCTAGTCGTCCGTACGATACGGCTAACCAGAAATAAGAAAGTTGAGGCTGCAGAGCCCATTGAGAGTGCTAAAGAAAGAAACGGTGCTGTCGATTCTGAATCAACAGCCATTCTTGGAATCCTTTGGCTCAATAAATGTTATTTTAAGTGATCAAACAGTGAATAAAGAACGTTTCTTCCTCATTGAACTTCTCTGTCATTGTGTTCAATGACCTGGAAATCCGTTTATTTCACACGGTTCTCATCTTCGATCCGTTCAAATTGGTTTTCAATTTGCCAATATTGCTTTCAGATAGACTTCAGCATTTCCCCCAATGATCTCAGTTTGTGAATTGGATGTCAAAAATAGATATGTGTGAGTCTTTCGCCGCAACAACATTGTTTCGCCGAATTAGTCAGTCATCCCCTTCTTTCAGGAATCTCTTTTTTCAAAGTTCAGATAAAAACAAGTTTCGTACTGCTTAGCCAGATCGAGAAGATCTGTTGATCTTCTTCACCACGCAGAGGTGCAGTACACGAAGAAGTACCTCCGCATTTCGGATCGAAGATCCTCAGCATCATCGGCGAATTGAAAACATTTCAGTGTGGAACGAAGACTTTATTCACAGATCAGAAAAACCAAAAGAACTGGGCACGCAGGCCGGCACGAGAAGAACAACCGGGCTAAATGAGCACCGAGAAAAGAAAACAAACGAACAAATTGTACAAGATGAGAATGAGACAGAGGAACTACAGCTGCAGACTGCGAGAGTATCCAGGAACGATCCTGAGGTATCTTTTGGCTCTCTTGTAGCAATCCAGATTGCAACGAGGTCCGGCGTTGCGACCACGGTAGTAGATTTGCCAGAAGACCTTCTCGAAAGGACGCTCCGGCTCCGGAAGTATCTGCTCCAACTTCACAAACTGAAACAATAGATATTTATATTGGGAGACAATCTTTTGTTTTAAACTCACCAAGTCTTTCTTGACCTTCTGCCAAGCCACGGGGTCCTCAGTGACGATCGAGCTGCGCTTGAGGAAGAGCATCAAGTACGTCATGCTCCACATGTCATCCATTTCGACGTGTGTCGGAGCTCTTCCAGTTCCAACGTACAGCGGGGTGAAGAAGTTGGGGGCACACTCAGCCGTGTCGAACACACAGTGCCACGAATCCCCGTCCTCTCTGATTCCTGCAGTTCCAAAGTCGGTCCAAATGGCGCGAAGCTTCTGGAAAAGTGACAACTAGAAGTTAGTAGACCGGAAATAACACTTACTCTTTCAGAACGAGGGATGAGGATGTTTCCAGGGTTGACGTCACGATGAACGACTCCGCGACTGTGCATGAATCTCAGCCCCTTGATGAGATCAAGCGAAATCGCAGCAACAACTCCGTTTGAGATGGCCGGGTGGAACTGGTAGTACTCGGCAAGTGACTGCTTCTCCAACGACATCACTGAAAACACTACTTTTACTGAAGATTCAAGACGAAAAGGCTAGCAAACCGAGGAAGCGAGTATCCAAAAGGTCCTCCTTCTGATCGAAGCAGTCGACAGTGTACTTCGTGTTGCCAAGGAGAGAAAAGATATAGGCCTCATGGACCAGTGCTGGACCATCCTCACGTGGGATCTTGATAGCGACGTTTTGTCCAGTTTGAGCGTTGGCAGCCGACACGACTCCTCCGAATCGCCCATGACCCATGACTGCCAGGATACGGTACTTATCGTCGAGAAGACGCCCGCTGAAGCTCTGGAGTCGGCTGAGGAACTGTTGATCGGCTTCAGAAGACATCGTGATGGAAACAGCTGACAGTCGACGGACCAACTGAAAGAAGGAACTAGAGGAGGCGAATGGAGTGGAGAGAAGCGAGAAATGAAACGGAGAACAAACGGAAGGAAAGTGGAAGAGAACACACGGCAATGGCAGCGATAGGGCGCGGAAAACAGCAAAAAACGCAGAAAATGGAAGAAGACCACGGCAGAGACTATTCAGCAGCAGACGAGTGCTCCAAGAGCGGCGAATTGACGGAAGGACGGATTCAGTGATAAAAATCACTGTTTTTCGGAGGATCAGCGAAGAAGAGCCATCGGAAGGACTCGAAGACGGAGGAGGGAATCCGATGCTCATTAGAGCAAGTTTTCGAGGAAAAAAAAACAAAAAAGAAAGGAAAAAAATGAACAAAAATTTAAAAAAACTAAGAAAATACTGCGTTCAGCGCAATCATAGCGCTGATTTTTTTTCAGAAATTGAGAAATATATTCGCAAATCTAATTGCTTAAAATGCCAATTATCCCAAAAAATTTGAAAATTTTCCAAAGTTTTGGTAATTTTCACTAAATTTATTTTATTTTTTTAGCCCAGCAAACCTTAAAAACATGTTTTTGAAAAGTTTTCTTATATTCCCCAGCTATTTGCTGAAGTTGCAGCGAAATTTTCCTAAATTTCCAAAAAGAACTACGAGTTATCCCAAAATAATCCCTATTTTTTTCGAAAAAAGGCATACCTGAGGAACGCACCTTTAAATCGCACTCAGCTCCGAATAGGTGTCGCTGTTGATGTCTCCAGAAGGTCCCAGAAGTCTTTTGGTCCAATGTCTGCTCCACTGACGGATATTCGAAGGTCCTCGGGCTTTCTCTGGGAACGAATTATCATTTTTCAGAAGAATTTGATTTTTATTATTTTTATAAATTTTACTAGGATCTTAAAAACTATTCCAATCGATTTGCCGTGTTTGTTTACATATACACAAAAATTTGTAAGGCATTTGGAAAAAAAATTACTTGAAAAAGTCAATTTTTCGAGTTTTTTGAAAATTTTCCATTTTCAATACTCTCTATTTTGAAAATTGACCATTAAAAGTTCCAAATTACTTATGGAAATTACTCAGAGAGGTTAGATGATCACTTTTGGAGAGTATCAGAAACTTTGTTCGGTCAAAACCGAAATGGTGAAATCAAATAGGCCATTTTTCAAGAAATTACGAAAAACTTACTTTTTCGGGTGGATCCGTTGGGAATAGAAAGCTGAGAATATGCGCATCGGAATCAGCATCAAAATTAACGTACGTACGCATTTTGAATGGAGTGAAAGGGCCGGAGGGGAGGGGAGGGAGGAGGGGGAGAAGAGGGAGCACAAAATGGGAAGAATGAAAAGAATGACACCTTTTAGGAGAAGTTTGGGACCAGCTCTGAGTTACTGTAGTTAAAGGAACATCGTGGCGAGACCTTACGTGGCGAGACCATCCATTATGGCGGGAATTCAAATTTTGGCCAAAAATATGGTTTTCAAAAGTATGGACATAGGTACATCAATCGACGCAGAATTTTACGCTGAGTACGAATCCGTGGTCGAAAAATTTTTATTGTTATCCTAGGCCACGAAACAGGGGTTTCTAGGCCATGAAAACAAAGTGACCAAATGTCAAAATTTTTACATCAATGGATAGAGAAAGTTTAGTACATGACTCCAAATTGTTTTTTGTCGGTTTCTAGGCCACGGCCTTCAGTTTTTATCGTAAACTTAGGCCACGAAAAGGGGATTCTAGGCCATGAAAAAAAAAGCGACCAAATTTCAAGATTTTTACATCAATCGATAGAGGGATGTTAGGGGATTAAGAATAAGTAGTTTCAGAGCAGTTTTTGTCGGATTCTAGGCCAGGTCCAGCCATTTGGGTTTCTAGGCCACCATTGGAGTTTGGCCAAATAGTCATGTTATGTACATCAATTGATAGAGGAATGTTAGGAGATGAAGAATAAATAGTTTCAGAACAGTTTTTGTCGGATTCTAGGCCAGGTCCAGCCATTTGGGTTTCTAGGCCACCAACGGAAAATGTCCAAATAGTCATGTTATGTACATTAATCGATAGAAGGATGTTAGGGGATGAAGAATAAACAACTTCGGAACAGTCTTTGTCGGATTCTAGGCCAGGTCCAGCCATTTGGGTTTCTAGGCCACCAACGGAAAATGTCCAAATAGTCATGTTATGTACATCAATCGATAGAGGGATGTTAGGGGATGAAGAATAAACAGTTTCAGAACAGTTTTCGTCGGATTCTAGGCCAGGTCCAGCCATTTGGGTTTCTAGGCCACCAACGGAAAATGTCCAAATAGTCATGTTATGTACATCAATCGATAGAGGGATGTTAGGGAATGAAGAATAAACAGTTTCAAAACAGTTTTTGTCGGATTCTAGGCCAAGTCCAGCCATTTGGGTTTCTAGGCCACCAACGGAAAATGTCCAAATAGTCATGTTATGCGCATCAATCGATAGAGCGATGTTAGGGAATGAAGATTAAATAGTTTCAAAACAGTTTTTGTCGGATTCTAGGCCAGGTCCTGCAATTTGGGTTTCTAGGCCACCAGTGGAATTCGGCCAAATAGTCAAGATATGTACATCAACTGATAGAGGGATGACATTATTTGTGTGAGCGGAAGGCTTTGATTGGATCACTTTATTTATAGAACACCGAGGATTTGACACAGTATTTCCGACGTTTCGACTGTTTAAGGTCATCATCAGGGAGTTGGTTTAATTACCTATAAAGACAGAAGAATCTTAGGTGATTACGTAGGCGTTCAAAATACCGAGAGGGATGAGAAAGAGAAGGAAGAAACGAGAAGGAAGAAGAAAGCAGGGAGGAAACAAAAATGGAAATTAAGAGACGGTTTTTGAGAAGAGTTGATAACAGTTGGCACAGTTCCCGAAACTATTTTTAAAAGACCTGAAATTCCCTGTGTGGATACCTTAGGGGTCCCTAGTTACCAAACCGACAGTATTGAGCTGACTCGTTGCTGCTCCGCCCGGGCTCGGCGAGCCGAAGGTCGAAAATCAACTTTTTTGTGTGTTGCTCAATTCATCCAAATCTTTGCGCCCGGGGGTTTTTTGGGTCGTAGAATCCGAATATGACACTCAAATGGATGAATCTTCGACCCGAACCAACGAAATGTTGAAATTTTCACCAAAATTTGTCGAAAATGATTTTTTTCTCGAAAACTAATATAGAAAGGGAAAAAGTGACTATGTTCATTCGATTCTACGTCAAAAAAGACCCCCGCATGCAAAGTTTCAGAATTTTAAAAAATGGGATATTGATCGGTTTTTTGCTCCAAAGTTGCTCCACTCGAGAATGTCAGAAACTGATTCTGGTCGTTTGGCATTTGTGTGGAATGCGTATACGACAGGCGTGTAGAGAATTCAATGCTGATCATTTTTTTAGTTGACTACTTTTTTCTATCTCTTCTCGTTCTCGAGATATTTGAATTTCTGTGAAGAGTGTTCGAGAGGAGGCTGGGAAAGTGATAGAAAACAGACGCCAACTTTGAAAAATCATAACTTTTTTCAAAATTGAGTAAATGAGTCAGTTGAAAGACCAAAAAAGAGCATTTTACATGAGCATAATTATCAAAATATTTGTTGTCTGATTATCGTCCATATCAGGTCGGCCCAGGAGATGATTTAATTGACCACAAGTTTGATATCTGTAACTTTTGAAAAATGGAGAGAAATCGGAGGGAAATTGAGAAGAAAAGAGAGGAAAAACTGAGCAGAACAAGGTGGAAGACGCTGGAAATGATAAACAGGGAGGGAGAGTGAAGGAAAACAACGGGAAATGGGCAAATATTTGGGCAAGATGGGGATTTCTGTTGAGGTAATTGAAATTATGACTCATCACTAAGGCGCCATGACTTGGGACCAGGCCAATCGAGGCGGCTAACGCCGCCTCTCAGCCTGAGCAGTGTTTTCCGTCCCCTTCTACCCAACTTGCCTCTGGGAAGATAGGCGAGTCGATTCTTCCCAGAGGCGCAATTAAGAGGGAAAATTTACAAAAAACAGTCCAGAAGCCGTAAATGTTGACGGATCGCTTAGAAAATTTACGTGCACCTTGCGGTCAATACTTCTGACCTCTGTGCCAAAAATGGGTTAAAACGGTCCAGTGGGGGCTGAGAAACGGCTGTGGACAAACAACCACACACAGACAGACAGACACACATCCTTTCCCTTTTAGTATAAGAAAGATGAGTCATCGATGACTCATTGTCGGAAAGAGTGTGGGTACGTATAAGAACATGAAATGATGCCGCCGCCATTAAGTAAGCAATGCGTAATTACTGGCCCTTGCACCCTAGTGATGAGTCATCATTTTAATTATGAATACCGTATTCGGGGTGATTAAAATGATGACTCATCACTAGGGCGCCATGGGGAGGGATGAGTCATCGATGACTCATTATCGGCATCCTTTGATGTCGCATTTTCCCGAAGTTCATCCAGTCAGGAATACCCAGTTTGCTACCACACTTTTCTGGAGAATTAGCGAAAAATTAGGCCAGATAGCAAAATTCTGTTGAAATTATGAAGTTCCATAGAGTCGGAGGTTTTTCTGCCAGCAAAACATATTTCTCTCCCCTTGCAGATCCTCTTACTGAAGCGCATTTTTCAGAAAATGAACGGATAACAGCAGCAAAATGGTTTCCAAACACTCCGTTTTTGAGATATGATTATAGAAAAACAGAACCATGTTACCTGTCCAGTTGACTATTCCCTGTCCAAGTTCCAGCTCAAACGGACCATACTGAGCCAATTTATGCTCATTTAAACACTGTCAAAGCTATAAACAAAGGAGTGCGGCAAAAAAAAGGAAGAATGAGCGGAGGGGTGACTCCGCGGGGCCTTTTATACGGCAGAGCGAGAGAGTGAGAGAGAGCAGAGAGCGAGAGAGAGAGCTAAAACACCATCGATCTCCCCCGTCTTTCTCTACCCGTCTGCTCTCTCTCGCTCTCTCGCTCCTCAGTATATAAAGCAGCCGCGGGACACACACACGCCATTGTTTCCCCTCGTCGCCGCCATTCTCCCTTCCTAGGTGTATTGCCTTCCTTCCCCTTCTTCTTCTTTTTCACCTTGACATTGTTCAAATGAGCATAACTCAGGTCAAAATGGTCCGTTCGAGCTGGAACTTGGACAGAGAATAGTCAACTGGACTGGTAACATTATTTAGTTTTTCTAGAATCATATGTATATCAAAAACTGAATGCTTGAAAACAATCTTGCTGCTAATTTTTTAAATACTTAGAAAAGCCTAATTTTTTGCTAATTTCTCAGAAAAGTGTGGTAACAAACGGAGTATTCCTGACTGGGTGGTCTCCGGGGAAGGGGGACATCAAAAGGTACCGACAATGAGTCAGCGATGACTCATCCCTACTTATGGCGCCCTAGTGATGAGTCATCATTTTAACTATGAAATTATCAAATAGGTTATTGAAATGATGACTCATCACTAGGGGCCATGGGTAGCCATCGATGACTCATTGTGCTGTGAGCGTGAGGGGTGAATGAGGGGGTGGGAAGTTCCCGAAAGCAGCCATTCCGTTGCGGCTTTTTGTACTTTTTGAGCTCAAACACCCTCGAACTCCCCCGTCTGCTCTCTCTCGCTCTCTCGCTCTTCAGTATATAAAGCAGCGGCGGGACACACACACGCCATTGTTTTTCCCCTTGTCGGGGGAGGGCGACATCGAAATATGCCGACAATGAGTCATCGTTGACTCATCCCTACTCATAGCGCCCTAGTGATGAGTCATCATTTTATCGTTTTAATTACCTCATTAACATCATTTCACGTTCATATACGCACAAACACTTCTCTTTTCCGATTGTTTTCCTTCACTCTCCGTCTCTGATTGTCGTCCAACTTGCTTTTCTCAGTTTTTCATCTCGTTTTTTCTCAACTTTCCTCCGATTTCTCTCCATTTTCCAAACATTCCAGATATCAAACTTGTGGTCATTGCCACCATCTTTCGGGCCGACCTGATATGGACGCCGTTGGTATTTCATTGGAGTTGTGAAAGAAGATTGGAGGATGGATGAGAAGAGAAAAAGGGTGAGTCAGTCTCTAGTATAGAAAATTCAATGAACAATTGTCTTTTTACAGCTGAAATACAATTTCCCCAATTGGAGCCGCTGATCTGCTGCTCGTTTTCATCAATCGATTCAACTAAATTCCCACTAATGGAGAAGAAGAAGAAGGAGGAGAAGAATGGATGAATTGGATTGAGAAAGCAGCCTGATATGGCAGCTGAACGGATTTCACTGAATTTAAAAACGATTAACGGAAATACTGGAGAATGATGTGAGTATTCTATTTGACTTGATTCACCGCTGAGTTTCTGCCGCCTCTCCTATAATGCATTGATTCTAAAGTACGCGTTTGGCCACGTGGCAAATGCTAAAAAACTGTCCCCAGAAGTGATACCGTTCCCCACTCATTGTGGTCGTTTTTGTTCCTCGTCAATCTTTTTCAAGCGTAGTCGCCCCCGAGCGGTCGGCGAAGGCCAATAATCCCCTAGTCTGCTTCCTCTATTAAATCCCGTTGGTCCGAGCATGCGCGTTTCCCAATTGTCCAAAAAAATGTCAAAAACATTGACCCCGTAACCTGGATTCGGTGGTTGTCTCAATTTTCGCGTGAGATTTTCATTTTTCGCGTATCTCTGCTTCTCTGTGTCTCTCGCGCGAGTGAGAGACACTTTTTTTTGGTAATTCCACTCATAGTGAACCGTTTTTGATCATTCTTGGACTATTCGTCGAAAATTTTGTGAAGAATACGAATATGAGAGTAAATTTTGAGAAGTGTATCCTGGGAAGGTGTTTTTGGGGGAAACTCGACAGAGTGGGTTGTGATTTTGCGTTTCTTGTCGGAATTCTTGCCAATCTGCGCGTGTGTGTGGGTGCTGCACAGTCAGCGTCCGGCTCCGGTGCGTGCACCCGCCGCCGCCTCAGGACCATTTCCGGGAATTCTCCACAGTCAACCGATTTTGATAGTTTTTAGTTTGCCGCCTCCCCTTTATCTCGTTGGTGCGCGTTTGAGGGCGCGGTCTATAATTTAAAAAAAATGTACCTTACCCTTCTCCCCCCCCCCCCCCCCTTTCTCTTCCTAATTCTTCCATTTTCCAGTGACTCATCCTCAACAATGATGTTAAACGACTACCTAGACGACTACTATCACCCGTCCACCAACCCCCACGGCTTGTTCGACTCTCCACCAAGATCCTCACCGGACACGGAACACAGTTGGATGAAGCAAACGCCCAACTGCCCTGGCTACTCCGAGGGATTCTCGCAGAACGCCTACATCTCAGAGTTCTATCCTGCCGTCGACATCTCTGCTGATGTGGTGGGAACTGGCAGTCCGCCATCGATCGACGCGTTCGGAATGATCGGTGAGTGGAGAGGTATTGAAACTACTGATAACTTGCTAGCTATCACTGTTGGCAAAAAGTTATCAACGGACAAATTGATCTAGTTGATCATTTTTGAATTTGACTTGTGGTTAAGAAGTTACAACGCAGCCTATCACAATTCGGCTGATATCTCCCTAATCATTAGATTTATGAAATTGCTATCAACTAACAAAATAAAGTTCTTGATTTGCAGAGTCTTTTTGTAGTGGATCATTTTTTCCAAACTCTGAGGCATCTCGAGTTATATGTAGTTCAAAATTTAAATTTCTACACGACTTGATCCAGAAATTGCTGATGAAGAGAAATCACCTGATATCTCCAAAACCATAAGTGATAGGGAAAAGTTATCAACAGACAAAATGAAATGCTGAGTGTTTTTTGTAGTTATACCGCTTTAAAACCCAAACGTTATAATCTTTCAAAACATCCTTTCTAATCAGTTTCCCTTCGTTCAGAACTTCTTCTTATCTCTCCCCACAACCAAGTTGCCACGTCTTCGACTCTTCCCTCAATTGCCGAACCGGAGCAACTGCTCGCCGCGAAGGAGTACCTGCGGACTGGCCGCCCGTGCGCCTACAAGGACAACGGAGTGCTCGACCATCAGGTGATAGATCTGGATCTCGGGGACTTTACGACCGGACTCATCGCAGAGAATATCGCCCGTCGGCTTGCTCACGAGTTCAAATTGTACCAGATCCCGCAGGAGGTGTTCGGGAAGCAGGTGCTCTCTCGCTCTCAGGGAACGCTTTCGGAGCTTCTGAAGAGCCCGAAACCGTGGAAAATGCTGACATTGAAAGGCCAGGAGACGTACATGAAGATGTACAAGTGGCTGATGATTCCGCTCGAGTATAAGTTGTCGATTTTGGATAAGCACGCCGCCGAGAAGAAGAAGACGTGGTGAGTATCTGAATCTCCGTATTCCACCCACTAACCCCTCAAATTTCCAGTGCCAAACGTCGTCTCTCCGTCTCTTCGGGTTCAGATGGTCCTGTTGCACGACGCATCAGATTCAGCGACGATCAGAAGAACACACTCTTCGGCGTCTACGAGAAATGCGCGAATCCAAGCGCCCAGATGCTCCAGATGATCGCCAAGTTCATGGAGATCAGTGCACAAGCCGTCAGCAACTTCTTCGGAAACGCCCGTCGACGTTCGCGACGGCAGTAGTCGATTGCGATGACTCCACAGCTCGAGGAGCCTTGCAGTGCTCAGCAAGAACTTTGACCAGTTCCATGACGCTGTTTAGTTCATCTTGCCCATTTCAAATCTTTTGATCTACCGTTGTACCGTTACTGGTTGATATTCCCAATCAGGTGCCCTTTGCAATCACTCTATGTTAATAATGATGTTTTGCACAGCGATGTTTCATAATAAATGAGAAAAAATGACAAACAATTGAATGGCGGTTTTGAGCTCTCTCGAGACCACACTGGCTACACTTCTCTATGTAACTCGATAATGATACGAGATAGGAAAAAGTGTTCAACTGAAGAAAAATTCTGCAGATGATTCTGTCCCTGGGACGGGTCGTCAAACTACTCAACGCGGTGGAGTACTCCAACCCGGCGTTATACTCCCATCTCCATATGAGACGAGCAGATCTTGCGACAGGAGCCGACCGATCAGGCGCCGACCACTATGAGGCGCTCAAGGACTGTGCGATAGCGTTCGAGGCAAATGGTGATAACGGGGGGGTCATCCGTAGACCCCCGAGGAGGGGGTGAGAAGAAGATGGCGCGACGGACGGACTCGCCGAAAACCGGAACAGGCATGGCGGGAAGCGGGCTACAGCCAGGCCACACACGAATACCATTATTTTGTGTTTTCTATGCGCTATTTCTGTCCTTGTTCATGAAATAATACCAAAAAACGTTACAGGAATTCATATAACCTGACGATTTGACGTAATCTGATGACACAGCATAGGACGTTCGTGAGAACTCGTGCTCCCGCAGATTCCACACGAATACCATTGACTTTTCTGTATTTTCTCGGGGCGCGTGATGATTCATCGATGATTAATGCTTTGATTATGGGGGAAGGGTGGATCGATTGATTGATCGATTGAATCGATTGATTAGAGGAATGATGGATAAAGGTGGAAAAAGGTATCTGTGGTTTCTCAAAAGAAATTGCACCAATAGCAGTCCTGAGAAAAACCGCCAACGCCCCCTACACCTCTCCTAAGCTTCCACAAGAAAAAGGCGTCGGAAATCACAGAATAGCTGACAGTACAGCTCTAAGGACCCTTGAGTGAACTTTTCCGAGGAAATCCCAGCCATCCAGTGTCCCGCGCGAATGTCACACCCCCAATCTGTTCTGGACCCCTAGTCTCGACACGAGAACTATTTTCTCAGCGAGACCGTGCGGTTTCTCTAGTCTGCACGTCGGCGTCTACTATCGAATAAGGAACGGAAGCATGGATTTGTATTGTTTGCTTTGGGAAACATCTGGGAGGGATCGCAATGGGTGTTATAGTCATCCACCTCGTTTCGAATTATTTTTCGAATCTTGACTGAATCTTTCTTTATTATGCAGACTTTACAGGGATACGAAAGAAGGGGTGGTTAAGAGCAGTGAATAAATAAAAACTACATTGTATGTTCATGAACAAGCACAGAAAGAACGCATAGAAAACACAAAATAACAATAGTTCTCACGAACGTCCTATGCTGTGTCATCAGATTACGTCAAATCGTCAGGTTATATGAATTCCTGTAACGTTTTTCGGTATTGATTCATGAACAAGGACAGAAATAGCGCACCCTAGAGGTTTATTTGATCCCATGGACCGATTCTCATTACCAAAACAACAATTGGATATTCTAACAGAACGGTGCACCGGCTTATAGAGCAAAAATCACTCAGAAGGAAAGTATCCCAAGTGTTACCCAGGGATCAGAATAAAAAGTGTCGGCAAATGATAGTCCCTGGGAGGGTATAATAACGCACTATTCAAAAGTTTGCCTTTTTTCCTTATTCCAGAGAAATTTTGAAAAATTCAATTTTTTGTCAAATGAGGGATGTGTCAACTTTGAAAAATCATAACAAATTTCAAATTTGAGTTTGCGACTTCGTTAAAAAACGAAAATGTAGCTCCAAAAGCGTAGTTTTCAATAAAAATAAAGACTAGTTGATCGATCTTGAAATGTTTTTACGAAGTTGAAAAGTGCGTCAACATCAGAAGACCCCATTATCCAATTCGAGCACTTTTCGGAGGGAGGCAGCCATAACACTATGTGGGGTGGGTATATTGACTATTAAGAGTTACAATAACATTGCGAAAACTTGGGGTAACCGGCCATTTTCGAAAAATATTTTCGTTTTTTGATCAACCCGTTTTTCGAATTTTCGAGGATTATAGAAAATGATAATTTTCAATTGTATTTCTTAAAAGACCATTTAATAGGTGTCACTTTTGCAGTTGAACGTTTTTTGATATCTCTTATCACTTTCGAGATATCGACTCTTTAAGGAAGAGCATTCGTTACAATAACATAGGCCGCAAAATCGAAAAAATGGACACAAAATGATGAATGAAAGCTTAATTTTTCAATGCGTTTTCCGACGTAAAATGACGAGTTCTTCTCAGTTCTGAAGTCAGATTGGATGAATAACCTTCCGTTCTCCCGATATGGCCTCTTTCATACCAGCACACACTGGAAAACCGGAAATTCCTGCAGATTCGATATTAGTTTTCGCTATCTATTCAATTTCATGTTTTCATCTAATGTTCATATTATCATTTTTTGGGTTTATCAAAAGCTGTATCTATTATAGTTCCAATGGAATCTGCACTATTTCGAGCCATTTTTTCGATTTTGTGGCCTATGTTAGTGTAACGAATGCTCTTCCTTCAAGAGTCGATATCTCGAAAGTGATAAGAGATATCAAAAAACGTTCAACTGCAAAAGTGATACCTATTGAATTATCTTTTAAAAAATACAATTGAAAATTATCATTTTCTAAAATCCTCGAAAATTCGAAAATTGGGTTGACCAAAAAATGAAAATATTTTCCGAAAATGGCCGGTTACCCCCAGTTTTCACAATGTTATTGTAACTCACAACAGTCAATATACCCACCCCACATAGTGTTATGGCTGCCTCCCTCCGAAAAGTGCTCAAATTGGATAATGGGGTCTTCTGATGTTGACGCACTTTTCAACTTCGTAAAAATATTTCAAGATCGATCAACTAGTCTTTATTTTTATTGAAAACTACGCTTTTGGAGCTACATTTTCGTTTTTTAGCGAAGTCGCAAACTCAAATTTGAAATTTGTTATGATTTTTCAAAGTTGACACATCCCTCATTTGACAAAAAATTGAATTTTTCAAAATTTATCTGGAATAAGGAAAAAAGGCAAACTTTTGAATAGTGCGTTATTATACCCTCCCAGGGACTATCATTTGCCGACACTTTTTATTCTGATCCCTGGGTAACACTTGGGATACTTTCCTTCTCAGAAGAGGTGCGCGACGCACTCGGCCGATTTTGCGAAAGCGTGAGATTCTCGTTTCCTCGCGAGATCTCAATCCGCTGGACTATTCCGTGTTTGGGGTTTTACAGAACAAGATCTCAGCTAAGTCGCATCCAAGTATGGAAGCTCATAAAAGGGTTATTATCCGAGAATAGGGCAATCTTTCCGACAAACACCTTTTTATTTATTTATTTATTTATTAAAATACGCACTCGAGGAACGTGAAAGTGGAGACAAATATTACAGTACTAAAACAGTTGGGGGTGAGGGGATAGGGGGAGAGAGGGAGGGGACAACCTGAGACTGAGCCTGACCTGCGTTGGTTTGTGTAGCCTGTTTGGTCAGTGCTGAAAGAGTGCGGTGAACGAAGTAATTTTGCCTATGGTAGGTTTTTGGCGTCTTCCAGTGGAAAGATGTTTTAGATTTGCGATTGTTAAAGTGATTGATAGTGAAGAGATCGGTGGTGGGGATTTCTATTTTGCCGATAAGCAGTTTTCTAAGAAATTTCCTGTCTAGCACAGTTCTACGATTTTCGAGACTCTCCAATTTGAACTCGGAGCGGCGCTGCTCTGCATTTTGATAGGCTGGGTCTTCGCGGAGCATATAGCCGTTATTAATACGAAACATTACTCTACGGGTGAAGTTATTTTGGACCGCTTCAATGATTTTTATTAACTGCTTACTGTGGGGGGAGCTGATCGGAGTACCGTACTCTAACAGGGGACGGACAAACGTCTTAAATAGGAAGCATAGTATATCTGGGCGGTTTGAGTAGAATGATTTAAATAGAATGAACTGCATGAAGTTTGCCTTTTTAATAGCCAATTTCCAATGGGAGTCAAATTTGAGGTTAGGTGTTAGCGTGAATCCAAGGTCCTTGACCTCGTCTGCACGTGTTACTTCCACGTCATTGACTGTGTATTTTAGATGGGTGGCTCTTTTTCCTAGTGATATGCAGACAGTTTTAGCGGAGTTAAGTGTGAGGAGATGTCGCTGGGACCAGTTTACGACCGAGTTTATTCCTTTTTGCAGTACTGCTGAATTGGTGGGTGCGTTTCGGTTAAATGATGTATATAATTTCAGATCGTCGGCGTATTGTTTTATTCCTAATGATGGTGGGATTGATTGACTGATATTATTTACAAATATTCCAAATAGAAGTGGCGAAAGAACTGAGCCCTGAGGTACACCACAAGTGGTTTGGCGGTTGCTTGAGAGGTTTTCACCAATTTTGACTCTAAATGTTCTGTTGGATAGAAATGAGTATATCCATTTGATTAGTTGGGGGTGAATATTCGCCTCTATGAGTTTTTCAATAAGGATACCGTGAGGTACGGTGTCGAATGCCTTTTGGAAATCAAAATATATTATGTCTACTTGTTTACCCGCGTCTAGGGCAAGAGTCCAGTCATTTGTGGCTTCAAGCATGCAGCTAGTTGTTGATCTTTTAGGCAGGAACCCGTGCTGTGAGGGGGACCAAAATGATAGGTTTCTTAAGTGGGTGAGAATCTTCTTTTGAAGGGATCTTTCGAAGGTGCGGCATAGAAGAGATGTAATACTAATGGGGCGAAAGTGAGATACGAGCGTTGGGTTGCTCTGCTTTTTGAGGGGGATGACAATTGATTGTCTCCATTTTTCTGGGACTGTCCCTTTAATTAAAGTTAGATTAAATAGTTGGGCTAGGGGGCTTGCCAGGAGATGCCCGGTATGCTTAATGAAGGAAAACGGAATGCCGTCTGAGGTGATAGTGCTGTTATATTTGGTTTTATTTATTATGCTTAATATCTCGATGTCTGTGCACCATGGGAGGTCTTGAGTGGCGGTATAGTTAGGTGGGATGTTTAGGGATTGTAGGCTAGGGTTTCTGTACTGTATTTCGAAGTATTGCGCGAGAGATTCGGATTTTGAGGCGTTGTCGGAGTGTTTTTCGCCGGTGATATCGCAGAACGGTGGGATTTCGTTGACGTTAGTTTTAAGGGCTTTGTGAACGGCTCGCCGGACGCACCCTCCCCTCAACGGGGTCGGCTGCCTAAAAAGGAAGAAATAGCGTGAGCGAGAGAATAGAGAGGCCACGCCCCTAACATGAGGGGACATGGCGCTCGCTCAATCTGGAGGAGGCTGGAGGAGAGGGGACGGGAGAATGTAACGCTCTCGCTCCGAAGGACTCCCTCAGATATATTACCCAACTTATTCAATGACTATATTTATCTATATTTATATTTACCCTGAATAAACTAATAGAGGAGAATATAGTGCGTTAAGTAGAAGGCAAGGTTGATAATACGAGGGCCCGGGGAACTAGCCCCTCACATGGAGGTCCCACCTTGGAAATCTCTTTCACACGAGATTTCTTACTCCATGTTATTCCCTTACACCTAATTCACTAAGCACTGGACGACTCCTAGTTCCATTCCATTCCCCAGGACATCGTTCCCAGTTATTCAATTCTATTATATTCATCGTCATATTATTCATCATCATATTCACCAATCGACGCTTTATACAAGTCAGTTTACTCCATTATCACGATCTTCATCTACTCTTATCTACATTTAACCATTTTCGTTCCTCTCTTATCACATCATTTTCCTCTCTGTTATGACTTCACGGTTTTGATATCGGCTAGGATAAGGCTTTAATGATATGGGTAGAATGTTTGGAAAATTGGATTGTCGACCAAGCTAGCAATATTACACGAGTGACAGCGGCATTGGTGGTTTTCCCTGTCCTTGCTGAGTCTTGGCGGTGGTTCAGAGACACTTACCCAATTCCAGCTTTGATAAGAAAACCATTCATTCAGCGACTTCAACTAAATTTTACGATGAGTTGTAGTCAGGGATCCGTCACTCACTCGACGTCAGAGTGTCGGGATCTATATATGTAGCCAATGCCAGCCCCAGAAATATTCCAGTTGCAACGCCCTCGGGAAAGGGTAAAGGACGCAACCACGGAGAAACTGTCACTCGGCAACCTCTAGTGCGTCTTATTATTCCCTCAACTCTCTCAAAAACCAGACGGTGTAATCAGAAAGAATTTCCTTCACCATCATGCTAGTGCATACAATTTCGACCAGGTTTCTTTCTGATGTTCGGTCTCCACGCGGTTCCGCGTAACAATAGTGTGCTACGCCGAATTTTAGTTCTGTCACCTATGGACTAATACATCCCAAATTAGTTCCAAAAGCGTGGAGGAGTAGAACATCGATGGGACGTCCTGACGGCGGCAGAGTCTGACATACTCCCTGTCCGATCGGCTACGTTCTGCGCAGAAGAAAGCTTTCGGTTCGTGCGTGTCTCTTTTGAAGGGCCCTCAGAAAGACACATCCACCGGTCAAAACACGAACTCTTACTCACACCGACACACGTCTGAGAGATTTCACAAGTGAATTAGCATCACAACGTTCGTGGGATCACTTGAGGAGCGCTCCCAGCTCTTGAAATCTGGAGGGCAGAAGGAAAACTCTGCATACAGTAGGATTCAGCGCCGCCCATGCGGGCTCTGAATGGCTGAGAGACGTAGCTTGCAAGGGAGCAAAGTACGAAGGGAAATGACGCAACTACCGTAGTCGGTTGTTTACGAGAAACATCACGCGACTGAGGCGGCCTGTAATATTGAAAATGTCACGAGCACACCACGCGCGCGCGACAAGCGGGGGGCAGAAAAAGGATAAACGGACGTAGAGAGTGCGGCGCACTACGAGACGACGCCGTGCCCTGCTGCCGTCACGAGCATAAGAGACCAGATGCCGGACACATGCTCCGCACATGGTTGGTCCCGAAGATCGGATTCAATTGTTTACCAGAGCACAGGATCCCCCCTAAGAGACCAGATGCCGGACACATGCTCCGCCCATGGTTGGTCCCGAAGATCGGATTCAGTTGTTCACCAGAGCACACAACATTTTCTTTTCTCCACTTGATCATCAACGGCTACATCTCAAGAACATCCGTGCTACACTGAATCCTTTCTCCGTTCTTTCGATTCTCTCCAACCGTGACCATGCTCAAAAAGTGACAACCCGAATTTACAGCTTGGTATATACAAACGACAGATACTATTCTTGTGCACAACTTCGACAAACAACATCTGAAAAAAAAAGGAAAACAAAGAGTCTACCGAAAATCTGAACATTTGTTCTCCTTCCTATTTAACATCCTCGGTGATTTGTTCACCATCTCCTTTCTTCGTCTGAATAAGTGGTCACGCTGGCCAAGCAGAAAGTGGCAGATCGAGCCGAGCGACTCGCACAGAGAAACGCAAGGAAACTTCTCGAGCAGGAACTGATAGAAGCTGAGAGGGCAAGGAGCCTTCAAGTCGCCGAGTACCGAGGAGAACGTGGTCTCTATACACCGAATACCGGTACAACCTCAGCTTATTCCTCTCCACTCTCGTCGTCGCATTTCTCGACTCCTCTTGATCCAACTCGTTTAACTGTCCATCTGCCACAGGAATATTTTAGAACCCCTTTGAGTCCATCCGGTTCTCCGTTTCCACTTCAGTCGAATTTCACCACTCAGTTTCACCCTCCGAGACGCACCGTTGATTTTTCACCGGAGTCACCGGTCAATCCGACTACTGCATCAAATCATCCATCGTCGTCCAACCCACCGACTACTCCGCTAAGCCGACTAGTTTCGTCCCATTCGTCGAATCGCATACAGCCGAGCCAACCAACTACGCCGACTGATCCCCTCGCTACCTCACTAGAATCCCCTGGTGAAAACCAAAATCGAGGCCGGCGACAATCCAACAACCTCGCAGCCAGAGGTACGCCGAGAAGAAGCAACAGCAGAAGCCTCTTTGCTAGATTTTTCTCCTTCAATTTCCAACGAGGAAGTGAGAAAACACAAAACCCCACTGAGGCCCGAGAGAGCAATATCTCGGAGCTAATCACGGAAACAAAGCCGAGCGCCCCGCCAGAAGAGATGGCGAAGCCGCTTGCAGCGGAATTCCAGTGGGAGGCGAAACAAATCGCTAGTG
Organism: Caenorhabditis macrosperma; assembly: GCA_963932285.1. Classification (NCBI taxonomy): domain Eukaryota; kingdom Metazoa; phylum Nematoda; class Chromadorea; order Rhabditida; family Rhabditidae; genus Caenorhabditis; species Caenorhabditis macrosperma. Next base: position 23,806,400 of record OZ010618.1, on the reverse strand, counting down.
GCGACAGCCCGCAACAGGCTCTGAAGGCCGTCCAAGGCCATATCACCAAATTCGGCGAAGGTAACACTCCGGCTCTTCGAAATTGGCTAGTGGATTTCGCAAATGTACTCCACCGCTTGAACATCAAGTCCGAAATCGGATCACGCCTCATACCATTCTTCCTTGAGGGCACCGCGAAAGCGAGATATAACCAGCTGGGCGCAGAAAGAACGAAGTCGTGGGAGGTTAGTGTGACCAACCTCCTACAGGCGTTCGAAGTTCCAGGAGATCGGGAACTGGCGCAACAAGAACTCTCAACTCTGAGCCAAGGAAGAATGACGATTTCGGAATATGCGAAGAAGCTACGAACATTAGGAGAGTTCGCATACGAAGGCGTAGCGAAAGAGACTAGGGATAGTCTCCTGGCGGCTCACTTCTTACACCACTCCGCTCGTCACATTCGTAACAAGCTCATGGAGAGCGACAACATCCCGAGATCTCTCGAAGAGATTGTCCGAAAGGCGGAGCGGATTCAGCGAATCCACGATGTGCAGGAAGCGCAGAAAGCGGACGATGAGGAAGATGATCTCATCGCGGCGATCACACAACTGGTTGTAGATCGAAAACAACAGCTGTCCGGACAGCAACGCAACCAATCGTCGTTCCACCGACAATCGGATCGTCAACCAGACGACGTACGCCGAAGGTTCAACTTCCAGAGAAGAGCTCCCAACAATTTCCAAAACAAGAAACAATGGAAACGGGACCAACCAGGGAGCAATCAACAACATCAACGGAACCAACCGGTCCGTCAAGATCGTCGTAGCAGCCCGAATCGTCGTTCACAGACTCGAGAACTCTTGGCATGCATTTTGATTGCCATCTGTCTCATAACACCGACCTCCGCATCGAAACCACAAATTTGTGGCTTCCAAGAGGGTGGCAACATCTTCGCCCCTCCTGTAATGCTCGCGTGTGTAACACCAGACACACCACTTCTCACAACGACGGCCGAAATTTTCGAAACACGGATCGACCCAAGCAAGCAGCTAGCACATGCGTGCTATCGCGATACGATCAAGGTAACCACCACTTCGTATCTGAAGATATGGACTACCGTCGATTTCACATCAAGAACCCGCGTTTCCGTACCCGTTAGTGTCTGCCGAGAGGCAGCCAATAAGAAGAAGTACGAAGGAGCAGAACTTAAGGAGGGACCTTTAAGCCTGTACCGGAGCGATATCATCCGATCCGCTACAGAGAACAACACGGCTTGGTGGGGAACCACCGAATTCGAAACGTTCGAATTCACCGTCATAGTAGGCGAAGTTGCCAGTTTCGACGGAATGAATGCCATCTCCACTCTAGGTGACCTATCGAAGTGCACTTACCCTTCCGGACAGTGCAAACTAGATCAGACAACCATCGTCTGGATGGAAACTTCTCCCAGCAAGCAATGCAAATACCACGCCACTACCACAGTAACCGCCGTCATATCGAGCGACTTTATCGCGGTACCAGAGCTTGCGATGTTTTCGGCCATTCGACAAGAACCGAAATTCACGCAAACTGAGGGAGAAGGATGTCTAGCAGGAAACGTGTACTTCACTGACGACGGAAGAATGCTGAGATTCCCAGACTTACCTCGCGATGCTTATCTGCCGGATTATATACGAACGCTAAAGGACAAGAAGATTCGCCGTCGCCGCTCATTTTTCACGATCACTGGTCCCAATAACACCACTCTCACCGTGGATATTGGAGAAAGATTCGCCACGCCACTGATCAAACGACTCTTCAACGTTGATCATATTAACTTGATCCCCCGGTTCGACACGGACCCGATTGTTGACGAACGCATCTTGAGAGAAATCAAGACCTTTGGGGTCACGGATGAGCTCTTACAAGACCGCGCCATACTCTACGAAGAGGAACGCCGTCATTCCCTTGGACCTCAATTGATTGTTCTCAAGATAATTAGATACCGTCAATATGCACACCGAACTAAACAGAGGATCCAAGCAATCACTGCCAGAGCCCACACCGCGGCGGAAATGGAAATGATCAAGTTGATAGAGCAAAATGACCCGACTATTTTCGACACATTGTTAGCCGAAGAGTTTGGGAAGACGACACACAACACTATCGCCCCACCGGCAGATTATCGATATCCTCGAATTGACGAGAACCGCATGAAGAAGATTCCAGAAATCGCTAGATACATCGAACCTTCATACGTCCCACCCACTCCGGTACCAACTACCACAACGACTACAAAAGTACCAACGACCACTCCGAAACCGAAGGCGCCACTGATTGTTACCCCACCAGGAATGTCAGCTATCACGGCTGCACCTACGCAATCTACAACGACTAAGTCGCCAAAGAAAAAGGAGAATGTCACAGATCCTCGTCACAACGAACACGAAGACTCAAGCTATGTCGACAACCCTTTCCAAGGAACCAACGAAGAAGTGTTCATGCACACTTGCAAACAACAACAGGACTCTACTTCGACTTTCTTGGCAATGATGCGCATTGATCCAACTACAGCTGTACGCCACCTGTTCCGCAGAAACAACGTTGCCGCCAAGCGGATTGGGGATGCTCTTCTGATCACTCAGTGCAAAGAAGTCAACCCAGATGAGATCCACTGGAACAGGAAAATCAATGGCACTTGCTACGCATCAGTTCCCATGTCAGTCGGAGGGAAAATATGGTTTCTATTGGAAGGAACTAATGACTTGGTCACCAGTTCGTACACAATCCCATGTGAAGAACTTCAGTACAACAAATTGATGTACTACGACGAAGGATCGTGGAAAACAGATTCCGGAGCAATTGTAAAAATCCAACTATTGGGACGACCAATTCATCAACCACAGCAACAATTCTTGTTCGAATCTGCAACCATCATTGGATCAGATCTGAGCGGAAGCCGAGGAGCCTACTCAGTGGCTGAACAGCAATTGAATGCGCTCAACCGAAGACGTATGGAGCGAATGGTGGATAAAATCGGAAAAGCGATTGGAGGACGAGTTCAACAAATTTCCTCAGAGATCCAGCTTCAAACGGATAAATTGGCTGATACCATCGAATCCATCAAGAAGAATACTGGTAACCGTGTCAGAGACACAATCAAGGAGCTCACATTCGACCTTACCATGTTCTTATTATGGTTAGTCATTCCTCCACTAATCATCCTGGCGATCATTGCTGGCGTGTACATCTACTGCCACTTCCGTGCTAGAAAGGCAATCGCAGGAAGAGCAGACCGGATACTAGAGAGGGCTGCCAACCGATTGCTGAAGATTAATCATGTAGACATGGATTTCATAGCCAATGACGTCCGAGAAGAATACCCGATCCCAGGAGTGAATGCTGTTCGACACAACCGATCAAAACTACCAATTATCAAGATGGAACTCGCTGGGAAAAAGATCAATGGTCTGTTGGACACTGGAGCTGCGATTAGCTACTTGCCCATTTCCCAAATTCAACCAGAACAACTTCGGAAGACACACATTCCAACCGCACAAGCTGCCAATGGTTCATCAATCCACTTCCTTGGAACGACGAAATTACCGTTGCGGATTGGTAGTCTAGAAATCGAACATACTTTGTACGTCTCCGAAGACAACGATTGCCCAACGGAACTACTTCTTGGTTCTGACTTCATCGATCGAGTTAACGACCAAGGACATTTGGTTTCCTTTGACATGAAAAGAAAGAAGGTCTACATAGGAAAGGAAGCGGTTCGCATCTGTACCGTTCAAATCAAGGAAACTATAAAACCACTTCGCGTCCATATCTCAAATACCTTCACTATTGCACCAAACTCAGAAGCAATAGTACCAGCAAAGTTGGAGAACTACAACGAATCGCTGGGAAAGGAATTTATGATTGAGGACAATCGGAAAGAAGGAAATGACCTTTATATGATTGCAAGAGCAGTAGTAGCACCAGACCCGCAAGGCAGAGTTATGCTACAAATCTTCAACGTCTCGGCTACACCAATCTGTCTGAGAACGAACCAAGCACTTGCAATAGCTAGTCCTCTAGAAGTGACCTCAGAACACGAGGAATACGTTCCACCAGAAGCACACTGGGAAAAGAATCTCCCACACTTTCCACAACCGATTCCGCCAGGATACAAGGTGTCTGACAACATCGACTTGGACAAATCTACCATCACGGACGAGCAGAAAGCTCAACTGAAAAACATCATCGACAAGCATGCGAATGCCTTTGTCGGACCAGATGGAGAATTAGGATGTTACACCGGTCCTATTCGACACCGAATTGACTTTGTCAAGGACGCCAAGATGCCACCACCGCGGAACTATAGGGTACCATTGGAAAAGCAAGCGGAAGTCTCCAGACAAATTGAAGAAATGGAAAGACAAGGAATTGTCCGCCCATCGGCTTCCCCATTTGCGGCTCCCATCGTCTTGGTACGGAAAGCAGACAAAAGTTCTTGGAGATTCTGTATCGACTTTCGACTCATCAATCAGATCACTGAGCCAGTTCAATCGATCCTTCCAAATATCCAGGAATTACTCGACGTCACTGCCAACAATGTCATCTACACCACATTGGACTTCGCCTCCGGTTTTCACCAGATCCCTTTACTGGAGGAACACTGTGAACGCACAGCGTTCGCATGTTTCAAGGGCGTGTTCGAATACATCAGAATGCCCATGGGTTTGAAAGGAAGTCCCGGAACATTCCAACGTATCATGCATGCGATGATGAAGACACTGAAGGCACGAGCATTCTGTTACGTTGACGATATTATCTTAACGTCCGAGTCCGTCGAACAACACCTCGAAGACATCGATGAACTACTCACTGCAATTGAAGCTTCTGGTATGAAATTATCACCAAAGAAGGCGAAATTCGCACTCAACACGATCAAATTCTTGGGATACATCGTTTCGGGAAATGGCATCGAACCTGATCCGGAAAAGGTGACAGCCATCGTCAATTACCCGACCCCGCAGAACGTCACTGATGTTCGTTCAATTGTCGGGTTGATCTCCTACTATCGCCGATTCATCAAAGATTTCGCGAAAGTAGCGAGCGCACTAACCGATCTCACCAAGAAGGATCGCGAGTTCGAATGGACAGAAGAACAGGAGACTGCTCTGAAAACTTTGAAGACCGCGCTCACGACTCACCCCATTCTTGTCGCCCCGAAGCTAGGATTTCCGTTTGTCGTAGAGACAGACGCCTCAGGGAAAGGTGTGGGAGCCGTCCTTCATCAGGCTCAGGACAAAGAAGGCAAAGACTTGAGAGTGATCGCTTATGCCAGCAGAGTTTACAATAAGCACGAACGAAACTACCCGGCGATCGAATTGGAAGCTTTAGGAATTGTATATGCCGTCGAGAAGTTTCGTCCCTACATTGATGGTGCTGAAACGACTGTCGTCACTGATCACGCCCCTCTTAAAGCTCTAATGCATCGGAAGGACCTGGTCGGACGACTAGCGAAATACCAAATTACTCTGCAAGGAGCTAACGTCAAGATTGTTTACCGAGCAGGAAAAGCAAATGTCGTTGCGGATGCTTTATCGAGAAACCACCCCATTCCATCGGTGAATTCAGTAGGATTGATTGATTTCACTCGCATCAAGGAAGAACAGGAAAAATCGGCTGAACTTCAAAAGATCGCCACTACAGTGGGCCAATACACCGTCCAGGATGGCATCGTCTACCGGAAAAACGAAGAAGACTTGCCGACCATCTGTCTTCCACGGCGCAGAACTTGCGAAAGCTGTCCACTGTTCCCTCAAGGAATGTGCACATCTAGGCCGCGACAAGACGACTCATCGAGTCCAGCAACTCGTCAACTGGTCTGGAATGGACAAACAAGTTCGTAACGTTGTCAACAACTGCCTAGAATGCCAGGTGAACAAAGATCCGGCACATCAACGCACGAAAGCAATTCTACACGAATTTCCGAAGGTCACGGCACCTTTCACACGAGTTCACTGCGACATCGTCGGACCACTTCCAACTTCACCGAACGGAAATAAGTATATCTTGGTGGCAACATGCGCGTTTTCCAAGTTTATTGTTGCCGAACCAATGGAAAACCAGAAAACCACTACGGTTTTGAACGTCCTGAACGATCGACTCTTCTGCCGATTTGGAATTCCAAAGATCCTCGTCACGGATCAAGGAACCAATTTTATGTCCGATATGTTTAAGGAAAACATGAAGAAGATCAACTGCCAGCATCGATACTCTACAGCATACCATCATTCGGCAAACGGACAGGTGGAAAGATCCAATCAAACCATTGAAACGCTCATGAGACAGTACACCGAAGGAGGACACGACAACTGGGATTGTCATCTGCAACAAGTTGTCCACGCTTACAACACCTCCAAACACGCAACGGTGAATGTTTCCCCCTTCAAGATTGTTCACGGATTCACACCAGGATCACCAATGACTAACGAGCTTCCATACATCCGACAGGATACGACTCCACAGGAACATGCGCAGAAGCTTGCCGACAACGCGAAAGCAACTGCAAAGGATGTTGCTAAAGCAATCGAAGAGAAGACCGAAAAACGGAAGCAGATTCACGACAACCTTCCAAATATCAAGGACACAAGATTCGAAGCCGGAAACTTCATCTTGTTACGGAAAGGACAGAAGACCAAGTTAGGAAAACAGTTTGTCGGACCGTACGAAATTCTGAAGGTTGAAGACCCGAACCTCTTCATCAACATCCCGGGAAAAGCCACCCGGAGCGGTAAATCTTCCGTCCTCAAGATCCATAAGGATCGCGTGAAGATTTCCCCGAGTCCGACCATTTGACATGGTCTTTCCGTCTACCGTAGAAATCCCATAATCGTAGCTTCTATGTAACCAAGCAACCATAGCCTTGTTTCGCATCTATCCTAGCCAGCCGATATCTAACCTGAAAATAGTCTAGTGAAGTCACATATATATATAAAACTTTCCAAATGATTGGGTATGCGAGAAAGCAACAACAAGCTTCATCCCATCAAACCGAAAAGGAAACAGAGAGAGAGAAAGAGAAAAAAAAGGGAGAGATGAGAAGAAGGAAAAGGAGACAGCTCTAGACCGGCTCCTCGGGAGTACTAGCAATAGCAGCGGTCTGAGTGGCGGCGTCGGAACGTCCCTGACGAAGGCACTGATCCTTCCATTTCTTCAGCCATCTGTCGAAACGGAAGATGAGAGCCAACGTGAGCAAGGTCAGCAGGAGACACGAGACAACGAGCAGGATCTCTACAAACAAGAACTACAGGTGATGAAACGAATGGTTTCAGACTCACGCCAAGTCGGCCATCCGGCCTCATCGAGAACCACGGACGGAGAAGTGGCTCGTGCTTCAGAGCAGTCGTCTCCGGAGTACGACGAGCGGCAGACGCAGACCGGGGATCCGTCGGGCGCGCCCCAGCATGATCCGTGACCGGAACAGCTGTTGGGACAAAAAGACAGAAGATATCTGGGAGGCATCGAGCAGTGAAAGATTGAGGAAATCCGGCCTTTTATAGCCGCTCTTGCTCATCTTTAATTGTTGGTAAACAACAGGTTGTAAACAACACGAGAGGTCGTAAAAGAGTGACGTCATCAGAGACGCAGGCGATCAGCGGAAAATTCAAAAATTTTGCTTTCTACAGACCTCTCCGCGATCGAGTGACCCGTCCACGCCAATTATCACCACGGCGACAACGACCAGATCAACGGCACAATCGATACCGGCCAACAGAGGAGAAGCGGAAGCAATACCGTCGTCGACAATGGCAAAATATACCCAAGAAGATCGTCGTCCGTGTGAAGGAAGAACAGCTACCACCGGAAAGACGCAATGCTTCCCCCTTGGTCGAGACTTGGTCAGATAGGCCACAACCACCACCGCAACCGTTACCACCACTGCTACCACATCAACACGTTGTCACTCAGATGATTCCCCCTCAGAACTGTAACAACGCTCCACAATTTTCCTTCCCGATCCAATACCAAATTCCTCTTCCCCACTACCCCCCAAATCCTCATTTCTATTATCCCCATTACCCCCAATGTCAAATGTGTAATCATCACCCCCATTAACAACTTCCCCTAAGCTTTAATTGTACTTAAGCATTTAATATTTTAACCTTAATCCACGCTTTAATATGTATTAGTATTTCTTCCTACTCGGGCAGAGGACCGCCCAATCTTTCCAACGGGGGGATGTGAACGGCTCGCCGGACGCACCCTCCCCTCAACGGGGTCGGCTGCCTAAAAAGGAAGAAATAGCGTGAGCGAGAGAATAGAGAGGCCACGCCCCTAACATGAGGGGACATGGCGCTCGCTCAATCTGGAGGAGGCTGGAGGAGAGGGGACGGGAGAATGTAACGCTCTCGCTCCGAAGGACTCCCTCAGATATATTACCCAACTTATTCAATGACTATACATATTTATCTATATTTATATTTACCCTGAATAAACTAATAGAGGAGAATATAGTGCGTTAAGTAGAAGGCAAGGTTGATAATACGAGGGCCCGGGGAACTAGCCCCTCACACACGCATGGCGCAGTGCGTGAGGGCGCGTTCGACGATCGCTCTATGCGGGTTCGAGTTTTCCTTTGTTTTTTCTTTTTTTTAAAGCATGTCCGTGCTTTTTCGTCACGGTGATTACATATTTATCGTCTTTTACACCGTATTTTTTTCTTTTTCTAACTTTTTCGTCCTATTTTCTACGTGAAAATGTCTGAAACTGACAAAGAAGAGCCACCATCGAAAATTCGGAAAGCAGGTGTCACAGACCTATTTCTATAGTCTGTGCTATTTCACTTTTCCTCATTGTGATCTATGATTGTTTACGAAGGTCATATTACGCGGAGGTTAATATTCATCTAAACTATTCCGATGTTTATCAGACCCCGCGCATATGACCCGGATTACATTCAGTCTATGCGTTTGCATCGGTCGGGAGTAGTCGGGTCTCGGACTACTCCCCATACCGACTCAAAATAAAGATGTCGACATCTAACACATGATAGAGACACTTACAATAGAAGGGAAAGGTAACATATATAAAAACCTTCTATTCGTAACATGGAGGTCCCCAACAGTAGGGAATCCATGCCGTTCGTTACCTATTCCGGCACGGATTCCTGCGAACTCCGTGGTTTACGGACTCAGAACCTGAGTGCTGACAAAGGTTCCCACCTTACCGCTACACCTGGAAACCACCACCATCGTCAGTTTATTCAATCTAATTCCTATTCCACCCCAAGTCCCCTTATTCTCTACACGTCTTGGACAAGCTGAGCATCTACTATTGAAGCCGAGAAGTCATCGTATGCAGATCATCTCATGGAACACAAGGAGCGGCACTTTTTCTGCGTGAGAAATCCCCTCGACATTTTTTACTTGATTCGACCCTACAACTGTTAGTAATTGATTGATATTGTCTCTGAATTAATACTCCCCGCATGCGCAAAGGACGCCGGAAGAGAGTTGAGCCATAGAGCCTAGAGAGCCATAGAGCCTAGAGATTGAGACATTGAAAGTTCAGAAAGAGATTGAACTTATTTTTCGCAGTTGAATTGTTTACTTGAGCAGAATCTTTCACCCACATTTCTCCCCCTATTATTTTGATGTACTGTGTTTCCCAATTGACTTGAGTTCTGTTTTCCTATTGAATTGTAATTGACCGCGACTGCTCAACGCCGATTCTAATTGAGGCTGGCTACTAGAATAAGATTGAGCGCATTTCAATGTCAAATAGCTGCAGCGATACTCCTTAGGCCTAGATTCTACTTGTTCACTTTTCCTTGATTATGTGGGTTTGATTGGTATGTAACCTCCCTCACAACTGATTCGACCTGTCGAACTCTCATTAAAAACAACACCTTACATTTTTTTCCCACATGAGAGGCTTCAGGGACGAAGCAGCTGTCGGGAGAGGGGGATCCGCAAGGCATTGGTTTTTTGGTTATTGATGTAATTAACTCTTTGGAAAAGTGAGTTTCCCTCAAGCTCTTTCCAACCAGCTTCGAGGACGAAGCCATCTTTCCAAAGGGGGTGGGATGTCACAGACCTATTTCTATAGTCTGTGCTATTTCACTTTTCCTCATTGTGATCTATGATTGTTTACGAAGGTCATATTACGCGGAGGTTAATATTCATCTAAACTATTCCGATGTTTATCAGACCCCGCGCATATGACCCGGATTACATTCAGTCTATGCGTTTGCATCGGTCGGGAGTAGTCGGGTCTCGGACTACTCCCCATACCGACTCAAAATAAAGATGTCGACATCTAACACATGATAGAGACACTTACAATAGAAGGGAAAGGTAACATATATAAAAACCTTCTATTCGTAACACAGGTAAAAAAAGTGATTCTTTTTGATACTGATTTTTTCATTCAGAAAGTCCGCAAATTCGCTTCCCGGAGCAGCAAGATCATCATTATTCTGTTCTCAAAGCTCACGGAATTGATGAACGCTTCGAGCTCAAAGGAACTCTGCCTTGCGTGCCGAAACAACTCTTTGTCTCGCTACTTTACCTGGAGCCCAACATCGCTCAACTTCATCGTATCACCAGGAATCTACTCGGATTCGCAGAAGACGGTGGAAACTCGGAGCGCGCCAGGTTCCGGAGAGCTGCGATGGAAGTGCGGAGAGAGATGACACTGGCCAAGAAAAACGTGCGCAAGTGGAAAGATGAGTCTTTTATAATTGAAAAATCAGTAGCTTTCGATCGTAGTTTCTTCAATTCTGACGGGATCAGTAGCAAAAACAGTTGTGTATCGAGAAATTCAGTTTGCTCTGACAGTAATGTTGGTGTGAGCAATGACAATTGTGGAGGTCCACCTGTCGGCGTCGAGCAATCCACTCAGACCGATGCCCCACCGGTAACCGGTTCATCAAATGCAACTGACTCGAATAAACACTGTAATTGCCCTCTCGATTCCCTGCAGAAGAAGAACAAAGATCTCGAAAAAGACACTAAAGCTCTGAAATCTTGGAAACTTTATCATGAGCGCCTTGAATCCCGCATTAGAAAATCGCTGAAAAATGCTCAACTTTTGAACAAAAAGTATTTAAACCGTTTCGCATCAAAAAACAAAGCATTGGCAAAGGCGAAAAGAGCGGTAAGGGAACAGGAGAACCGGCTCCTCGCTCTGCAATCTCAGGTGGACTCCATGTCCAACAGAGTTGTGGATTTGCGAGAGGGAAGGGGCTTCTCGAACCTGACCGCTTTGACCGTCATTGCATTGAAAAGCCTCGGTGTGGCGGATTCCAAAATTGGAGCGGTTATGCGGGCTGTCAGCCAGTTGGTCGGCATTTCGTTCCTTTCCACTCCTTCTGCCTCCACTTGCCGAAATTTCGCATTGGCCGCTCTTTATGTTGGGAAAACCCATGTTCAGGCTCGTCTCAGTGATATTCTAGAAAAAGGTGAACCAGTCTGTTTAGCATCGGACGAAACAACCAAGGGGACCATGAAATTGCAGACTTTCGGGGTCCATTCAGCGGATGGTACCTTCACTTGTCTCGGAATCGAGCAGGTGGCCGAGAAATCTGCACAGACAGCCTTCAATGCACTGGTATCCTCCGTGGAGCAGTTGCCTGGGGCTCCCACGGACTTTTTCAAGAAGTTCGTGGTGTCTGTGAACAGTACCATGTCTGATTCGGCTCAAACTGAGCTTAAATTCAACAAAATTGTTGAAAAATACAGAATGGACGCGGTTCCCGAGGTTGTTGAGAATTTTGCTGACTGGTCGGAGGGAGAAAAGGAGCAATTCTTGAAGTTTTCACAGTTTTTCTGCCAGCTCCACGTGATTTCAAACTTCACCAAGATTGTGCTAAAGTGCCTTCTTGAACATGAGCTGGCAGTGAGCAAGGTGAAACAGTTGGATGAGCCGACAGTCTTCGCACTAGTGAAACTTGTCGCGCAATTGTTCGGACAGCGCGGTTCCGGATTGCACGGAATTTTGAGTGCCTGGACCGCGTGGTGTAAGGAGAAGCGCGTCAATAGATTTGTCTTCGAGAGTTTTCTGGGGAACAGGTTTAACATTGTATTCCTGCTCGCCTCTCGGGTGTTCTTCCACCGTCACCACCTCGGAGAGTTCGCTGAAGAGTGTGAAGCTTTTAAGCCGGAACTGAAAAGGATCCGAGAGCTTCTAAACACTCCAATGATCGTTGCTCATCTGCAGTTGCTCGGCTTCTGCGATCAGCTCATCACTGCTCCGTTGTGGAGACTGGCGGAGAACTCCGAGCACATTTTGAGCACGTGCCGCTATGCTCTGCAGCTCCAAAATTGGCTCACGGATTGTACGCAGCACCCGGGGTCCTGTTTCGACGGAATCGCTCCAACACCGAACCTTCAGGCAGACAGTCCGACAACATCTGGATTGTTGCTCAGGGCTCTGGTGGGAACGGATCCGTCCGAAATGGGATTGCAGGCAGCTTCTCTAGTTTCCAGTGCATCTCTAGAATACTTCAGCAGAGCTTTTGCTGACTTCCTACCAGGAGGAATGCATTGCCAAGAAGCTGAAGATATTCGAGAGAGCACCAAAGCTGCTCCTGCTACCAATCGGAATGTTGAGTCTGTTTTCGGTCTGGTTTCTCATCTTTTCGATACGAAACCTAATATGAGACTTGACGTGAGAGTCGCATTCACTCTCATCACAAAAAATCACACTCTCGATTGAGGATGTTCAGGACTCCATTCTGACAGAATCTCGCGGTGCTCTGAGCAAATTGAGAAGTGAAGCGGCTGCACGGCAAGTCGAAATCGATAAGGTGATTCTCCATAAGATCCGGGAGAAAAACCAGACCGCCTCTAAAAAGCAAACTAAAAAGGCAAATGACCGCCGCTCCTGTACTGAGAACATTGTCCGATTCGGTTTCTGGAAAACCGATGAGGAAATCGATTCCAACATCGAAAAATTTTCAACCGAAAAACAAAAGAGAGAAGCTGTCGTTGCCCAATTGCGTTTCAGGCAAAAAGTTCTCGAGCAACCACCACCGACGACGAAGTTTTACGCCATCACCGCCAACCAGAAGCCCCTCCCCCTCCAACAGCTCGTCCAGAAGCTCCGCGAACTCATCACGCTGGACGCAGAAGACGGAGAGCTGCTTGCGGCCGCCGATCATCAATTCGTCGGAGCTCGTTTTAGTCAGAGACTGCCTGCTTCTGGAGCAGCTCCGACGACCAAGAGTGGCTACGTGGAAGACGTGAGCGGAACCTTCATCACTTTGAAGTACGAAGACGACGAGACGACGCACAGAATCCCGTTGGAAAGTTTCGAAAGTTTGATTCAAGACGGTTCTCTCTTTTTCGATTAATCATTTTTAATTTATTTTGTTAAATAGTTTACGTTTTTTTTGAAATAAATTTTTATTTTTCCAAATTGTTAGTTATTTTCTCGAAATTTGCGTTTTTCCCACTTTCCGGTGTAAAAAGTTATCGAAAATCAACGTAAAATGAACCCACGTTCCTATTTTCATTCGTTTTCTTCATTACTTATCACGAGATCACAGAAATCGGCCTCCTTTCGCATATTTCCGCTCGATTCGCAGAAGAAAATAAATCCGGGTAAAAGCGCGCCGCACTCTTGCAGCCGGCGGCCCCGCCCCCTCCCTCCAGAAAATCAGTACTAAAAAATCGCGCATTAAAATGGCTATAACTCGAGAACCACCGAATATTTTTGAAAGATTTTTTAGGAACGTACTTCTATAAAGACTTTGAACAGATCCCAATTGAAATTTTACCGAAATTCGAAGTTCTAAGAAACACGTTGTGGTGCCTACCTATGCGTACCTCCTCACCTCGAAATGGGATCGTTTCCGATGCATCAGTTGTTTTCCTTCCTTCTCCGTCCCCGTTTCGCAATTGAAACTCTTCCCACTTTATGTTGAACTTCCAGAACAATGGATAACCGGGAGCAAAAGTCTCTGCTGGACATGCCACTCGAAATCGCCGATAAGATATTCGATGCTGCCCGATATAACGCGAGGTACAGAACACAAAAATACGTACCCCAAAAACGATAGGTTTTTCCAGAGTCAAGCTCCGCTCAACTTGCGGGTCCATCCGTGATTTCTGTTTTACCAAAGACCGCGAAATTAGTCTTCTCTGTGTGCATAGGACAACTCACGAATTCCGAGTCGATTGCTTCTACAAAAATGGAACAGTGATTAGGAAAAGCGTCATCTACGAAAATGGGAGTCGTGTGGCGGCTCGAATTCTCTGCGACATTCTTTCGCATCCTAATTTGGTCATCGATAAGCTGGAGCTTGACACGCAAGGTTTATCCTGGCGGCTCAGAGGAAACCTGGAGCGCTTTTTTTTGAGACCCGTGCCGCAATTGCGGAAATGTTTCGATCTCTGAATCGTCGCTTCAAGGTGAAGGAGCTCTCCGTCCACAGCTCGCGCGAGAGCACAGGCGTCGATTTCACACTGTTCTTGCACGCACTTGACGAGACTGTGCTCATGAAAATCACTCACTTCAAGAACGAGTCGATGAATGCCAGGTTCGATACCAGAGAGATCACTGGAAGTTTGCAATGGAAAAACGCCCACACTATCACGTTCTGGTCTTGTCCACTGGATAACATTCGTGATTACTGGGATGTTCCGGTTCTCTCACTTCGCATTGATACCATCAGCAAGGAGACCGTCGAGCAACTTCTGGATGTACAGGGTGACAAATAATTATCGAGACACTTTTTTGACGCCATGGCGACGGAGACTGGCGCTTTTTTGGAGAGTCCATTATTTTTTATTTTGTTTATTATATTGTTTTTAATAATTTTGGAAAGTTTCAAGTGAATCCGACATATTTGAGGATCATGGTGGGCGCAAATATCCATCGCAACACGATTATCGAGCTGCACAAGCGTGGTACCTCGGCGGGATCGATCGCAAAACAGTTGAAAATCAGTCGAAGTGTCGTCTACAACACCATAAACCGTTACAAGGACCTCGGAACTAACAAAAACAGGCCTCGTACAGGTAGACCAGTTAGTGTTACCACTTCCAGAGTGACCCATGCTGTCAAAGAGAGAATCCGCCGAAATCCTCACCGAAGCATGAGAAAGATGGCAAACGAAATGGGAATCAACCGAGAATCGATGAGAAACATTGTCAGACATCGTCTCAAACTCGTACCTTATCGTGTAAGAAAAGCGGCCATTTTGTCGGACACCAACAAGCAAAGAAGACTCGAAAAGGCGAAACGACTTTTGGCGCGCACGCGCTCTGGCGAGCATCTGGTGACCGTGTTTTCAGATGAGAAAATCTTCACTGTCGAAGCCGAATTCAATGGTCAAAACCATAGAGTTCTTGCCAGAGACTCTCTCGACGCCCTCGGAAAAGGTAGAACTGTGCATAAAGTTTCTCACCCAGCATCGGTGATGGTTTTTGGAGCGATCACATCGAACGGCAAGTGCCCGTTGGTTTTTGTGGATCCGGGAGTGAAAATCAACAAGGATGTGTACATCAAAGACATTTTAGAGAAACATTTACTCCCCTGGACCAATTCTCATTTCCAGAACAACAATTGGGTCTTCCAACAAGACGGCGCTCCGGCTCACAGAGCGAAAGTCACTCAGGAGTGGTGCGCGACGCACTTGCCCGACTTCATCACTGCACAGGATTGGCCAGCCTCCTCGCCGGATCTCAACCCCCTGGACTATTCTGTCTGGGGAGTTTTACAGAACAAGGTCTCTGCTAAGCCGCATCCAAGTGTGGAAGCTTTGAAGAGAACATTGTTGCGAGAATGGGACAATCTCTCCGACGAATACCTGCGTGCAGTGGTGGATGCGTACCCTAGACGCTTGAAGGATGTCATCGAAAGGAAAGGCGGCAGAATCGAACAACTCTAATTCATTTCTTATCTTTATATATTAGATAAAATATCTGTTGAATCTCATCTTGATTGCACTTCTACTTTTTGAAAAAAACCAGTTTGAAACTGTCTCGATAATTATTTGTCACCCTGTAAGAGCATTCTGTTGTAATTTCTTTCACCAAAAACACTCACTTTCAGAATTACGCGAGAACCGAGACTTTCTCCAAAGTGAGCTTCTTCTGCAGCCCCCGCTTCCAATTGACTGCAGGCTCGTTCCCGGATCTCACGCGCGACGAAACCGACCAGAACACTTTGTTCTATTATTGTGCGGAAACAGAAGTCACCCTGACCATCAGATTCATGTGTAAAAGCTTCGGAATTCAGCGCCTCTTGCCAACTGGTGCTTGAGTTTCGAACCACCGCTTTGAAATAAACTATTCGATTGCTTTCCTTCATTTTCATAAGTTTTCATAGGATACATCATATTCTTTATTAGCTTCCCTTTCTTCCTCAAAATGGGACAGCAAAAAGTTTTGATGCCCCAGATTTAAGAGAAGCATCAGAAGCTTGAAAAAGAAGATGCTAAGATGGAAGAGGAAGCTTGAGACAATTGGAGAGGGATGTTCAGAGTGAGAATACTCAACGGCGTTCAGTCTACTCGCAACTCGCTTACGTTCGAAATGAAACCTCTATTCCTGATACATTTCCATTAACAATTGTCAGCCAAGCAGCGATTCTCAACTGATATGATTAAAAGTAAGTCTTCGATGTTGACTCCGTGTTGATGTTGACCTCCTCATTAGAGTACTGCACACCCCTGCGCTGATTAACGTTTAGTTTTAAGAATGAAGATACTCATGCGACGGGGTAACTGGCGAAAAAAACTGGGAGCAATCGAAGCAGTTCTTCGAAGCACCGCATTCCTTGCGACCAGACTATAAGGAATTCATTACACATGCGTAAGCTAAACTTGCCACACACGAAAATTCGATTTTCAAAGTGGACGGTTTAGTGATGGGTCTGCGTCCGAAGCAGCTTACAGAAGCCAAAGCCAAGGCCAATCTCGTTGGACGAGTGCATCCGAATGGTGCTTTCCGTGTGCACTCTCTGAGTAATTGGCTCCAAGAGCATATTTCTCTAATGGTTCTTCTGAACTCTGTTACTGTTATCAACCCGCCTTTTCAACTGACCAAAATGATCGCCAAGAAAAAATTGCGAAAAAAAAAGAAAATTTCCAAAAATTTGTTACAGACCAAAATTTTGTCGGAGCACGGAGCTCCGGCGCTTGAATATTTCTGCACAGATCAAACTGATTTACCTTTGGGGCATCTTCGAGAAGCCCCCAGACGATTTTCAGCCCAATCGGTTTACAATCCGATTTTTCAGAAA
Organism: Caenorhabditis macrosperma; assembly: GCA_963932285.1. Classification (NCBI taxonomy): domain Eukaryota; kingdom Metazoa; phylum Nematoda; class Chromadorea; order Rhabditida; family Rhabditidae; genus Caenorhabditis; species Caenorhabditis macrosperma. The sequence goes on along the minus strand of OZ010618.1, from coordinate 23,789,195 downwards.
AATATTTGTGTCAACAAAAAATCGAAAAAATGTAAATGGTCTGAAAATGGTCGGCGGCGCATACATCCGAATCGTTCGCCGATCGTTCTCATCGATGCGCCGTCTCAAAATACCCCTTTCTGAGATGTCACTGACCAAAATTATGGCCAAGAAAAAACTGCGAGAAAACAGAAGAAAATTTCAAAAAACTTATCACAGGCCAGGTCTTTATGATCTGGCTAAGCAGTACGAAAGCTCAATTCTGACTCCTCCCGTTCGTTCTCCGTCCGAGCTTCACCAAGTACCTCCAGAGCATCTGTGAATATACGTGAGATTTCACGTGAGGCACGGTTCAAAAGAGCCGGTCAGTGATGGCCCGAAAGGTCGCAAACACGAAAGAGAAAGGTAGCTGCAAAGCAGACAACCGATTCGTCAAAGAGTGTCATTAATAAAGTTTAAAAACGTAAATCTTGTGTTTCCAGAACGTTACTGGTGCGTTAAAAGTATCTGGTGTCGCCTTTCTGGGTCGACCTGGTGACATTCAACATTCGAGTTTCGTCCTCCTGATTTTCCAGATTTTCACTGTTGACAGTAATCCTCAAAAATTCCAGAATGCACTGAGAAGGAAAGTATCCCAAGTGTTACCCAGGGATCAGAATAAAAAGTGTCGGCAAATGATAGTCCCTGGGAGGGTATAATAACGCACTATTCAAAAGTTTGCCTTTTTTCCATATTCCAGAGAAATTTTGAAAAATTCAACTTTTTGTCAAATGAGAGATGTGTCAACTTTGAAAAATCATAAAAAATTTCAAATTCGAGTTTGCGACTTTGTTAAAAAACGAAAATGTAGCTCACAAAGTGTAGTTTCTAATAAAAATAAGGACTAATTGACCAATCTGCAAATATCTTTGCGAAGTTGAAAAGTGCGTCAGCATCAGAAGACCCTATTCTCCAATTCGAGCACTTTTCGGAGGGAGGCAGCCATAACACTATGTGGGGTGGGTATATTGACTGCTAAGAGTTACAATAACATTGTGAAAACTGGAGGTAACCGACCATTTTCGAAAAGTATTTTCATTTTTAAGTCAACCCGATTTTCGAACTTTCGAGGATTTGAGAAAATTATAATTTTCATTTGCATTTCTTAAAAGACCATTCCATAGGTATCACTTTTGCAGTTGAACGTTTTTTGATATCTCTTATCACTTTCGAGATATCGACTCTTGAAGGAAGAGCATTCGTTTCACTAACATAGGCCACAAAATCGAAAAAATGGCTCGAAATAGTGGAGATTTCATTGGAACTATCACATACACACCTTTTGATAAACTCAAAAAATGATAATATGAACATTAGATGAAAACATGAAATTGAATAGATAGCGAAAACTAATATCGAATCTGCAGGAATTTCCGGTTTTCCAGTGTGTGCTGGTATGAAAGTGGCCATATCAGAAGAACGGAGGGTTATTCATTCAAACTGACTTCAGAACTGAAAAGAACTCGTCATTTTACGTCGGAAAACGCATTAAAAAATTAAAATGTTTTCTATCGATTTTTGCTCATTTTTTCGATTTTGTGGCCCATGTTAGTGTAACGAATGCTCTTCCTTCAAGAGTCGATATCTCGAAAGTGATAAGAGATATCAAAAAACGTTCAACTGAAAAAATGATACCTATGGAATGGTCTTTTAAGAAATGCAATTGAAAAGTTGAATTTTCTCAAATCCACAAAAATTCGAAAATCGAGTTGACTAAAAAACGAAAATATTTTTTGAAAATGGCCGGGTACCCCCAGTTTTACCAATGTTATTGTAACTCACAACACTCAATATACCCACCCCACATAGTGTTATGGCTGCCTTCCTCCGAAAAGTGCTCAAGTTGGAGAATGGGGTCTTCTAATGCTGACGCACTTTTCAACTTCGCAAAGATATTTGCAGATTGGAGGAATCGGGTCTCGCCACGAGAACACAAAATTTTTTTTAAATCGATATGCGCCTTTAAAGAAACTACGGTAAGGCTGTTCAGCGCCATTTCGGACGCCATCGACATGACTCCGCAGAGCTCCACCGGAGAATCATTATATCTCGAGAGTGATATCAGATATCGAAAAGTTGTAAACTGCAAACTTGCAGTCCTACTTGTGATCTACAAGTTTGCTGTTGACAACTTTTTGATACCTCTTATCAATCTCGAGATATATTGATTCTCCGGCAGAGCTCTTCTTTGATACGTCGCTGTCGCGCCACTTCGATGGAAATACTGTATATAATATAACCCTGGACACGTAGCAAAAACTTCTGAAACCTTGTGTGATACTATCTTCATTCTCGGTGACTTTCTGGAAAGCTTCCAAAATCTGAGGTAAACTATTCAGAAATTTACCAACACTGTGAAAAAATGTGGTAAATCGCAGATAAAAAAGAAGGAAATATATCGTTATCATGAATATTGCAATCATGTGATCAATTGATAAAGCATGAAAGATAAGATAAATGAACAGTTTATCACGAGCAAACAAATCAATCAGTCCAGATAATCGAAAAGTTGCGCGGAAGGGTTTTTCCCTTTCCGATCGTCGTCTGCTTCTTGTCCATCGGACACTTGACCTTCTGTCGTTTGCCGATGCATTCATCACAGAAGCTGTGTCCGCAATCTGCAAAATGAACAAATGAGGGTCCGATTGGAAGGAGTCTTGGGTTGATTTTGTTGGAAGCGAGGCCAGATTCTATCAGTTCTCGCTTCATATCATCCGTTCGTCATGTGTGAAACTCTCGTTTTTTCTGGCGCAAAAGTGTCTCTATTTATCTGCGTTTCCTTCTTCACACACTATTTATCTCCGTATGTTCATTGCAAGACTCGCGCTGAAACCAAATCCACGAGCACACGGAAACACATGGCGCACATCCAATGCAAACGCGCCCTTCCGCTCTTTGCGTTTCTACGAAGTTTGAAATAGTTGGATTAAGTTTAGACGCAGACAAGAGATTTATTTCAGCCGAATTTGAATTTAATGTTGCATTGGAAGTGCGCGCCATGACAAATCGACGCTCGCAAGGAACGTCTCACGAACGGGGAGAAGATGCCAATGGAGCAGAAGAGCACGTTTGCATTGACCGCGACACCTTTGCTATTTCGCGTCTTTTCTGAATTTCTAGCAAAGAAACGCGAATGCAATTGCGCATTTTGCCTTTTATGTGTGGAAGGGTACGAGTCGGAGACACCAATCAAGCGGAGGAGCGCATTTGAGTTGGATGGGCGTTCTACGATTCTGTGTATCTTTGTTTGTTGTTGCATTGATGCCCAATATACTGTTTTCTATTCTTGCCACGATGGTTGTCCCTGCTCGCTGAAGGGTTATTGCTCCCAAATTCTAGTCAAATCTACAAAATTTGGACAGCTGAACTATGTTTTTCCTGAAGTAATCGACGAAGTCAGTCTTAGGGTGAAAATTTTGTCTTGAATAATCCGCATATTTGATGCATTCTTTGTGGTTTTTCGTTTTGAAGTCAATGTTAATGTACTCACCAGCATTCTCGACGAATGCTCCTGCATTGATGCGGGCCCACACACGATCTTCTTGATCCTTTGCGTCGCTGTTTCGTGGTTTTCCACGACCTCCACGAGGTGTTTTTGGTAGCATATATCTGAAAAAACGGCGAGTTCAGGAAGAGAAGGCCGCCTCGATTCGGCTGATTACAGTTTGAAAGCAAAATTATCAAATATTGAAGAATTAATGACGACAGAAAAACGAATGTACCTACATAATTTATTTCGAAACTGTGTTTTTTTTCATAATAAATTGAAAAAAGTGCTTACCGGTCTCCAGTGTTACCATTAATCGATGGAAATTTAGTGATGAATAGGGGAAGAACCCATATCAGGGCTCTGAAGGAGAGTCAACCCGTCTGGGGACTCACGGGGGGAAAGAATGAAGGGGCGAGTGAGTGGTGACCGCGCGCGATGCGGCAACAAGGACATGCGAGAGAGTGCGCTTTCAGAAGAAACGTGTCTGGCCTGCCCGCAGTTTGTGGGTAGTGAGTGTGTCGCATGTTGCGGCAGCGTAGAGACGCAGACGAGCAGAGGCAGTTATTGATGTGTTCTCTGGTGTGTGTCACGGCCGCATTCGTATTTGCACAGAGAGAGAGAGAGAGAGATGGGAGACACTACCCACATCCCCTCACTGATTCCCCCGACACCCCCTCTCTGTGTAAACACGAATGCGGCCGTGACAATTTAATTTAATCGTGCATTTTCCTATTATTTTTCTGTTTAAATGTTAAAAAATTCAAGGTATTTTTTTATTTAATTGTGCATTTTCCTATGATTTTTCTGTTTAAATGTTAAAAAATTCAAGATATTTTTTAATTTAATCGTTCATTTTTTTATGATTTTTCTGTTCAAATGTAAGAAAAGTCAAGGTATTTTTTAATTTAATTGTGCATTTTCCTATTATTTTTCTGTTTAAATGTTAGAAAAGTCAAGGTATTTTTCAATTTAATCGTGCATTTTCCTATTATTTTTCTGTTTAAATGTTAAAAAATTCAATGTATTTTTTAATTTAATCGTGCATTTTTCTATGATTTTTCTGTTCAAATGTTAGAAAAGTCAAGGTATTTTTCAATTTAATCGTGCATTTTCCTATGATTTTTCTGTTTAAATGTTAGAAAAGTCAAGGTATTTTTTAATTTAATTGTGCATTTTCCTATTATTTTTCTGTTCAAATGTAAGAAAATTCAAGGTATTTTTCAATTTAATCGTGCATTTTCCTATGATTTTTCTGTTTAAATGTTAGAAAATTCAAGGTATTTTTTAATTTAATTGTGCATTTTCCTATTATTTTTCTGTTTAAATGTTAGAAAAGTCAAGGTATTTTTTAATTTGATTGTGCATTTTCCTATTATTTTTCTGTTTAAATGTAAGAAAATTCAAGGTATTTTTTAATTTAATCGTGCATTTTCCTATTATTTTTCTGTTCAAATGTAAGAAAAGTCAAGGTATTTTTTAATTTAATTGTGCATTTTCCTATTATTTTTCTGTTTAAATGTTAGAAAAGTCAAGGTATTTTTCAATTTAATCGTGCATTTTCCTATTATTTTTCTGTTTAAATGTTAAAAAATTCAATGTATTTTTTAATTTAATCGTGCATTTTTCTATGATTTTTCTGTTCAAATGTTAGAAAAGTCAAGGTATTTTTCAATTTAATCGTGCATTTTCCTATGATTTTTCTGTTTAAATGTTAGAAAAGTCAAGGTATTTTTTAATTTAATTGTGCATTTTCCTATGATTTTTCTGTTTAAACGTTAGAAAATTCAAGGTATTTTTCAATTTAATCGTGCATTTTCCTATGATTTTTCTGTTTAAATGTTAGAAAATTCAAGGTATTTTTTAATTTAATTGTGCATTTTCCTATTATTTTTCTGTTTAAATGTTAGAAAAGTCAAGGTATTTTTTAATTTGATTGTGCATTTTCCTATTATTTTTCTGTTTAAATGTAAGAAAATTCAAGGTATTTTTTAATTTAATCGTTCATTTTCCTATTATTTTTCTGTTTAAATGTTAGAAAATTCAAGGTATTTTTTAATTTAATTGTGCATTTTCCTATTATTTTTCTGTTTAAATGTAAGAAAATTCAAGGTATTTTTTAATTTAATCGTTCATTTTCCTATTATTTTTCTGTTTAAATGTTAGAAAATTCAAGGTATTTTTTAATTTAATTGTGCATTTTCCTATTATTTTTCTGTTTAAATGTTAGAAAAGTCAAGGTATTTTTTAATTTAATTGTGCATTTTCCTATTATTTTTCTGTTTAAATGTTAGAAAAGTCAAGGTATTTTTTAATTTGATTGTGCATTTTCCTATTATTTTTCTGTTTAAATGTAAGAAAATTCAAGGTATTTTTTAATTTAATCGTTCATTTTCCTATTATTTTTCTGTTTAAATGTTAGAAAATTCAAGGTATTTTTTAATTTAATTGTGCATTTTCCTATTATTTTTCTGTTTAAATGTTAGAAAAGTCAAGGTATTTTTTAATTTAATCGTGCATTTTCCTATTATTTTTCTGTTTAAATGTAAGAAAATTCAAGGTATTTTTTAATTTAATCGTTCATTTTCCTATTATTTTTCTGTTTAAACGTTAGAAAAGTCAAGGTATTTTTTAATTTGATTGTGCATTTTCCTATTATTTTTCTGTTTAAATGTTAGAAAATTCAAGGTATTTTGAAATTTAATCGTGCATTTTTCTATCATTTTTCTGTTTAAATGTTAGAAAATTCAAGGTATTTTTTAATTTAATCGTGCATTTTTCTATCATTTTTCTGTTTAAACGTTAGAAAATTCAAGGTATTTTTTAATTTAATTGTGCATTTTTCTATGATTTTTCTGTTTAAACGTTAGAAAATTCAAGGTATTTTTTAATTTAATTGTGCATTTTTCTATGATTTTTCTGTTTAAACGTTAGAAAATTCAAGGTATTTTGAAATTTAATCGGGCATTTTTCTATCATTTTTCTGTTTAAACGTTAGAAAATTCAAGGTATTTTTTAATTTAATTGTGCATTTTCCTATTATTTTTCTGTTTAAATGTTAGAAAAGTCAAGGTATTTTTCAATTTAATCGTGCATTTTCCTATTATTTTTCTGTTTAAATGTTAAAAAATTCAATGTATTTTTTAATTTAATCGTGCATTTTTCTATGATTTTTCTGTTCAAATGTTAGAAAAGTCAAGGTATTTTTCAATTTAATCGTGCATTTTCCTATGATTTTTCTGTTTAAATGTTAGAAAAGTCAAGGTATTTTTTAATTTAATTGTGCATTTTCCTATGATTTTTCTGTTTAAACGTTAGAAAATTCAAGGTATTTTTCAATTTAATCGTGCATTTTCCTATGATTTTTCTGTTTAAATGTTAGAAAATTCAAGGTATTTTTTAATTTAATTGTGCATTTTCCTATTATTTTTCTGTTTAAATGTTAGAAAAGTCAAGGTATTTTTTAATTTGATTGTGCATTTTCCTATTATTTTTCTGTTTAAATGTAAGAAAATTCAAGGTATTTTTTAATTTAATCGTGCATTTTCCTATTATTTTTCTGTTTAAATGTTAGAAAATTCAAGGTATTTTGAAATTTAATCGTGCATTTTCCTATTATTTTTCTGTTTAAACGTTAGGAAAGTCAAGGTATTTTTTAATTTGATTGTGCATTTTCCTATTATTTTTCTGTTTAAATGTTAGAAAATTCAAGGTATTTTGAAATTTAATCGTGCATTTTTCTATCATTTTTCTGTTTAAATGTTAGAAAATTCAAGGTATTTTTTAATTTAATCGTGCATTTTTCTATCATTTTTCTGTTTAAACGTTAGAAAATTCAAGATATTTTTTAATTTAATTGTGCATTTTTCTATGATTTTTCTGTTTAAACGTTAGAAAATTCAAGGTATTTTTTAATTTAATTGTGCATTTTTCTATGATTTTTCTGTTTAAACGTTAGAAAATTCAAGGTATTTTGAAATTTAATCGGGCATTTTTCTATCATTTTTCTGTTTAAACGTTAGAAAATTCAAGGTATTTTGAAATTTAATCATGCATTTTTCTATCATTTTTCTGTTTAAACGTTAGAAAATTCAAGGTATTTTGAAATTTAATCATGCATTTTTCTATCATTTTTCTGTTTAAACGTTAGAAAATTCAAGGTATTTTGAAATTTAATCGTGCATTTTTCTATGATTTTTCTGTTTAAACGTTAGAAAATTCAAGGTATTTTGAAATTTAATCATGCATTTTTCTATCATTTTTCTGTTTAAATGTTAGAAAATTCAAGGTATTTTGAAATTTAATCATGCATTTTTCTATCATTTTTCTGTTTAAACGTTAGAAAATTCAAGGTATTTTGAAATTTAATCGTGCATTTTTCTATGATTTTTCTGTTTAAACGTTAGAAAATTCAAGGTATTTTGAAATTTAATCATGCATTTTTCTATCATTTTTCTGTTTAAATGTTAGAAAATTCAAGGTATTTTGAAATTTAATCGTGCATTTTTCTATCATTTTTCTGTTTAAACGTTAGAAAATTCAAGGTATTTTGAAATTTAATCGTGCATTTTTCTATCATTTTTCTGTTTAAATGTTAGAAAATTCAAGGTATTTTTTAATTTAATCGTGCATTTTTCTATCATTTTTCTGTTTAAATGTTAGAAAATTCAAGGTATTTTTTAATTTAATCGTGCATTTTCCTATTATTTTTCTGTTTAAACGTTAGAAAAGTCAAGGTATTTTTTAATTTGATTGTGCATTTTCCTATTATTTTTCTGTTTAAATGTTAGAAAATTCAAGGTATTTTGAAATTTAATCGTGCATTTTTCTATCATTTTTCTGTTTAAATGTTAGAAAATTCAAGGTATTTTTTAATTTAATCGTGCATTTTTCTATCATTTTTCTGTTTAAACGTTAGAAAATTCAAGGTATTTTTTAATTTAATTGTGCATTTTTCTATGATTTTTCTGTTTAAACGTTAGAAAATTCAAGGTATTTTTTAATTTAATTGTGCATTTTTCTATGATTTTTCTGTTTAAACGTTAGAAAATTCAAGGTATTTTGAAATTTAATCGGGCATTTTTCTATCATTTTTCTGTTTAAACGTTAGAAAATTCAAGGTATTTTTTAATTTAATTGTGCATTTTCCTATTATTTTTCTGTTTAAATGTTAGAAAAGTCAAGGTATTTTTCAATTTAATCGTGCATTTTCCTATTATTTTTCTGTTTAAACGTTAGAAAATTCAAGGTATTTTGAAATTTAATCGTGCATTTTTCTATCATTTTTCTGTTTAAATGTTAGAAAATTCAAGGTATTTTTTAATTTAATCGTGCATTTTTCTATCATTTTTCTGTTTAAATGTTAGAAAATTCAAGGTATTTTTTAATTTAATCGTGCATTTTCCTATTATTTTTCTGTTTAAACGTTAGAAAAGTCAAGGTATTTTTTAATTTGATTGTGCATTTTCCTATTATTTTTCTGTTTAAATGTTAGAAAATTCAAGGTATTTTGAAATTTAATCGTGCATTTTTCTATCATTTTTCTGTTTAAATGTTAAAAAATTCAATGTATTTTTTAATTTAATCGTGCATTTTTCTATGATTTTTCTGTTCAAATGTTAGAAAAGTCAAGGTATTTTTCAATTTAATCGTGCATTTTCCTATGATTTTTCTGTTTAAATGTTAGAAAAGTCAAGGTATTTTTTAATTTAATTGTGCATTTTCCTATGATTTTTCTGTTTAAACGTTAGAAAATTCAAGGTATTTTTCAATTTAATCGTGCATTTTCCTATGATTTTTCTGTTTAAATGTTAGAAAATTCAAGGTATTTTTTAATTTAATTGTGCATTTTCCTATTATTTTTCTGTTTAAATGTTAGAAAAGTCAAGGTATTTTTTAATTTGATTGTGCATTTTCCTATTATTTTTCTGTTTAAATGTAAGAAAATTCAAGGTATTTTTTAATTTAATCGTGCATTTTCCTATTATTTTTCTGTTTAAATGTTAGAAAATTCAAGGTATTTTGAAATTTAATCGTGCATTTTCCTATTATTTTTCTGTTTAAACGTTAGGAAAGTCAAGGTATTTTTTAATTTGATTGTGCATTTTCCTATTATTTTTCTGTTTAAATGTTAGAAAATTCAAGGTATTTTGAAATTTAATCGTGCATTTTTCTATCATTTTTCTGTTTAAATGTTAGAAAATTCAAGGTATTTTTTAATTTAATCGTGCATTTTTCTATCATTTTTCTGTTTAAACGTTAGAAAATTCAAGATATTTTTTAATTTAATTGTGCATTTTTCTATGATTTTTCTGTTTAAACGTTAGAAAATTCAAGGTATTTTTTAATTTAATTGTGCATTTTTCTATGATTTTTCTGTTTAAACGTTAGAAAATTCAAGGTATTTTGAAATTTAATCGGGCATTTTTCTATCATTTTTCTGTTTAAACGTTAGAAAATTCAAGGTATTTTGAAATTTAATCGGGCATTTTTCTATCATTTTTCTGTTTAAATGTTAGAAAATTCAAGGTATTTTGAAATTTAATCATGCATTTTTCTATCATTTTTCTGTTTAAATGTTAGAAAATTCAAGGTATTTTGAAATTTAATCGTGCATTTTTCTATCATTTTTCTGTTTAAACGTTAGAAAATTCAAGGTATTTTGAAATTTAATCGTGCATTTTTCTATCATTTTTCTGTTTAAATGTTAGAAAATTCAAGGTATTTTTTAATTTAATCGTGCATTTTTCTATCATTTTTCTGTTTAAATGTTAGAAAATTCAAGGTATTTTTTAATTTAATTGTGCATTTTTCTATGATTTTTCTGTTTAAACGTTAGAAAATTCAAGGTATTTTTTAATTTAATTGTGCATTTTTCTATGATTTTTCTGTTTAAACGTTAGAAAATTCAAGGTATTTTGAAATTTAATCGGGCATTTTTCTATCATTTTTCTGTTTAAACGTTAGAAAATTCAAGGTATTTTTTAAATTTAATTGTGCATTTTTCTATGATTTTTCTGTTTAAACGTTAGAAAATTCAAGGTATTTTTTAATTTAATTGTGCATTTTTCTATGATTTTTCTATTTAAATGTTAGAAAATTCAAGGTATTTTTTAATTTAATTGTGCATTTTTCTATGATTTTTCTGTTTAAACGTTAGAAAATTCAAGGTATTTTGAAATTTAATCGGGCATTTTTCTATCATTTTTCTGTTTAAATGTTAGAAAATTCAAGGTATTTTTTAATTTAATTGTGCATTTTTCTATGATTTTTCTATTTAAATGTTAGAAAATTCAAGGTATTTTTTAATTTAATTGTGCATTTTTCTATGATTTTTCTGTTTAAACGTTAGAAAATTCAAGGTATTTTTTAATTTAATTGTGCATTTTTCTATGATTTTTCTGTTTAAACGTTAGAAAATTCAAGGTATTTTTTAATTTAATTGTGCATTTTTCTATGATTTTTCTGTTTAAACGTTAGAAAATTCAAGGTATTTTGAAATTTAATCGGGCATTTTTCTATCATTTTTCTGTTTAAACGTTAGAAAATTCAAGGTATTTTTTAAATTTAATTGTGCATTTTTCTATGATTTTTCTGTTTAAACGTTAGAAAATTCAAGGTATTTTTTAATTTAATTGTGCATTTTTCTATGATTTTTCTGTTTAAACGTTAGAAAATTCAAGGTATTTTTTAATTTAATTGTGCATTTTTCTATGATTTTTCTGTTTAAACGTTAGAAAATTCAAGGTATTTTTTAATTTAATTGTGCATTTTTCTATGATTTTTCTGTTTAAACGTTAGAAAATTCAAGGTATTTTTTAATTTAATTGTGCATTTTTCTATGATTTTTCTGTTTAAACGTTAGAAAATTCAAGGTATTTTGAAATTTAATCGGGCATTTTTCTATCATTTTTCTGTTTAAACGTTAGAAAATTCAAGGTATTTTTTAAATTTAATTGTGCATTTTTCTATGATTTTTCTGTTTAAACGTTAGAAAATTCAAGGTATTTTTTAATTTAATTGTGCATTTTTCTATGATTTTTCTGTTTAAACGTTAGAAAATTCAAGGTATTTTTTAATTTAATTGTGCATTTTTCTATGATTTTTCTGTTTAAACGTTAGAAAATTCAAGGTATTTTGAAATTTAATCGGGCATTTTTCTATCATTTTTCTGTTTAAACGTTAGAAAATTCAAGGTATTTTTTAAATTTAATTGTGCATTTTTCTATGATTTTTCTGTTTAAACGTTAGAAAATTCAAGGTATTTTTTAATTTAATTGTGCATTTTTCTATGATTTTTCTATTTAAATGTTAGAAAATTCAAGGTATTTTTTAATTTAATTGTGCATTTTTCTATGATTTTTCTGTTTAAACGTTAGAAAATTCAAGGTATTTTTTAATTTAATTGTGCATTTTTCTATGATTTTTCTGTTTAAACGTTAGAAAATTCAAGGTATTTTTTAATTTAATTGTGCATTTTTCTATGATTTTTCTGTTTAAACGTTAGAAAATTCAAGGTATTTTGAAATTTAATCGGGCATTTTTCTATCATTTTTCTGTTTAAACGTTAGAAAATTCAAGGTATTTTTTAAATTTAATTGTGCATTTTTCTATGATTTTTCTGTTTAAACGTTAGAAAATTCAAGGTATTTTTTAATTTAATTGTGCATTTTTCTATGATTTTTCTATTTAAATGTTAGAAAATTCAAGGTATTTTTTAATTTAATTGTGCATTTTTCTATGATTTTTCTGTTTAAACGTTAGAAAATTCAAGGTATTTTGAAATTTAATCGGGCATTTTTCTATCATTTTTCTGTTTAAATGTTAGAAAATTCAAGGTATTTTTTAATTTAATTGTGCATTTTTCTATGATTTTTCTATTTAAATGTTAGAAAATTCAAGGTATTTTTTAATTTAATTGTGCATTTTTCTATGATTTTTCTGTTTAAACGTTAGAAAATTCAAGGTATTTTTTAATTTAATTGTGCATTTTTCTATGATTTTTCTGTTTAAACGTTAGAAAATTCAAGGTATTTTTTAATTTAATTGTGCATTTTTCTATGATTTTTCTGTTTAAACGTTAGAAAATTCAAGGTATTTTGAAATTTAATCGGGCATTTTTCTATCATTTTTCTGTTTAAACGTTAGAAAATTCAAGGTATTTTTTAAATTTAATTGTGCATTTTTCTATGATTTTTCTGTTTAAACGTTAGAAAATTCAAGGTATTTTTTAATTTAATTGTGCATTTTTCTATGATTTTTCTGTTTAAACGTTAGAAAATTCAAGGTATTTTTTAATTTAATTGTGCATTTTTCTATGATTTTTCTGTTTAAACGTTAGAAAATTCAAGGTATTTTTTAATTTAATTGTGCATTTTTCTATGATTTTTCTGTTTAAACGTTAGAAAATTCAAGGTATTTTTTAATTTAATTGTGCATTTTTCTATGATTTTTCTGTTTAAACGTTAGAAAATTCAAGGTATTTTGAAATTTAATCGGGCATTTTTCTATCATTTTTCTGTTTAAACGTTAGAAAATTCAAGGTATTTTTTAAATTTAATTGTGCATTTTTCTATGATTTTTCTGTTTAAACGTTAGAAAATTCAAGGTATTTTTTAATTTAATTGTGCATTTTTCTATGATTTTTCTGTTTAAACGTTAGAAAATTCAAGGTATTTTTTAATTTAATTGTGCATTTTTCTATGATTTTTCTGTTTAAACGTTAGAAAATTCAAGGTATTTTGAAATTTAATCGGGCATTTTTCTATCATTTTTCTGTTTAAACGTTAGAAAATTCAAGGTATTTTTTAAATTTAATTGTGCATTTTTCTATGATTTTTCTGTTTAAACGTTAGAAAATTCAAGGTATTTTTTAATTTAATTGTGCATTTTTCTATGATTTTTCTATTTAAATGTTAGAAAATTCAAGGTATTTTTTAATTTAATTGTGCATTTTTCTATGATTTTTCTGTTTAAACGTTAGAAAATTCAAGGTATTTTTTAATTTAATTGTGCATTTTTCTATGATTTTTCTGTTTAAACGTTAGAAAATTCAAGGTATTTTTTAATTTAATTGTGCATTTTTCTATGATTTTTCTGTTCAAACGTTAGAAAATTCAAGGTATTTTGAAATTTAATCGGGCATTTTTCTATCATTTTTCTGTTTAAACGTTAGAAAATTCAAGGTATTTTTTAAATTTAATTGTGCATTTTTCTATGATTTTTCTGTTTAAACGTTAGAAAATTCAAGGTATTTTTTAATTTAATTGTGCATTTTTCTATGATTTTTCTGTTTAAACGTTAGAAAATTCAAGGTATTTTTTAATTTAATTGTGCATTTTTCTATGATTTTTCTGTTTAAACGTTAGAAAATTCAAGGTATTTTGAAATTTAATCGGGCATTTTTCTATCATTTTTCTGTTTAAACGTTAGAAAATTCAAGGTATTTTTTAAATTTAATTGTGCATTTTTCTATGATTTTTCTGTTTAAACGTTAGAAAATTCAAGGTATTTTTTAATTTAATTGTGCATTTTTCTATGATTTTTCTGTTTAAACGTTAGAAAATTCAAGGTATTTTTTAAATTTAATTGTGCATTTTTCTATGATTTTTCTGTTTAAACGTTAGAAAATTCAAGGTATTTTTTAATTTAATTGTGCATTTTTCTATGATTTTTCTGTTTAAATGTTAGAAAATTCAAGGTATTTTTTAATTTAATTGTGCATTTTTCTATGATTTTTCTGTTTAAACGTTAGAAAATTCAAGGTATTTTTTAAATTTAATTGTGCATTTTTCTATGATTTTTCTGTTTAAATGTTAGAAAATTCAAGGTATTTTTTAAATTTAATTGTGCATTTTTCTTTGATTTTTCTGTTTAAACGTTAGAAAATTCAAGGTATTTTTTAAATTTAATTGTGCATTTTTCTATGATTTTTCTGTTTAAACGTTAGAAAATTCAAGGTATTTTTTAATTTAATTGTGCATTTTTCTATGATTTTTCTGTTTAAACGTTAGAAAATTCAAGGTATTTTTTAATTTAATTGTGCATTTTTCTATGATTTTTCTGTTTAAACGTTAGAAAATTCAAGGTATTTTTTAATTTAATTGTGCATTTTTCTATGATTTTTCTGTTTAAACGTTAGAAAATTCAAGGTATTTTGAAATTTAATCGGGCATTTTTCTATCATTTTTCTGTTTAAACGTTAGAAAATTCAAGGTATTTTTTAAATTTAATTGTGCATTTTTCTATGATTTTTCTGTTTAAACGTTAGAAAATTCAAGGTATTTTTTAATTTAATTGTGCATTTTTCTATGATTTTTCTGTTTAAACGTTAGAAAATTCAAGGTATTTTGAAATTTAATCGGGCATTTTTCTATCATTTTTCTGTTTAAACGTTAGAAAATTCAAGGTATTTTTTAAATTTAATTGTGCATTTTTCTATGATTTTTCTGTTTAAACGTTAGAAAATTCAAGGTATTTTTTAATTTAATTGTGCATTTTTCTATGATTTTTCTGTTTAAACGTTAGAAAATTCAAGGTATTTTTTAATTTAATTGTGCATTTTTCTATGATTTTTCTGTTTAAACGTTAGAAAATTCAAGGTATTTTTTAATTTAATTGTGCATTTTTCTTTGATTTTTCTGTTTAAACGTTAGAAAATTCAAGGTATTTTTTAAATTTAATTGTGCATTTTTCTATGATTTTTCTGTTTAAACGTTAGAAAATTCAAGGTATTTTTTAATTTAATTGTGCATTTTTCTATGATTTTTCTGTTTAAACGTTAGAAAATTCAAGGTATTTTTTAATTTAATTGTGCATTTTTCTATCATTTTTCTGTTTAAACGTTAGAAAATTCAAGGTATTTTTTAAATTTAATTGTGCATTTTTCTATGATTTTTCTGTTTAAACGTTAGAAAATTCAAGGTATTTTTTAATTTAATTGTGCATTTTTCTATGATTTTTCTGTTTAAACGTTAGAAAATTCAAGGTATTTTGAAATTTAATCGGGCATTTTTCTATCATTTTTCTGTTTAAACGTTAGAAAATTCAAGGTATTTTTTAAATTTAATTGTGCATTTTTCTATGATTTTTCTGTTTAAACGTTAGAAAATTCAAGGTATTTTTTAATTTAATTGTGCATTTTTCTATGATTTTTCTGTTTAAACGTTAGAAAATTCAAGGTATTTTTTAATTTAATTGTGCATTTTTCTATGATTTTTCTGTTTAAACGTTAGAAAATTCAAGGTATTTTTTAATTTAATTGTGCATTTTTCTTTGATTTTTCTGTTTAAACGTTAGAAAATTCAAGGTATTTTTTAAATTTAATTGTGCATTTTTCTATGATTTTTCTGTTTAAACGTTAGAAAATTCAAGGTATTTTTTAATTTAATTGTGCATTTTTCTATGATTTTTCTGTTTAAACGTTAGAAAATTCAAGGTATTTTTTAATTTAATTGTGCATTTTTCTATGATTTTTCTGTTTAAACGTTAGAAAATTCAAGGTATTTTTTAATTTAATTGTGCATTTTTCTATGATTTTTCTGTTTAAACGTTAGAAAATTCAAGGTATTTTGAAATTTAATCGGGCATTTTTCTATCATTTTTCTGTTTAAACGTTAGAAAATTCAAGGTATTTTTTAAATTTAATTGTGCATTTTTCTATGATTTTTCTGTTTAAACGTTAGAAAATTCAAGGTATTTTTTAATTTAATTGTGCATTTTTCTATGATTTTTCTGTTTAAACGTTAGAAAATTCAAGGTATTTTTTAATTTAATTGTGCATTTTTCTATGATTTTTCTGTTTAAACGTTAGAAAATTCAAGGTATTTTGAAATTTAATCGGGCATTTTTCTATCATTTTTCTGTTTAAACGTTAGAAAATTCAAGGTATTTTTTAAATTTAATTGTGCATTTTTCTATGATTTTTCTGTTTAAACGTTAGAAAATTCAAGGTATTTTTTAATTTAATTGTGCATTTTTCTATGATTTTTCTGTTTAAACGTTAGAAAATTCAAGGTATTTTTTAATTTAATTGTGCATTTTTCTATGATTTTTCTGTTTAAACGTTAGAAAATTCAAGGTATTTTTTAAATTTAATTGTGCATTTTTCTATGATTTTTCTGTTTAAACGTTAGAAAATTCAAGGTATTTTTTAAATTTAATTGTGCATTTTTCTATGATTTTTCTGTTTAAACGTTAGAAAATTCAAGGTATTTTTTAATTTAATTGTGCATTTTTCTATGATTTTTCTGTTTAAATGTTAGAAAATTCAAGGTATTTTTTAATTTAATTGTGCATTTTTCTATGATTTTTCTGTTTAAACGTTAGAAAATTCAAGGTATTTTTTAAATTTAATTGTGCATTTTTCTATGATTTTTCTGTTTAAATGTTAGAAAATTCAAGGTATTTTTTAAATTTAATTGTGCATTTTTCTTTGATTTTTCTGTTTAAACGTTAGAAAATTCAAGGTATTTTTTAAATTTAATTGTGCATTTTTCTATGATTTTTCTGTTTAAACGTTAGAAAATTCAAGGTATTTTTTAATTTAATTGTGCATTTTTCTATGATTTTTCTGTTTAAACGTTAGAAAATTCAAGGTATTTTTTAATTTAATTGTGCATTTTTCTATGATTTTTCTGTTTAAACGTTAGAAAATTCAAGGTATTTTTTAATTTAATTGTGCATTTTTCTATGATTTTTCTGTTTAAACGTTAGAAAATTCAAGGTATTTTGAAATTTAATCGGGCATTTTTCTATCATTTTTCTGTTTAAACGTTAGAAAATTCAAGGTATTTTTTAAATTTAATTGTGCATTTTTCTATGATTTTTCTGTTTAAACGTTAGAAAATTCAAGGTATTTTTTAATTTAATTGTGCATTTTTCTATGATTTTTCTGTTTAAACGTTAGAAAATTCAAGGTATTTTTTAATTTAATTGTGCATTTTTCTATGATTTTTCTGTTTAAACGTTAGAAAATTCAAGGTATTTTGAAATTTAATCGGGCATTTTTCTATCATTTTTCTGTTTAAACGTTAGAAAATTCAAGGTATTTTTTAAATTTAATTGTGCATTTTTCTATGATTTTTCTGTTTAAACGTTAGAAAATTCAAGGTATTTTTTAATTTAATTGTGCATTTTTCTATGATTTTTCTATTTAAATGTTAGAAAATTCAAGGTATTTTTTAATTTAATTGTGCATTTTTCTATGATTTTTCTGTTTAAACGTTAGAAAATTCAAGGTATTTTTTAATTTAATTGTGCATTTTTCTATGATTTTTCTGTTTAAACGTTAGAAAATTCAAGGTATTTTTTAATTTAATTGTGCATTTTTCTATGATTTTTCTGTTTAAACGTTAGAAAATTCAAGGTATTTTGAAATTTAATCGGGCATTTTTCTATCATTTTTCTGTTTAAACGTTAGAAAATTCAAGGTATTTTTTAAATTTAATTGTGCATTTTTCTATGATTTTTCTGTTTAAACGTTAGAAAATTCAAGGTATTTTTTAATTTAATTGTGCATTTTTCTATGATTTTTCTGTTTAAACGTTAGAAAATTCAAGGTATTTTTTAATTTAATTGTGCATTTTTCTATGATTTTTCTGTTTAAACGTTAGAAAATTCAAGGTATTTTTTAATTTAATTGTGCATTTTTCTATGATTTTTCTGTTTAAACGTTAGAAAATTCAAGGTATTTTGAAATTTAATCGGGCATTTTTCTATCATTTTTCTGTTTAAACGTTAGAAAATTCAAGGTATTTTTTAAATTTAATTGTGCATTTTTCTATGATTTTTCTGTTTAAACGTTAGAAAATTCAAGGTATTTTTTAATTTAATTGTGCATTTTTCTATGATTTTTCTGTTTAAACGTTAGAAAATTCAAGGTATTTTTTAATTTAATTGTGCATTTTTCTATGATTTTTCTGTTTAAACGTTAGAAAATTCAAGGTATTTTTTAAATTTAATTGTGCATTTTTCTATGATTTTTCTGTTTAAACGTTAGAAAATTCAAGGTATTTTTTAAATTTAATTGTGCATTTTTCTTTGATTTTTCTGTTTAAACGTTAGAAAATTCAAGGTATTTTTTAAATTTAATTGTGCATTTTTCTATGATTTTTCTGTTTAAACGTTAGAAAATTCAAGGTATTTTTTAATTTAATTGTGCATTTTTCTATGATTTTTCTGTTTAAATGTTAGAAAATTCAAGGTATTTTTTAATTTAATTGTGCATTTTTCTATGATTTTTCTGTTTAAACGTTAGAAAATTCAAGGTATTTTTTAAATTTAATTGTGCATTTTTCTATGATTTTTCTGTTTAAATGTTAGAAAATTCAAGGTATTTTTTAAATTTAATTGTGCATTTTTCTTTGATTTTTCTGTTTAAACGTTAGAAAATTCAAGGTATTTTTTAAATTTAATTGTGCATTTTTCTATGATTTTTCTGTTTAAACGTTAGAAAATTCAAGGTATTTTTTAATTTAATTGTGCATTTTTCTATGATTTTTCTGTTTAAACGTTAGAGAATTCAAGGTATTTTTTAAATTTAATTGTGCATTTTTCTATGATTTTTCTGTTTAAACGTTAGAAAATTCAAGGTATTTTTTTAATTTAATCGTGCATTTTTCTATGATTTTTCTGTTTAAACGTTAGAAAATTCAAGGTATTTTTTAATTTAATTGTGCATTTTTCTATTATTTTTCTGTTTAAATGTTAGAAAAGTCAAGGTATTTTTCAATTTAATCGTGCATTTTTCTATGATTTTTCTGTTTAAACGTTAGAAAATTCAAGGTATTTTTTAATTTAATCGTGCATTTTTCTATGATTTTTCTGTTTAAACGTTAGAAAATTCAAGGTATTTTTTAAATTTAATTGTGCATTTTTCTATGATTTTTCTGTTTAAACGTTAGAAAATTCAAGGTATTTTTTAATTTAATTGTGCATTTTTCTATTATTTTTCTGTTTAAATGTTAGAAAAGTCAAGGTATTTTTCAATTTAATCGTGCATTTTCCTATGATTTTTCTGTTTAAACGTTAGAGAATTCAAGGTATTTTTTAATTTAATTGTGCATTTTTCTATGATTTTTCTGTTTAAACGTTAGAAAATTCAAGGTATTTTTTAATTTAATTGTGCATTTTTCTATGATTTTTCTGTTTAAACGTTAGAAAATTCAAGGTATTTTTTAAATTTAATTGTGCATTTTTCTATGATTTTTCTGTTTAAACGTTAGAGAATTCAAGGTATTTTTTTAATTTAATTGTGCATTTTTCTATGATTTTTTTGTTTAAACGTTAGAAAATTCAAGGTATTTTTTAAATTTAATTGTGCATTTTTCTATGATTTTTCTGTTTAAATGTTAGAAAAGTCAAGGTATTTATTAATTTAATGGTGCATTTTTCTATGATTTTTCTGTTTAAATGTTAGAAAATTCAAGGTATTTTGTAATTTAATCGTGCATTTTTCTATGATTTTTCTGTTTAAATGTTAGAAAATTCAAGGTATTTTGAAATTTAATTGTGCATTTTTCTATGATTTTTCTGTTTAAATGTTAGAAAAGTCAAGGTATTTTTCAATTTAATCGTGCATTTTTCTATGATTTTTCTGTTTAAACGTTAGAAAATTCAAGGTATTTTTTAAATTTAATTGTGCATTTTTCTATGATTTTTCTGTTTAAACGTTAGAAAATTCAAGGTATTTTTTAATTTAATTGTGCATTTTTCTATGATTTTTCTGTTTAAACGTTAGAAAATTCAAGGTATTTTTTAATTTAATTGTGCATTTTTCTATTATTTTTCTGTTTAAATGTTAGAAAAGTCAAGGTATTTTTCAATTTAATCGTGCATTTTCCTATGATTTTTCTGTTTAAACGTTAGAGAATTCAAGGTATTTTTTAATTTAATTGTGCATTTTTCTATGATTTTTCTGTTTAAACGTTAGAAAATTCAAGGTATTTTTTAATTTAATTGTGCATTTTTCTATGATTTTTCTGTTTAAATGTTAGAAAAGTCAAGGTATTTATTAATTTAATGGTGCATTTTTCTATGATTTTTCTGTTTAAATGTTAGAAAATTCAAGGTATTTTGTAATTTAATCGTGCATTTTTCTATGATTTTTCTGTTTAAATGTTAGAAAATTCAAGGTATTTTGAAATTTAATTGTGCATTTTTCTATGATTTTTCTGTTTAAATGTTAGAAAAGTCAAGGTATTTTTCAATTTAATCGTGCATTTTTCTATGATTTTTCTGTTTAAACGTTAGAAAATTCAAGGTATTTTTTAATTTAATCGTGCATTTTTCTATGATTTTTCTGTTTAAACGTTAGAAAATTCAAGGTATTTTGAAATTTAATTGTGCATTTTTCTATGATTTTTCTGTTTAAACGTTAGAAAATTCAAGGTATTTTTTAATTTAATTGTGCATTTTTCTATTATTTTTCTGTTTAAATGTTAGAAAAGTCAAGGTATTTTTCAATTTAATCGTGCATTTTCCTATGATTTTTCTGTTTAAACGTTAGAGAATTCAAGGTATTTTTTAATTTAATTGTGCATTTTTCTATGATTTTTCTGTTTAAACGTTAGAAAATTCAAGGTATTTTTTAATTTAATTGTGCATTTTTCTATGATTTTTCTGTTTAAATGTTAGAAAAGTCAAGGTATTTATTAATTTAATTGTGCATTTTTCTATGATTTTTCTGTTTAAACGTTAGAGAATTCAAGGTATTTTTTTAATTTAATTGTGCATTTTTCTATGATTTTTTTGTTTAAACGTTAGAAAATTCAAGGTATTTTTTAAATTTAATTGTGCATTTTTCTATGATTTTTCTGTTTAAATGTTAGAAAAGTCAAGGTATTTATTAATTTAATGGTGCATTTTTCTTTGATTTTTCTGTTTAAACGTTAGAAAATTCAAGGTATTTTGTAATTTAATCGTGCATTTTTCTATCATTTTTCTGTTTAAATGTTAGAAAATTCAAGGTATTTTGAAATTTAATCGTGCATTTTTCTATGATTTTTTTGTTTAAACGTTAGAAAATTCAAGGTATTTTTTAAATTTAATTGTGCATTTTTCTATGATTTTTCTGTTTAAACGTTAGAGAATTCAAGGTATTTTTTAATTTAATTGTGCATTTTTCTATGATTTTTCTGTTTAAACGTTAGAAAATTCAAGGTATTTTTAAAATTTAATTGTGCATTTTCCTATTATTTTTCTGTTTAAACGTTAGAAAATTCAAGGTATTTTGTAATTTAATTGTGCATTTTTCTATGATTTTTCTGTTTAAACGTTAGAAAATTCAAGGTATTTTTAAATTTAATTGTGCATTTTTCTATGATTTTTCTGTTTAAACGTTAGAAAATTCAAGGTATTTTTAAATTTAATCGTGCATTTTCCTATTATTTTTCTGTTTAAACGTTAGAAAATTCAAGGTATTTTTAAATTTAATCGTGCATTTTTCTATGATTTTTCTGTTTAAACGTTAGAAAATTCAAGGTATTTTTTAATTTAATTGTGCATTTTTCTATGATTTTTCTGTTTAAACGTTAGAGAATTCAAGGTATTTTTTAATTTAATTGTGCATTTTTCTATGATTTTTCTGTTTAAACGTTAGAAAATTCAAGGTATTTTTTAAATTTAATTGTGCATTTTTCTATGATTTTTCTGTTTAAACGTTAGAGAATTCAAGGTATTTTTTAATTTAATTGTGCATTTTTCTATGATTTTTCTGTTTAAACGTTAGAAAATTCAAGGTATTTTTAAAATTTAATTGTGCATTTTCCTATTATTTTTCTGTTTAAACGTTAGAAAATTCAAGGTATTTTGTAATTTAATTGTGCATTTTTCTATGATTTTTCTGTTTAAATGTTAGAAAATTCAAGGTATTTTTAAATTTAATTGTGCATTTTTCTATGATTTTTCTGTTTAAACGTTAGAAAATTCAAGGTATTTTTAAAATTTAATTGTGCATTTTCCTATTATTTTTCTGTTTAAACGTTAGAAAATTCAAGGTATTTTTAAATTTAATCGTGCATTTTTCTATGATTTTTCTGTTTAAACGTTAGAAAATTCAAGGTATTTTTTAATTTAATTGTGCATTTTTCTATGATTTTTCTTTTTAAATGTTAGAAAATTCAAGGTATTTTTAAATTTAATCGTGCATTTTTCTATGATTTTTCTGTTTAAACGTTAGAAAATTCAAGGTATTTTTAAATTTAATTGTGCATTTTTCTATGATTTTTCTGTTTAAACGTTAGAAAATTCAAGGTATTTTTAAAATTTAATTGTGCATTTTCCTATTATTTTTCTGTTTAAACGTTAGAAAATTCAAGGTATTTTTTAATTTAATTGTGCATTTTTCTATGATTTTTCTGTTTAAATGTTAGAAAATTCAAGGTATTTTTAAATTTAATTGTGCATTTTTCTATGATTTTTCTGTTTAAACGTTAGAAAATTCAAGGTATTTTTAAAATTTAATTGTGCATTTTCCTATTATTTTTCTGTTTAAACGTTAGAAAATTCAAGGTATTTTTAAATTTAATCGTGCATTTTTCTATGATTTTTCTGTTTAAACGTTAGAAAATTCAAGGTATTTTTTAATTTAATTGTGCATTTTTCTATGATTTTTCTGTTTAAACGTTAGAGAATTCAAGGTATTTTTTAATTTAATTGTGCATTTTTCTATGATTTTTCTTTTTAAATGTTAGAAAATTCAAGGTATTTTGTAATTTAATCGTGCATTTTTCTATGATTTTTCTGTTTAAACGTTAGAAAATTCAAGGTATTTTTAAATTTAATTGTGCATTTTTCTTTGATTTTTCTGTTTAAACGTTAGAAAATTCAAGGTATTTTTTAAATTTAATTGTGCATTTTTCTATGATTTTTCTGTTTAAACGTTAGAGAATTCAAGGTATTTTTTAATTTAATTGTGCATTTTTCTATGATTTTTCTGTTTAAACGTTAGAGAATTCAAGGTATTTTTTAATTTAATTGTGCATTTTTCTATGATTTTTCTGTTTAAACGTTAGAAAATTCAAGGTATTTTTTAAATTTAATTGTGCATTTTTCTATGATTTTTCTATTTAAATGTTAGAAAATTCAAGGTATTTTGTAATTTAATCGTGCATTTTTCTATCATTTTTCTGTTTAAACGTTAGAAAATTCAAGGTATTTTTAAATTTAATCGTGCATTTTTCTATGATTTTTCTATTTAAATGTTAGAAAATTCAAGGTATTTTGTAATTTAATCGTGCATTTTTCTATGATTTTTCTGTTTAAACGTTAGAAAATTCAAGGTATTTTTAAATTTAATTGTGCATTTTTCTTTGATTTTTCTGTTTAAACGTTAGAAAATTCAAGGTATTTTTTAATTTAATTGTGCATTTTTCTATGATTTTTCTATTTAAATGTTAGAAAATTCAAGGTATTTTTAAATTTAATCGTGCATTTTTCTATCATTTTTCTGTTTAAACGTTAGAAAATTCAAGGTATTTTTAAATTTAATCGTGCATTTTTCTATGATTTTTCTGTTTAAACGTTAGAAAATTCAAGGTATTTTTTAATTTAATCGTGCATTTTTCTATGATTTTTCTGTTTAAACGTTAGAGAATTCAAGGTATTTTTTAATTTAATTGTGCATTTTTCTATGATTTTTCTTTTTAAATGTTAGAAAATTCAAGGTATTTTGTAATTTAATCGTGCATTTTTCTATGATTTTTCTGTTTAAACGTTAGAAAATTCAAGGTATTTTTAAATTTAATCGTGCATTTTTCTTTGATTTTTCTTTTTAAATGTTAGAAAATTCAAGGTATTTTGTAATTTAATCGTGCATTTTTCTATGATTTTTCTGTTTAAACGTTAGAAAATTCAAGGTATTTTGTAATTTAATCGTGCATTTTTCTATGATTTTTCTATTTAAATGTTAGAAAATTCAAGGTATTTTTTAATTTAATCGTGCATTTTTCTATGATTTTTCTGTTTAAACGTTAGAAAATTCAAGGTATTTTTTAATTCAATCGTGCATTTTTCTATCATTTTTCTGTTTAAATGTTAGAAAATTCAAGGTATTTTTTAATTTAATTGTGCATTTTTCTATGATTTTTCTATTTAAATGTTAGAAAATTCAAGGTATTTTGTAATTTAATCGTGCATTTTTCTATGATTTTTCTGTTTAAACGTTAGAAAATTCAAGGTATTTTTTAATTTAATCGTGCATTTTTCTATCATTTTTCTGTTTAAATGTTAGAAAATTCAAGGTATTTTTTAATTTAATCGTGCATTTTTCTATGATTTTTCTATTTAAATGTTAGAAAATTCAAGGTATTTTGTAATTTAATCGTGCATTTTTCTATGATTTTTCTGTTTAAACGTTAGAAAATTCAAGGTATTTTTTAATTTAATCGTGCATTTTTCTATGATTTTTCTGTTTAAATGTTAGAAAATTCAAGATATTTTTTAATTTAATCGTGCATTTTTCTATGATTTTTCTGTTTAAACGTTAGAAAATTCAAGGTATTTTGTAATTTAATCGTGCATTTTTCTATCATTTTTCTGTTTAAATGTTAGAAAATTCAAGGTATTTTTTAATTTAATCGTGCATTTTTCTATGATTTTTCTATTTAAATGTTAGAAAATTCAAGGTATTTTGTAGTTTAATCGTGCATTTTTCTATGATTTTTCTGTTTAAACGTTAGAAAATTCAAGGTATTTTTAAATTTAATCGTGCATTTTTCTATGATTTTTCTATTTAAATGTTAGAAAATTCAAGGTATTTTGTAATTTAATCGTGCATTTTTCTATCATTTTTCTGTTTAAACGTTAGAAAATTCAAGGTATTTTTAAATTTAATCGTGCATTTTTCTATGATTTTTCTATTTAAATGTTAGAAAATTCAAGGTATTTTGTAATTTAATCGTGCATTTTTCTATGATTTTTCTGTTTAAACGTTAGAAAATTCAAGGTATTTTTAAATTTAATCGTTCATTTTTCTATCATTTTTCTGTTTAAACGTTAGAAAATTCAAGGTATTTTTAAATTTAATCGTTCATTTTTCTATCATTTTTCTGTTTAAATGTTAGAAAATTCAAGGTATTTTGTAATTTAATCGTGCATTTTTCTATGATTTTTCTGTTTAAACGTTAGAAAATTCAAGGTATTTTGAAATTTAATCGTGCATTTTTCTATCATTTTTCTGTTTAAATGTTAGAAAATTCAAGGTATTTTGTAATTTAATCGTGCATTTTTCTATGATTTTTCTATTTAAATGTTAGAAAATTCAAGGTATTTTGTAATTTAATCGTGCATTTTTCTATCATTTTTCTGTTTAAATGTTAGAAAATTCAAGATATTTTTTAATTTAATCGTGCATTTTTCTATGATTTTTCTGTTTAAACGTTAGAAAATTCAAGGTATTTTTAAATTTAATCGTGCATTTTTCTATCATTTTTCTGTTTAAATGTTAGAAAATTCAAGGTATTTTGTAATTTAATCGTGCATTTTTCTATGATTTTTCTGTTTAAACGTTAGAAAATTCAAGGTATTTTGAAATTTAATCGTGCATTTTTCTATCATTTTTCTGTTTAAACGTTAGAAAATTCAAGGTATTTTTAAATTTAATCGTGCATTTTTCTATGATTTTTCTATTT
Source organism: Caenorhabditis macrosperma (assembly GCA_963932285.1). Classification (NCBI taxonomy): domain Eukaryota; kingdom Metazoa; phylum Nematoda; class Chromadorea; order Rhabditida; family Rhabditidae; genus Caenorhabditis; species Caenorhabditis macrosperma. Next base: position 23,763,062 of record OZ010618.1, on the reverse strand, counting down.
AAATGTTAGAAAATTCAAGGTATTTTGTAATTTAATCGTGCATTTTTCTATGATTTTTCTGTTTAAACGTTAGAAAATTCAAGGTATTTTTAAATTTAATCGTTCATTTTTCTATGATTTTTCTATTTAAATGTTAGAAAATTCAAGGTATTTTGTAATTTAATCGTGCATGTTTCTATCATTTTTCTGTTTAAACGTTAGAAAATTCAAGGTATTTTTAAATTTAATCGTGCATTTTTCTATGATTTTTCTGTTTAAATGTTAGAAAATTCAAGGTATTTTGTAATTTAATCGTGCATTTTTCTATGATTTTTCTGTTTAAACGTTAGAAAATTCAAGGTATTTTGTAATTTAATCGTGCATGTTTCTATCATTTTTCTGTTTAAACGTTAGAAAATTCAAGGTATTTTGTAATTTAATCGTGCATTTTTCTATCATTTTTCTATTTAAATGTTAGAAAATTCAAGGTATTTTGTAATTTAATCGTGCATTTTTCTATGATTTCTCTGTTTAAATTTTAGAAAATTCAAGGTATTTTGTAATTTAATCGTGCATTTTTCTATCATTTTTCTGTTTATATGTTAGAAAATTCAAGGTATTTTGTAATTTAATCGTGCATTTTTCTATCATTTTTCTGTTTAAATGTTAGAAAATTCAAGGTATTTTGTAATTTAATCGTGCATTTTTCTATCATTTTTCTGTTTATATGTTAGAAAATTCAAGGTATTTTGTAATTTAATCGTGCATTTTTCTATCATTTTTCTGTTTATATGTTAGAAAATTGGTATTTTTTAAATTTAATTGTGCATTTTTCTATGATTTTTCTGTTTAAACGTTAGAGAATTCAAGGTATTTTTTAAATTTAATTGTGCATTTTTCTATGATTTTTCTGTTTAAATGTTAGAAAATTCAAGGTATTTTTTTAATTTAATTGTGCATTTTTCTATGATTTTTCTGTTTAAACGTTAGAAAATTCAAGGTATTTTTAAATTTAATTGTGCATTTTTCTATGATTTTTCTTTTTAAATGTTAGAAAGTTCAAGGTATTTTGTAATTTAATCGTGCATTTTTCTATGATTTTTCTGTTTAAATGTTAGAAAATTCAAGGTATTTTGTAATTTAATCGTGCATTTTTCTATGATTTTTCTGTTTAAACGTTAGAAAATTCAAGGTATTTTGTAATTTAAGCGTGCATTTTTCTATCATTTTTCTGTTTAAACGTTAGAAAATTCAAGGTATTTTGTAATTTAATTGTGCATTTTTCTATGATTTTTCTATTTAAATGTTAGAAAATTCAAGGTATTTTTAAATTTAATCGTTCATTTTTCTATGATTTTTCTATTTAAATGTTAGAAAATTCAAGGTATTTTGTAATTTAATCGTTCATTTTTCTATGATTTTTCTGTTTAAATTTTAGAAAATTCAAGGTATTTTGTAATTTAATCGTTCATTTTTCTATGATTTTTCTATTTAAATGTTAGAAAATTCAAGGTATTTTGTAATTTAATCGTTCATTTTTCTATGATTTTTCTGTTTAAATTTTAGAAAATTCAAGGTATTTTGTAATTTAATCGTTCATTTTTCTATGATTTTTCTATTTAAATGTTAGAAAATTCAAGGTATTTTGTAATTTAATCGTTCATTTTTCTATGATTTTTCTGTTTAAATTTTAGAAAATTCAAGGTATTTTGTAATTTAATCGTTCATTTTTCTATGATTTTTCTACTTAAATGTTAGAAAATTCAAGGTATTTTGTAATTTAATCGTTCATTTTTCTATGATTTTTCTGTTTAAATTTTAGAAAATTCAAGGTATTTTGTAATTTAATCGTTCATTTTTCTATGATTTTTCTATTTAAATGTTAGAAAATTCAAGGTATTTTGTAATTTAATCGTTCATTTTTCTATGATTTTTCTGTTTAAATTTTAGAAAATTCAAGGTATTTTGTAATTTAATCGTGCATTTTTCTATGATTTTTCTGTTTAAACGTTAGAAAATTCAAGGTATTTTGTAATTTAAGCGTGCATTTTTCTATCATTTTTCTGTTTAAATGTTAGAAAATTCAAGGTATTTTGTAATTTAATCGTGCATTTTTCTATGATTTTTCTATTTAAATGTTAGAAAATTCAAGGTATTTTGTAATTTAATCGTGCATTTTTCTATGATTTTTCTATTTAAATGTTAGAAAATTCAAGGTATTTTGTAATTTAAGCGTGCATTTTTCTATGATTTTTCTATTTAAATGTTAGAAAATTCAAGGTATTTTGTAATTTAATCGTTCATTTTTCTATGATTTTTCTGTTTAAATTTTAGAAAATTCAAGGTATTTTGTAATTTAATCGTTCATTTTTCTATGATTTTTCTATTTAAATGTTAGAAAATTCAAGGTATTTTGTAATTTAATCGTTCATTTTTCTATGATTTTTCTATTTAAATGTTAGAAAATTCAAGGTATTTTGTAATTTAATCGTTCATTTTTCTATGATTTTTCTGTTTAAATTTTAGAAAATTCAAGGTATTTTGTAATTTAATCGTTCATTTTTCTATGATTTTTCTATTTAAATGTTAGAAAATTCAAGGTATTTTGTAATTTAATCGTTCATTTTTCTATGATTTTTCTGTTTAAATTTTAGAAAATTCAAGGTATTTTGTAATTTAATCGTTCATTTTTCTATGATTTTTCTATTTAAATGTTAGAAAATTCAAGGTATTTTGTAATTTAATCGTTCATTTTTCTATGATTTTTCTGTTTAAATTTTAGAAAATTCAAGGTATTTTGTAATTTAATCGTTCATTTTTCTATGATTTTTCTATTTAAATGTTAGAAAATTCAAGGTATTTTGTAATTTAATCGTTCATTTTTCTATGATTTTTCTGTTTAAATTTTAGAAAATTCAAGGTATTTTGTAATTTAATCGTTCATTTTTCTATGATTTTTCTATTTAAATGTTAGAAAATTCAAGGTATTTTGTAATTTAATCGTGCATTTTTCTATGATTTTTCTGTTTAAACGTTAGAAAATTCAAGGTATTTTGTAATTTAATCGTGCATTTTTCTATGATTTTTCTGTTTAAATGTTAGAAAATTCAAGGTATTTTGTAATTTAATCGTGCATTTTTCTATGATTTTTCTGTTTAAACGTTAGAAAATTCAAGGTATTTTGTAATTTAAGCGTGCATTTTTCTATCATTTTTCTGTTTAAATGTTAGAAAATTCAAGGTATTTTGTAATTTAATCGTGCATTTTTCTATGATTTTTCTATTTAAATGTTAGAAAATTCAAGGTATTTTGTAATTTAATCGTGCATTTTTCTATGATTTTTCTATTTAAATGTTAGAAAATTCAAGGTATTTTGTAATTTAAGCGTGCATTTTTCTATGATTTTTCTATTTAAATGTTAGAAAATTCAAGGTATTTTGTAATTTAATCGTTCATTTTTCTATGATTTTTCTGTTTAAATTTTAGAAAATTCAAGGTATTTTGTAATTTAATCGTTCATTTTTCTATGATTTTTCTATTTAAATGTTAGAAAATTCAAGGTATTTTGTAATTTAATCGTTCATTTTTCTATGATTTTTCTGTTTAAATTTTAGAAAATTCAAGGTATTTTGTAATTTAATCGTTCATTTTTCTATGATTTTTCTATTTAAATGTTAGAAAATTCAAGGTATTTTGTAATTTAATCGTGCATTTTTCTATGATTTTTCTGTTTAAATTTTAGAAAATTCAAGGTATTTTGTAATTTAATCGTTCATTTTTCTATGATTTTTCTATTTAAATGTTAGAAAATTCAAGGTATTTTGTAATTTAATCGTTCATTTTTCTATGATTTTTCTGTTTAAATTTTAGAAAATTCAAGGTATTTTGTAATTTAATCGTTCATTTTTCTATGATTTTTCTATTTAAATGTTAGAAAATTCAAGGTATTTTGTAATTTAATCGTTCATTTTTCTATGATTTTTCTGTTTAAATTTTAGAAAATTCAAGGTATTTTGTAATTTAATCGTTCATTTTTCTATGATTTTTCTATTTAAATGTTAGAAAATTCAAGGTATTTTGTAATTTAATCGTTCATTTTTCTATGATTTTTCTGTTTAAATTTTAGAAAATTCAAGGTATTTTGTAATTTAATCGTTCATTTTTCTATGATTTTTCTATTTAAATGTTAGAAAATTCAAGGTATTTTGTAATTTAATCGTGCATTTTTCTATGATTTTTCTGTTTAAATTTTAGAAAATTCAAGGTATTTTGTAATTTAATCGTTCATTTTTCTATGATTTTTCTATTTAAATGTTAGAAAATTCAAGGTATTTTGTAATTTAATCGTTCATTTTTCTATGATTTTTCTGTTTAAATTTTAGAAAATTCAAGGTATTTTGTAATTTAATCGTTCATTTTTCTATGATTTTTCTATTTAAATGTTAGAAAATTCAAGGTATTTTGTAATTTAATCGTTCATTTTTCTATGATTTTTCTGTTTAAATTTTAGAAAATTCAAGGTATTTTGTAATTTAATCGTTCATTTTTCTATGATTTTTCTATTTAAATGTTAGAAAATTCAAGGTATTTTGTAATTTAATCGTTCATTTTTCTATGATTTTTCTGTTTAAATTTTAGAAAATTCAAGGTATTTTGTAATTTAATCGTTCATTTTTCTATGATTTTTCTATTTAAATGTTAGAAAATTCAAGGTATTTTGTAATTTAATCGTTCATTTTTCTATGATTTTTCTGTTTAAATTTTAGAAAATTCAAGGTATTTTGTAATTTAATCGTTCATTTTTCTATGATTTTTCTATTTAAATGTTAGAAAATTCAAGGTATTTTGTAATTTAATCGTTCATTTTTCTATGATTTTTCTGTTTAAATTTTAGAAAATTCAAGGTATTTTGTAATTTAATCGTTCATTTTTCTATGATTTTTCTATTTAAATGTTAGAAAATTCAAGGTATTTTGTAATTTAATCGTGCATTTTTCTATGATTTTTCTGTTTAAATTTTAGAAAATTCAAGGTATTTTGTAATTTAATCGTTCATTTTTCTATGATTTTTCTATTTAAATGTTAGAAAATTCAAGGTATTTTGTAATTTAATCGTTCATTTTTCTATGATTTTTCTGTTTAAATTTTAGAAAATTCAAGGTATTTTGTAATTTAATCGTTCATTTTTCTATGATTTTTCTATTTAAATGTTAGAAAATTCAAGGTATTTTGTAATTTAATCGTTCATTTTTCTATGATTTTTCTGTTTAAATTTTAGAAAATTCAAGGTATTTTGTAATTTAATCGTTCATTTTTCTATGATTTTTCTATTTAAATGTTAGAAAATTCAAGGTATTTTGTAATTTAATCGTGCATTTTTCTATGATTTTTCTGTTTAAATTTTAGAAAATTCAAGGTATTTTGTAATTTAATCGTTCATTTTTCTATGATTTTTCTATTTAAATGTTAGAAAATTCAAGGTATTTTGTAATTTAATCGTTCATTTTTCTATGATTTTTCTGTTTAAATGTTAGAAAATTCAAGGTATTTTGTAATTTAATCGTGCATTTTTTTAAATGATTTTTCTATTTAAATGTTAGAAAATTCAAGGTATTTTGTAATTTAATCGTTCATTTTTCTATCATTTTTCTGTTTAAATGATAGAAAATTCAAGGTATTTTGTAATTTAATCGTGCATTTTTCTATCATTTTTCTGTTTATATGTTAGAAAATTCAAGGTATTTTGTAATTTAATCGTGCATTTTTCTATGATTTTTCTATTTAAATGTTAGAAAATTCAAGGTATTTTGTAATTTAATCGTGCATTTTTCTATCATTTTTCTGTTTAAACGTTAGAAAATTCAAGGTATTTTGTAATTTAATTGTGCATTTTTCTATGATTTTTCTATTTAAATGTTAGAAAATTCAAGGTATTTTTAAATTTAATCGTTCATTTTTCTATGATTTTTCTATTTAAATGTTAGAAAATTCAAGGTATTTTGTAATTTAATCGTGCATTTTTCTATGATTTTTCTGTTTAAATGTTAGAAAATTCAAGGTATTTTGTAATTTAATCGTGCATTTTTCTATGATTTTTCTGTTTAAACGTTAGAAAATTCAAGGTATTTTGTAATTTAAGCGTGCATTTTTCTATCATTTTTCTGTTTAAATGTTAGAAAATTCAAGGTATTTTGTAATTTAATCGTGCATTTTTCTATGATTTTTCTGTTTAAATGTTAGAAAATTCAAGGTATTTTGTAATTTAATCGTGCATTTTTCTATGATTTTTCTGTTTAAACGTTAGAAAATTCAAGGTATTTTGTAATTTAAGCGTGCATTTTTCTATCATTTTTCTGTTTAAATGTTAGAAAATTCAAGGTATTTTGTAATTTAATCGTGCATTTTTCTATGATTTTTCTGTTTAAATGTTAGAAAATTCAAGGTATTTTGTAATTTAAGCGTGCATTTTTCTATCATTTTTCTGTTTAAATGTTAGAAAATTCAAGGTATTTTGTAACTTAATCGTGCATTTTTCTATGATTTTTCTGTTTAAATGTTAGAAAATTCAAGGTATTTTGTAATTTAATCGTGCATTTTTCTATGATTTTTCTGTTTAAACGTTAGAAAATTCAAGGTATTTTGTAATTTAATCGTGCATTTTTCTATGATTTTTCTGTTTAAATGTTAGAAAATTCAAGGTATTTTGTAATTTAATCGTGCATTTTTCTATGATTTTTCTGTTTAAACGTTAGAAAATTCAAGGTATTTTGTAATTTAATCGTTCATTTTTCTATGATTTTTCTATTTAAATGTTAGAAAATTCAAGGTATTTTGTAATTTAATCGTGCATTTTTCTATGATTTTTCTGTTTAAATTTTAGAAAATTCAAGGTATTTTGTAATTTAATCGTTCATTTTTCTATGATTTTTCTATTTAAATGTTAGAAAATTCAAGGTATTTTGTAATTTAATCGTTCATTTTTCTATGATTTTTCTGTTTAAATGTTAGAAAATTCAAGGTATTTTGTAATTTAATCGTGCATTTTTTTAAATGATTTTTCTATTTAAATGTTAGAAAATTCAAGGTATTTTGTAATTTAATCGTTCATTTTTCTATCATTTTTCTGTTTAAATGATAGAAAATTCAAGGTATTTTGTAATTTAATCGTGCATTTTTCTATCATTTTTCTGTTTATATGTTAGAAAATTCAAGGTATTTTGTAATTTAATCGTGCATTTTTCTATGATTTTTCTATTTAAATGTTAGAAAATTCAAGGTATTTTGTAATTTAATCGTGCATTTTTCTATCATTTTTCTGTTTAAACGTTAGAAAATTCAAGGTATTTTGTAATTTAATTGTGCATTTTTCTATGATTTTTCTATTTAAATGTTAGAAAATTCAAGGTATTTTTAAATTTAATCGTTCATTTTTCTATGATTTTTCTATTTAAATGTTAGAAAATTCAAGGTATTTTGTAATTTAATCGTGCATTTTTCTATGATTTTTCTGTTTAAATGTTAGAAAATTCAAGGTATTTTGTAATTTAATCGTGCATTTTTCTATGATTTTTCTGTTTAAACGTTAGAAAATTCAAGGTATTTTGTAATTTAAGCGTGCATTTTTCTATCATTTTTCTGTTTAAATGTTAGAAAATTCAAGGTATTTTGTAATTTAATCGTGCATTTTTCTATGATTTTTCTGTTTAAATGTTAGAAAATTCAAGGTATTTTGTAATTTAATCGTGCATTTTTCTATGATTTTTCTGTTTAAACGTTAGAAAATTCAAGGTATTTTGTAATTTAAGCGTGCATTTTTCTATCATTATTCTGTTTAAATGTTAGAAAATTCAAGGTATTTTGTAATTTAATCGTGCATTTTTCTATGATTTTTCTATTTAAATGTTAGAAAATTCAAGGTATTTTGTAATTTAAGCGTGCATTTTTCTATCATTTTTCTGTTTAAATGTTAGAAAATTCAAGGTATTTTGTAATTTAATCGTGCATTTTTCTATGATTTTTCTGTTTAAACGTTAGAAAATTCAAGGTATTTTGTAACTTAATCGTGCATTTTTCTATGATTTTTCTGTTTAAATGTTAGAAAATTCAAGGTATTTTGTAACTTAATCGTGCATTTTTCTATGATTTTTCTGTTTAAATGTTAGAAAATTCAAGGTATTTTGTAATTTAATCGTGCATTTTTCTATGATTTTTCTGTTTAAACGTTAGAAAATTCAAGGTATTTTGTAATTTAATCGTGCATTTTTCTATGATTTTTCTGTTTAAATGTTAGAAAATTCAAGGTATTTTGTAATTTAATCGTGCATTTTTCTATGATTTTTCTGTTTAAACGTTAGAAAATTCAAGGTATTTTGTAATTTAAGCGTGCATTTTTCTATCATTTTTCTGTTTAAATGTTAGAAAATTCAAGGTATTTTGTAATTTAATCGTGCATTTTTCTATGATTTTTCTATTTAAATGTTAGAAAATTCAAGGTATTTTGTAATTTAATCGTGCATTTTTCTATGATTTTTCTATTTAAATGTTAGAAAATTCAAGGTATTTTGTAATTTAAGCGTGCATTTTTCTATGATTTTTCTATTTAAATGTTAGAAAATTCAAGGTATTTTGTAATTTAATCGTTCATTTTTCTATGATTTTTCTATTTAAATGTTAGAAAATTCAAGGTATTTTGTAATTTAATCGTTCATTTTTCTATGATTTTTCTGTTTAAATTTTAGAAAATTCAAGGTATTTTGTAATTTAATCGTGCATTTTTTTAAATGATTTTTCTATTTAAATGTTAGAAAATTCAAGGTATTTTGTAATTTAATCGTTCATTTTTCTATCATTTTTCTGTTTAAATGATAGAAAATTCAAGGTATTTTGTAATTTAATCGTGCATTTTTCTATCATTTTTCTGTTTATATGTTAGAAAATTCAAGGTATTTTGTAATTTAATTGTGCATTTTTCTATGATTTTTCTGTTTAAATATTAGAAAATTCAAGGTATTTTGTAATTTAATCGTGCATTTTTCTATGATTTTTCTATTTAAATGTTAGAAAATTCAAGGTATTTTGTAATTTAATCGTGCATTTTTCTATCATTTTTCTGTTTAAACGTTAGAAAATTCAAGGTATTTTGTAATTTAATTGTGCATTTTTCTATGATTTTTCTATTTAAATGTTAGAAAATTCAAGGTATTTTGTAATTTAATCGTTCATTTTTCTATGATTTTTCTATTTAAATGTTAGAAAATTCAAGGTATTTTGTAATTTAATCGTTCATTTTTCTATGATTTTTCTGTTTAAATTTTAGAAAATTCAAGGTATTTTGTAATTTAATCGTGCATTTTTTTAAATGATTTTTCTATTTAAATGTTAGAAAATTCAAGGTATTTTGTAATTTAATCGTTCATTTTTCTATCATTTTTCTGTTTAAATGATAGAAAATTCAAGGTATTTTGTAATTTAATCGTTCATTTTTCTATGATTTTTCTATTTAAATGTTAGAAAATTCAAGGTATTTTGTAATTTAATTGTGCATTTTTCTATGATTTTTCTGTTTAAATATTAGAAAATTCAAGGTATTTTGTAATTTAATCGTGCATTTTTCTATGATTTTTCTATTTAAATGTTAGAAAATTCAAGGTATTTTGTAATTTAATCGTGCATTTTTCTATCATTTTTCTGTTTAAACGTTAGAAAATTCAAGGTATTTTGTAATTTAATTGTGCATTTTTCTATGATTTTTCTATTTAAACGTTAGAAAATTCAAGGTATTTTGTAATTTAATCGTTCATTTTTCTATGATTTTTCTATTTAAATGTTAGAAAATTCAAGGTATTTTGTAATTTAATTGTGCATTTTTCTATGATTTTTCTGTTTAAATATTAGAAAATTCAAGGTATTTTGTAATTTAATCGTGCATTTTTCTATGATTTTTCTATTTAAATGTTAGAAAATTCAAGGTATTTTGTAATTTAATCGTGCATTTTTCTATCATTTTTCTGTTTAAACGTTAGAAAATTCAAGGTATTTTGTAATTTAATTGTGCATTTTTCTATGATTTTTCTATTTAAACGTTAGAAAATTCAAGGTATTTTGTAATTTAATCGTTCATTTTTCTATGATTTTTCTATTTAAATGTTAGAAAATTCAAGGTATTTTGTAATTTAATCGTTCATTTTTCTATGATTTTTCTGTTTAAATTTTAGAAAATTCAAGGTATTTTGTAATTTAATCGTGCATTTTTTTAAATGATTTTTCTATTTAAATGTTAGAAAATTCAAGGTATTTTGTAATTTAATCGTTCATTTTTCTATCATTTTTCTGTTTAAATGATAGAAAATTCAAGGTATTTTGTAATTTAATCGTTCATTTTTCTATGATTTTTCTATTTAAATGTTAGAAAATTCAAGGTATTTTGTAATTTAATTGTGCATTTTTCTATGATTTTTCTGTTTAAATATTAGAAAATTCAAGGTATTTTGTAATTTAATCGTGCATTTTTCTATGATTTTTCTATTTAAATGTTAGAAAATTCAAGGTATTTTGTAATTTAATCGTGCATTTTTCTATCATTTTTCTGTTTAAACGTTAGAAAATTCAAGGTATTTTGTAATTTAATTGTGCATTTTTCTATGATTTTTCTATTTAAATGTTAGAAAATTCAAGGTATTTTTAAATTTAATCGTTCATTTTTCTATGATTTTTCTATTTAAATGTTAGAAAATTCAAGGTATTTTGTAATTTAATCGTGCATTTTTCTATGATTTTTCTGTTTAAATGTTAGAAAATTCAAGGTATTTTGTAATTTAATCGTGCATTTTTCTATGATTTTTCTGTTTAAACGTTAGAAAATTCAAGGTATTTTGTAATTTAAGCGTGCATTTTTCTATCATTTTTCTGTTTAAATGTTAGAAAATTCAAGGTATTTTGTAATTTAATCGTGCATTTTTCTATGATTTTTCTGTTTAAATGTTAGAAAATTCAAGGTATTTTGTAATTTAATCGTGCATTTTTCTATGATTTTTCTGTTTAAACGTTAGAAAATTCAAGGTATTTTGTAATTTAAGCGTGCATTTTTCTATCATTTTTCTGTTTAAATGTTAGAAAATTCAAGGTATTTTGTAATTTAATCGTGCATTTTTCTATGATTTTTCTATTTAAATGTTAGAAAATTCAAGGTATTTTGTAATTTAAGCGTGCATTTTTCTATCATTTTTCTGTTTAAATGTTAGAAAATTCAAGGTATTTTGTAATTTAATCGTGCATTTTTCTATGATTTTTCTGTTTAAACGTTAGAAAATTCAAGGTATTTTGTAACTTAATCGTGCATTTTTCTATGATTTTTCTGTTTAAATGTTAGAAAATTCAAGGTATTTTGTAACTTAATCGTGCATTTTTCTATGATTTTTCTGTTTAAATGTTAGAAAATTCAAGGTATTTTGTAATTTAATCGTGCATTTTTCTATGATTTTTCTGTTTAAACGTTAGAAAATTCAAGGTATTTTGTAATTTAATCGTGCATTTTTCTATGATTTTTCTGTTTAAATGTTAGAAAATTCAAGGTATTTTGTAATTTAATCGTGCATTTTTCTATGATTTTTCTGTTTAAACGTTAGAAAATTCAAGGTATTTTGTAATTTAAGCGTGCATTTTTCTATCATTTTTCTGTTTAAATGTTAGAAAATTCAAGGTATTTTGTAATTTAATCGTGCATTTTTCTATGATTTTTCTATTTAAATGTTAGAAAATTCAAGGTATTTTGTAATTTAATCGTGCATTTTTCTATGATTTTTCTATTTAAATGTTAGAAAATTCAAGGTATTTTGTAATTTAAGCGTGCATTTTTCTATGATTTTTCTATTTAAATGTTAGAAAATTCAAGGTATTTTGTAATTTAATCGTTCATTTTTCTATGATTTTTCTATTTAAATGTTAGAAAATTCAAGGTATTTTGTAATTTAATCGTTCATTTTTCTATGATTTTTCTGTTTAAATTTTAGAAAATTCAAGGTATTTTGTAATTTAATCGTGCATTTTTCTATGATTTTTCTATTTAAATGTTAGAAAATTCAAGGTATTTTGTAATTTAATCGTTCATTTTTCTATGATTTTTCTATTTAAATGTTAGAAAATTCAAGGTATTTTGTAATTTAATCGTGCATTTTTCTATGATTTTTCTGTTTAAATTTTAGAAAATTCAAGGTATTTTGTAATTTAATCGTTCATTTTTCTATGATTTTTCTATTTAAATGTTAGAAAATTCAAGGTATTTTGTAATTTAATCGTTCATTTTTCTATGATTTTTCTATTTAAATGTTAGAAAATTCAAGGTATTTTGTAATTTAAGCGTGCATTTTTCTATGATTTTTCTATTTAAATGTTAGAAAATTCAAGGTATTTTGTAATTTAATCGTTCATTTTTCTATGATTTTTCTGTTTAAATTTTAGAAAATTCAAGGTATTTTGTAATTTAATCGTTCATTTTTCTATGATTTTTCTGTTTAAATTTTAGAAAATTCAAGGTATTTTGTAATTTAATCGTTCATTTTTCTATGATTTTTCTGTTTAAATTTTAGAAAATTCAAGGTATTTTGTAATTTAATCGTTCATTTTTCTATGATTTTTCTATTTAAATGTTAGAAAATTCAAGGTATTTTGTAATTTAATCGTGCATTTTTCTATGATTTTTCTATTTAAATGTTAGAAAATTCAAGGTATTTTGTAATTTAATCGTTCATTTTTCTATGATTTTTCTATTTAAATGTTAGAAAATTCAAGGTATTTTGTAATTTAATCGTGCATTTTTCTATGATTTTTCTGTTTAAATTTTAGAAAATTCAAGGTATTTTGTAATTTAATCGTTCATTTTTCTATGATTTTTCTATTTAAATGTTAGAAAATTCAAGGTATTTTGTAATTTAAGCGTGCATTTTTCTATGATTTTTCTATTTAAATGTTAGAAAATTCAAGGTATTTTGTAATTTAATCGTGCATTTTTGTATGATTTTTCTATTTAAATGTTAGAAAATTCAAGGTATTTTGTAATTTAATCGTGCATTTTTCTATGATTTTTCTGTTTAAATTTTAGAAAATTCAAGGTATTTTGTAATTTAATCGTTCATTTTTCTATGATTTTTCTATTTAAATGTTAGAAAATTCAAGGTATTTTGTAATTTAAGCGTGCATTTTTCTATGATTTTTCTATTTAAATGTTAGAAAATTCAAGGTATTTTGTAATTTAATCGTTCATTTTTCTATGATTTTTCTGTTTAAATGTTAGAAAATTCAAGGTATTTTGTAATTTAATCGTTCATTTTTCTATGATTTTTCTGTTTAAATTTTAGAAAATTCAAGGTATTTTGTAATTTAATCGTGCATTTTTGTATGATTTTTCTATTTAAATGTTAGAAAATTCAAGGTATTTTGTAATTTAATCGTGCATTTTTCTATCATTTTTCTGTTTAAATATTAGAAAATTCAAGGTATTTTGTAATTTAATCGTGCATTTTTCTATGATTTTTCTATTTAAATGTTAGAAAATTCAAGGTATTTTGTAATTTAATTGTGCATTTTTCTATGATTTTTCTGTTTAAATGTTAGAAAATTCAAGGTATTTTGTAATTTAATCGTGCATTTTTCTATGATTTTTCTATTTAAATGTTAGAAAATTCAAGGTATTTTGTAATTTAATTGTGCATTTTTCTATGATTTTTCTGTTTAAATATTAGAAAATTCAAGGTATTTTGTAATTTAATCGTGCATTTTTCTATGATTTTTCTATTTAAATGTTAGAAAATTCAAGGTATTTTGTAATTTAATCGTGCATTTTTCTATGATTTTTCTGTTTAAATGTTAGAAAATTCAAGGTATTTTGTAATTTAATCGTGCATTTTTCTATGATTTTTCTATTTAAATGTTAGAAAATTCAAGGTATTTTGTAATTTAATCGTGCATTTTTCTATGATTTCTCTGTTTAAATTTTAGAAAATTCAAGGTATTTTGTAATTTAATCGTTCATTTTTCTATGATTTTTCTATTTAAATGTTAGAAAATTCAAGGTATTTTGTAATTTAATCGTGCATTTTTCTATGATTTTTCTGTTTAAATTTTAGAAAATTCAAGGTATTTTGTAATTTAATCGTTCATTTTTCTATGATTTTTCTATTTAAATGTTAGAAAATTCAAGGTATTTTGTAATTTAATCGTTCATTTTTCTATGATTTTTCTGTTTAAATGTTAGAAAATTCAAGGTATTTTGTAATTTAATCGTGCATTTTTTTAAATGATTTTTCTATTTAAATGTTAGAAAATTCAAGGTATTTTGTAATTTAATCGTTCATTTTTCTATGATTTTTCTATTTAAATGTTAGAAAATTCAAGGTATTTTGTAATTTAATCGTTCATTTTTCTATGATTTTTCTATTTAAATGTTAGAAAATTCAAGGTATTTTGTAATTTAATCGTGCATTTTTTAAAATGATTTTTCTATTTAAATTTTAGAAAATTCAAGGTATTTTGTAATTTAATCGTTCATTTTTCTATGATTTTTCTATTTAAATGTTAGAAAATTCAAGGTATTTTGTAATTTAATCGTGCATTTTTCTATGATTTTTCTGTTTAAACGTTAGAAAATTCAAGGTATTTTGTAATTTAATCGTTCATTTTTCTATGATTTTTCTATTTAAATGTTAGAAAATTCAAGGTATTTTGTAATTTAATCGTGCATTTTTCTATGATTTTTCTGTTTAAATTTTAGAAAATTCAAGGTATTTTGTAATTTAATCGTGCATTTTTCTATGATTTTTCTATTTAAATGTTAGAAAATTCAAGGTATTTTGTAATTTAATCGTGCATTTTTCTATGATTTTTCTGTTTAAATTTTAGAAAATTCAAGGTATTTTGTAATTTAATCGTGCATTTTTCTATCATTTTTCTGTTTAAATATTAGAAAATTCAAGGTATTTTGTAATTTAATCGTTCATTTTTCTATGATTTTTCTATTTAAATGTTAGAAAATTCAAGGTATTTTGTAATTTAATCGTTCATTTTTCTATGATTTTTCTGTTTAAATGTTAGAAAATTCAAGGTATTTTGTAATTTAATCGTGCATTTTTCTATGATTTTTCTATTTAAATGTTAGAAAATTCAAGGTATTTTGTAATTTAATTGTGCATTTTTCTATGATTTTTCTGTTTAAATGTTAGAAAATTCAAGGTATTTTGTAATTTAATCGTGCATTTTTCTATGATTTTTCTATTTAAATGTTAGAAAATTCAAGGTATTTTGTAATTTAATTGTGCATTTTTCTATGATTTTTCTGTTTAAATATTAGAAAATTCAAGGTATTTTGTAATTTAATCGTGCATTTTTCTATGATTTTTCTATTTAAATGTTAGAAAATTCAAGGTATTTTGTAATTTAATCGTGCATTTTTCTATGATTTTTCTGTTTAAATGTTAGAAAATTCAAGGTATTTTGTAATTTAATCGTGCATTTTTCTATGATTTTTCTATTTAAATGTTAGAAAATTCAAGGTATTTTGTAATTTAATCGTGCATTTTTCTATGATTTTTCTGTTTAAATTTTAGAAAATTCAAGGTATTTTGTAATTTAATCGTGCATTTTTCTATCATTTTTCTGTTTAAATATTAGAAAATTCAAGGTATTTTGTAATTTAATCGTTCATTTTTCTATGATTTTTCTATTTAAATGTTAGAAAATTCAAGGTATTTTGTAATTTAATCGTTCATTTTTCTATGATTTTTCTGTTTAAATGTTAGAAAATTCAAGGTATTTTGTAATTTAATCGTGCATTTTTTTAAATGATTTTTCTATTTAAATGTTAGAAAATTCAAGGTATTTTGTAATTTAATCGTGCATTTTTCTATGATTTTTCTGTTTAAACGTTAGAAAATTCAAGGTATTTTGTAATTTAATCGTGCATTTTTCTATGATTTTTCTATTTAAATGTTAGAAAATTCAAGGTATTTTGTAATTTAATCGTGCATTTTTCTATGATTTTTCTGTTTAAATTTTAGAAAATTCAAGGTATTTTGTAATTTAATCGTGCATTTTTCTATCATTTTTCTGTTTAAATATTAGAAAATTCAAGGTATTTTGTAATTTAATCGTGCATTTTTCTATGATTTTTCTGTTTAAATTTTAGAAAATTCAAGGTATTTTGTAATTTAATCGTGCATTTTTCTATGATTTTTCTATTTAAATGTTAGAAAATTCAAGGTATTTTGTAATTTAATCGTGCATTTTTCTATGATTTTTCTGTTTAAACGTTAGAAAATTCAAGGTATTTTGTAATTTAATCGTGCATTTTTCTATGATTTTTCTATTTAAATGTTAGAAAATTCAAGGTATTTTGTAATTTAATCGTGCATTTTTCTATGATTTTTCTGTTTAAATTTTAGAAAATTCAAGGTATTTTGTAATTTAATCGTGCATTTTTCTATCATTTTTCTGTTTAAATATTAGAAAATTCAAGGTATTTTGTAATTTAATCGTGCATTTTTCTATGATTTTTCTATTTAAATGTTAGAAAATTCAAGGTATTTTGTAATTTAATTGTGCATTTTTCTATGATTTTTCTGTTTAAATGTTAGAAAATTCAAGGTATTTTGTAATTTAATCGTGCATTTTTCTATGATTTTTCTATTTAAATGTTAGAAAATTCAAGGTATTTTGTAATTTAATTGTGCATTTTTCTATGATTTTTCTGTTTAAACGTTAGAAAATTCAAGGTATTTTGTAATTTAATCGTGCATTTTTCTATGATTTTTCTATTTAAATGTTAGAAAATTCAAGGTATTTTGTAATTTAATCGTGCATTTTTCTATGATTTTTCTGTTTAAATGTTAGAAAATTCAAGGTATTTTGTAATTTAATCGTGCATTTTTCTATGATTTTTCTATTTAAATGTTAGAAAATTCAAGGTATTTTGTAATTTAATCGTGCATTTTTCTATCATTTTTCTATTTAAATGTTAGAAAATTCAAGGTATTTTGTAATTTAAGCGTGCATTTTTCTATGATTTTTCTATTTAAATGTTAGAAAATTCAAGGTATTTTGTAATTTAATCGTGCATTTTTCTATCATTTTTCTGTTTAAACGTTAGAAAATTCAAGGTATTTTGTAATTTAATCGTTCATTTTTCTATCATTTTTCTATTTAAATGTTAGAAAATTCAAGGTATTTTGTAATTTAATTGTGCATTTTTCTATGATTTTTCTGTTTAAACGTTAGAAAATTCAAGGTATTTTGTAATTTAATCGTTCATTTTTCTATGATTTTTCTATTTAAATGTTAGAAAATTCAAGGTATTTTGTAATTTAATCGTTCATTTTTCTATGATTTTTCTGTTTAAATGTTAGAAAATTCAAGGTATTTTGTAATTTAATCGTGCATTTTTTTAAATGATTTTTCTATTTAAATGTTAGAAAATTCAAGGTATTTTGTAATTTAATCGTGCATTTTTCTATGATTTTTCTGTTTAAACGTTAGAAAATTCAAGGTATTTTGTAATTTAAGCGTGCATTTTTCTATCATTTTTCTGTTTAAAAGTTAGAAAATTCAAGGTATTTTGTAATTTAATCGTGCATTTTTCTATGATTTTTCTATTTAAATGTTAGAAAATTCAAGGTATTTTGTAATTTAATCGTGCATTTTTCTATGATTTTTCTGTTTAAATTTTAGAAAATTCAAGGTATTTTGTAATTTAATCGTGCATTTTTCTATCATTTTTCTGTTTAAATATTAGAAAATTCAAGGTATTTTGTAATTTAATCGTGCATTTTTCTATGATTTTTCTATTTAAATGTTAGAAAATTCAAGGTATTTTGTAATTTAATTGTGCATTTTTCTATGATTTTTCTGTTTAAATGTTAGAAAATTCAAGGTATTTTGTAATTTAATCGTGCATTTTTCTATGATTTTTCTATTTAAATGTTAGAAAATTCAAGGTATTTTGTAATTTAATTGTGCATTTTTCTATGATTTTTCTGTTTAAACGTTAGAAAATTCAAGGTATTTTGTAATTTAATCGTGCATTTTTCTATGATTTTTCTATTTAAATGTTAGAAAATTCAAGGTATTTTGTAATTTAATCGTGCATTTTTCTATGATTTTTCTGTTTAAATGTTAGAAAATTCAAGGTATTTTGTAATTTAATCGTGCATTTTTCTATGATTTTTCTATTTAAATGTTAGAAAATTCAAGGTATTTTGTAATTTAATCGTGCATTTTTCTATCATTTTTCTATTTAAATGTTAGAAAATTCAAGGTATTTTGTAATTTAAGCGTGCATTTTTCTATGATTTTTCTATTTAAATGTTAGAAAATTCAAGGTATTTTGTAATTTAATCGTGCATTTTTCTATCATTTTTCTGTTTAAACGTTAGAAAATTCAAGGTATTTTGTAATTTAATCGTTCATTTTTCTATCATTTTTCTATTTAAATGTTAGAAAATTCAAGGTATTTTGTAATTTAATTGTGCATTTTTCTATGATTTTTCTGTTTAAACGTTAGAAAATTCAAGGTATTTTGTAATTTAATCGTTCATTTTTCTATGATTTTTCTATTTAAATGTTAGAAAATTCAAGGTATTTTGTAATTTAATCGTTCATTTTTCTATGATTTTTCTGTTTAAATGTTAGAAAATTCAAGGTATTTTGTAATTTAATCGTGCATTTTTTTAAATGATTTTTCTATTTAAATGTTAGAAAATTCAAGGTATTTTGTAATTTAATCGTGCATTTTTCTATGATTTTTCTGTTTAAACGTTAGAAAATTCAAGGTATTTTGTAATTTAAGCGTGCATTTTTCTATCATTTTTCTGTTTAAAAGTTAGAAAATTCAAGGTATTTTGTAATTTAATCGTGCATTTTTCTATGATTTTTCTATTTAAATGTTAGAAAATTCAAGGTATTTTGTAATTTAATCGTGCATTTTTCTATGATTTTTCTGTTTAAATATTAGAAAATTCAAGGTATTTTGTAATTTAATCGTTCATTTTTCTATGATTTTTCTATTTAAATGTTAGAAAATTCAAGGTATTTTGTAATTTAATTGTGCATTTTTCTATGATTTTTCTATTTAAATGTTAGAAAATTCAAGGTATTTTGTAATTTAATTGTGCATTTTTCTATGATTTTTCTGTTTAAATATTAGAAAATTCAAGGTATTTTGTAATTTAATCGTGCATTTTTCTATGATTTTTCTGTTTAAATATTAGAAAATTCAAGGTATTTTGTAATTTAATCGTGCATTTTTCTATGATTTTTCTGTTTAAATGTTAGAAAATTCAAGGTATTTTGTAATTTAATCGTGCATTTTTCTATGATTTTTCTATTTAAATTTTAGAAAATTCAAGGTATTTTGTAATTTAATCGTGCATTTTTCTATGATTTTTCTGTTTAAATATTAGAAAATTCAAGGTATTTTGTAATTTAATCGTGCATTTTTCTATGATTTTTCTGTTTAAACGTTAGAAAATTCAAGGTATTTTGTAATTTAAGCGTGCATTTTTCTATCATTTTTCTGTTTAAAAGTTAGAAAATTCAAGGTATTTTGTAATTTAATCGTGCATTTTTCTATGATTTTTCTATTTAAATGTTAGAAAATTCAAGGTATTTTGTAATTTAATCGTACATTTTTCTATGATTTTTCTGTTTAAATTTTAGAAAATTCAAGGTATTTTGTAATTTAATCGTGCATTTTTCTATCATTTTTCTGTTTAAATATTAGAAAATTCAAGGTATTTTGTAATTTAATCGTGCATTTTTCTATGATTTTTCTATTTAAATGTTAGAAAATTCAAGGTATTTTGTAATTTAATTGTGCATTTTTCTATGATTTTTCTGTTTAAATGTTAGAAAATTCAAGGTATTTTGTAATTTAATCGTGCATTTTTCTATGATTTTTCTATTTAAATGTTAGAAAATTCAAGGTATTTTGTAATTTAATTGTGCATTTTTCTATGATTTTTCTGTTTAAATATTAGAAAATTCAAGGTATTTTGTAATTTAATCGTGCATTTTTCTATGATTTTTCTATTTAAATGTTAGAAAATTCAAGGTATTTTGTAATTTAATCGTGCATTTTTCTATGATTTTTCTGTTTAAATGTTAGAAAATTCAAGGTATTTTGTAATTTAATCGTGCATTTTTCTATGATTTTTCTATTTAAATGTTAGAAAATTCAAGGTATTTTGTAATTTAATCGTGCATTTTTCTATGATTTTTCTGTTTAAATTTTAGAAAATTCAAGGTATTTTGTAATTTAATCGTGCATTTTTCTATCATTTTTCTGTTTAAATATTAGAAAATTCAAGGTATTTTGTAATTTAATCGTTCATTTTTCTATGATTTTTCTATTTAAATGTTAGAAAATTCAAGGTATTTTGTAATTTAATCGTTCATTTTTCTATGATTTTTCTGTTTAAATGTTAGAAAATTCAAGGTATTTTGTAATTTAATCGTGCATTTTTTTAAATGATTTTTCTATTTAAATGTTAGAAAATTCAAGGTATTTTGTAATTTAATCGTGCATTTTTCTATGATTTTTCTGTTTAAACGTTAGAAAATTCAAGGTATTTTGTAATTTAAGCGTGCATTTTTCTATCATTTTTCTGTTTAAAAGTTAGAAAATTCAAGGTATTTTGTAATTTAATCGTGCATTTTTCTATGATTTTTCTATTTAAATGTTAGAAAATTCAAGGTATTTTGTAATTTAATCGTGCATTTTTCTATGATTTTTCTGTTTAAATTTTAGAAAATTCAAGGTATTTTGTAATTTAATCGTGCATTTTTCTATCATTTTTCTGTTTAAATATTAGAAAATTCAAGGTATTTTGTAATTTAATCGTGCATTTTTCTATGATTTTTCTATTTAAATGTTAGAAAATTCAAGGTATTTTGTAATTTAATTGTGCATTTTTCTATGATTTTTCTGTTTAAATGTTAGAAAATTCAAGGTATTTTGTAATTTAATCGTGCATTTTTCTATGATTTTTCTATTTAAATGTTAGAAAATTCAAGGTATTTTGTAATTTAATTGTGCATTTTTCTATGATTTTTCTGTTTAAATGTTAGAAAATTCAAGGTATTTTGTAATTTAATCGTGCATTTTTCTATGATTTTTCTATTTAAATGTTAGAAAATTCAAGGTATTTTGTAATTTAATTGTGCATTTTTCTATGATTTTTCTGTTTAAACGTTAGAAAATTCAAGGTATTTTGTAATTTAATCGTGCATTTTTCTATGATTTTTCTATTTAAATGTTAGAAAATTCAAGGTATTTTGTAATTTAATCGTGCATTTTTCTATGATTTTTCTGTTTAAATGTTAGAAAATTCAAGGTATTTTGTAATTTAATCGTGCATTTTTCTATGATTTTTCTATTTAAATGTTAGAAAATTCAAGGTATTTTGTAATTTAAGCGTGCATTTTTCTATGATTTTTCTATTTAAATGTTAGAAAATTCAAGGTATTTTGTAATTTAAGCGTGCATTTTTCTATGATTTTTCTATTTAAATGTTAGAAAATTCAAGGTATTTTGTAATTTAATCGTGCATTTTTCTATGATTTTTCTATTTAAATGTTAGAAAATTCAAGGTATTTTGTAATTTAAGCGTGCATTTTTCTATGATTTTTCTATTTAAATGTTAGAAAATTCAAGGTATTTTGTAATTTAATCGTGCATTTTTCTATCATTTTTCTGTTTAAACGTTAGAAAATTCAAGGTATTTTGTAATTTAATCGTTCATTTTTCTATCATTTTTCTATTTAAATGTTAGAAAATTCAAGGTATTTTGTAATTTAATTGTGCATTTTTCTATGATTTTTCTGTTTAAACGTTAGAAAATTCAAGGTATTTTGTAATTTAATCGTTCATTTTTCTATGATTTTTCTATTTAAATGTTAGAAAATTCAAGGTATTTTGTAATTTAATCGTTCATTTTTCTATGATTTTTCTGTTTAAATGTTAGAAAATTCAAGGTATTTTGTAATTTAATCGTGCATTTTTTTAAATGATTTTTCTATTTAAATGTTAGAAAATTCAAGGTATTTTGTAATTTAATCGTGCATTTTTCTATGATTTTTCTATTTAAATGTTAGAAAATTCAAGGTATTTTGTAATTTAATCGTGCATTTTTCTATCATTTTTCTGTTTAAATGTTAGAAAATTCAAGGTATTTTGTAATTTAATCGTGCATTTTTCTATCATTTTTCTGTTTAAACGTTAGAAAATTCAAGGTATTTTGTAATTTAAGCGTGCATTTTTCTATCATTTTTCTGTTTAAAAGTTAGAAAATTCAAGGTATTTTGTAATTTAATCGTGCATTTTTCTATGATTTTTCTATTTAAATGTTAGAAAATTCAAGGTATTTTGTAATTTAATCGTGCATTTTTCTATGATTTTTCTGTTTAAATTTTAGAAAATTCAAGGTATTTTGTAATTTAATCGTGCATTTTTCTATCATTTTTCTGTTTAAATATTAGAAAATTCAAGGTATTTTGTAATTTAATCGTGCATTTTTCTATGATTTTTCTATTTAAATGTTAGAAAATTCAAGGTATTTTGTAATTTAATCGTGCATTTTTCTATGATTTTTCTGTTTAAATTTTAGAAAATTCAAGGTATTTTGTAATTTAATCGTGCATTTTTCTATGATTTTTCTGTTTAAATTTTAGAAAATTCAAGGTATTTTGTAATTTAATCGTGCATTTTTCTATCATTTTTCTGTTTAAATATTAGAAAATTCAAGGTATTTTGTAATTTAATTGTGCATTTTTCTATGATTTTTCTGTTTAAATGTTAGAAAATTCAAGGTATTTTGTAATTTAATCGTGCATTTTTCTATGATTTTTCTATTTAAATGTTAGAAAATTCAAGGTATTTTGTAATTTAATTGTGCATTTTTCTATGATTTTTCTGTTTAAATATTAGAAAATTCAAGGTATTTTGTAATTTAATCGTGCATTTTTCTATGATTTTTCTATTTAAATGTTAGAAAATTCAAGGTATTTTGTAATTTAATCGTGCATTTTTCTATCATTTTTCTGTTTAAACGTTAGAAAATTCAAGGTATTTTGTAATTTAAGCGTGCATTTTTCTATCATTTTTCTGTTTAAATGTTAGAAAATTCAAGGTATTTTGTAATTTAATTGTGCATTTTTCTATGATTTTTCTGTTTAAACGTTAGAAAATTCAAGGTATTTTGTAATTTAATCGTGCATTTTTCTATCATTTTTCTGTTTAAATGTTAGAAAATTCAAGGTATTTTGTAATTTAATCGTGCATTTTTCTATGATTTTTCTATTTAAATGTTAGAAAATTCAAGGTATTTTGTAATTTAATCGTGCATTTTTCTATGATTTTTCTGTTTAAACGTTAGAAAATTCAAGGTATTTTGTAATTTAATCGTGCATTTTTCTATCATTTTTCTGTTTAAATGTTAGAAAATTCAAGGTATTTTGTAATTTAATCGTGCATTTTTCTATGATTTTTCTGTTTAAATGTTAGAAAATTCAAGGTATTTTGTAATTTAATCGTGCATTTTTCTATGATTTTTCTATTTAAATGTTAGAAAATTCAAGGTATTTTGTAATTTAATCGTGCATTTTTCTATCATTTTTCTATTTAAATGTTAGAAAATTCAAGGTATTTTGTAATTTAAGCGTGCATTTTTCTATGATTTTTCTATTTAAATGTTAGAAAATTCAAGGTATTTTGTAATTTAATCGTGCATTTTTCTATCATTTTTCTGTTTAAACGTTAGAAAATTCAAGGTATTTTGTAATTTAATCGTTCATTTTTCTATCATTTTTCTATTTAAATGTTAGAAAATTCAAGGTATTTTGTAATTTAATTGTGCATTTTTCTATGATTTTTCTGTTTAAACGTTAGAAAATTCAAGGTATTTTGTAATTTAATCGTTCATTTTTCTATGATTTTTCTATTTAAATGTTAGAAAATTCAAGGTATTTTGTAATTTAATCGTTCATTTTTCTATGATTTTTCTGTTTAAATGTTAGAAAATTCAAGGTATTTTGTAATTTAATCGTGCATTTTTTTAAATGATTTTTCTATTTAAATGTTAGAAAATTCAAGGTATTTTGTAATTTAATCGTGCATTTTTCTATGATTTTTCTATTTAAATGTTAGAAAATTCAAGGTATTTTGTAATTTAATCGTGCATTTTTCTATCATTTTTCTGTTTAAATGTTAGAAAATTCAAGGTATTTTGTAATTTAATCGTGCATTTTTCTATCATTTTTCTGTTTAAACGTTAGAAAATTCAAGGTATTTTGTAATTTAAGCGTGCATTTTTCTATCATTTTTCTGTTTAAAAGTTAGAAAATTCAAGGTATTTTGTAATTTAATCGTGCATTTTTCTATGATTTTTCTATTTAAATGTTAGAAAATTCAAGGTATTTTGTAATTTAATCGTGCATTTTTCTATGATTTTTCTGTTTAAATTTTAGAAAATTCAAGGTATTTTGTAATTTAATCGTGCATTTTTCTATCATTTTTCTGTTTAAATATTAGAAAATTCAAGGTATTTTGTAATTTAATCGTGCATTTTTCTATGATTTTTCTATTTAAATGTTAGAAAATTCAAGGTATTTTGTAATTTAATCGTGCATTTTTCTATGATTTTTCTGTTTAAATTTTAGAAAATTCAAGGTATTTTGTAATTTAATCGTGCATTTTTCTATGATTTTTCTGTTTAAATTTTAGAAAATTCAAGGTATTTTGTAATTTAATCGTGCATTTTTCTATCATTTTTCTGTTTAAATATTAGAAAATTCAAGGTATTTTGTAATTTAATTGTGCATTTTTCTATGATTTTTCTGTTTAAATGTTAGAAAATTCAAGGTATTTTGTAATTTAATCGTGCATTTTTCTATGATTTTTCTATTTAAATGTTAGAAAATTCAAGGTATTTTGTAATTTAATTGTGCATTTTTCTATGATTTTTCTGTTTAAATATTAGAAAATTCAAGGTATTTTGTAATTTAATCGTGCATTTTTCTATGATTTTTCTATTTAAATGTTAGAAAATTCAAGGTATTTTGTAATTTAATCGTGCATTTTTCTATGATTTTTCTGTTTAAATGTTAGAAAATTCAAGGTATTTTGTAATTTAATCGTGCATTTTTCTATGATTTTTCTATTTAAATGTTAGAAAATTCAAGGTATTTTGTAATTTAATCGTGCATTTTTCTATCATTTTTCTGTTTAAACGTTAGAAAATTCAAGGTATTTTGTAATTTAATCGTGCATTTTTCTATCATTTTTCTGTTTAAATGTTAGAAAATTCAAGGTATTTTGTAATTTAATTGTGCATTTTTCTATGATTTTTCTGTTTAAACGTTAGAAAATTCAAGGTATTTTGTAATTTAATCGTGCATTTTTCTATCATTTTTCTGTTTAAATGTTAGAAAATTCAAGGTATTTTGTAATTTAATCGTGCATTTTTCTATGATTTTTCTATTTAAATGTTAGAAAATTCAAGGTATTTTGTAATTTAATCGTGCATTTTTCTATCATTTTTCTGTTTAAACGTTAGAAAATTCAAGGTATTTTGTAATTTAATCGTTCATTTTTCTATCATTTTTCTATTTAAATGTTAGAAAATTCAAGGTATTTTGTAATTTAATTGTGCATTTTTCTATGATTTTTCTGTTTAAACGTTAGAAAATTCAAGGTATTTTGTAATTTAAGCGTGCATTTTTCTATCATTTTTCTATTTAAATGTTAGAAAATTCAAGGTATTTTGTAATTTAATCGTGCATTTTTCTATCATTTTTCTGTTTTGTTATACGTGGGCAAAGGCCATGCCTAGCCACGCCCCCTCGCGCGGAGCAGGAGGATAGAAGACGGATCGTCAGTTGGGTCGTGTGCGGGTCTACGGTGAGGTGGACCTCGGGTTCCCTCTCTTTATCCTTTTCTCTAATGTAATCATATCTCATAACTATATTTAACCTTATATGTAATCACTGTATCTTAACCACTTATATATTTAATCATAACCTTTTAGTCTAATAAACCTATATAATCAGAACTCGTATATAACCAAGGAAAGCACGATCTCTCCCTTTGATTTGGAACCCGAAGGGAGGGTCGTGTAACGTGGAGGTCCGCACCTTGAGGAGATGTTTCTCAGAGACACTCTCCGATAGGTAGACTGAAAGATTGGTAATATGAGATACACATGCTGTTTAGGAGTAGGCTAGGCTAATGTTTCTAGTGATTTCATCATTTTAAACGACCGTATTATTCGCTATTCTCCCTATTTATTCCCTATTTGCCACGGAGAAGCTGTTCTACGGGAGCCGATGCCGACGTCAGAGGTCCTGCATTCATCAAAACTCGTCCCAGAGTGCAGGTTCAGTGAGTTTAATTTGATTATTTGTTTTACTCCTTGAGAGATTCTGAGAGACCGGCAAATGCCGAGAGAATCTGGGCTTACTCTGGTTGGTTGTATTGTTATGAGACATAGATAGCGCTATCACCGTTTGCGATTATTTGTAATGTGTTCACTGTTTCTTGTTGTAGTTTATCTAAATTCGCGCGCAATATTTCAGTTTTTGACAGATCAGTATGCAGATTCATCTAATGGTAAGCAACACGAGGGGGATGTAGTCCACTCGGTGTCTCTTTTATTGTTTAAAAACCTCTGACGGATGATTTAAATTGGAAAATATTAGACGTGTTGGCAGCTGGTACGGCCAGTTTAATAAGTCCCGCAGGCAAAACGTCGATGTCCGGACATTTCGTTTGTTTATTTGTACGCATGTTTGTATTCTCTCACCATATTACTTTTTCTAACCGATTGCATGAAGAAAATTTAGGAATCCAATGACACTTTGTTCGTTTGAATTGCACGAAAGTCTCACGCTGTTTGATGAATACCAGCTGTTGACCTGACCCGAGCAGACTCGTTTCCACGATCTGCTCGCCAGACGGTTTATGGTCGGATTCGTCAAAGAGGCTCACTGTCATTCAATGCCGGATTATGGCGCAATAAATCTCGCTATTAATCCGCCATCGATACTTCACCTGATGTGTAAGAATGTTCTTATTTCTTTGCACATCTGTCATTACACCTGACGGATTATCCTTTGGGAAAGAGAACAGGACCACAAGGAATGCGCATGTAAACATTCTCTACAGAGACAGATGTTTTTCACCGGTTCTAGTGTGATCGGCGACACAATGGATGGACGCATCTTTGTGAGGGTAGTTCAGAGATACCCGCTCTACGATCTTCTCGACTTGCATCGGACACGGCTCTTTCCGGTCATGCTAACTGAGGCACTTTCCGATACAATTTCCTTGTTTTCACTATCACCTACCCCACCCAACTCAACTCACCCAACACAATTGCATGTTATGGTCCCACTTTGTTGGCAGGTTTCTTTCCAACAAGAGTTACTATTAACTATTGCACAGTCTTGATTTTTGAATAGTTTCAACGCTTTGGTTTTCAGTTGAACAATTGATCAAACCACCGAGCAATCTTATCAATGAGCATCATGTACAGAAATGGATGAGATCTACTGGCCAATCGGAATGGAAATCGACATATCGACAATCAATCCCACCATCATTAGGAATAAAACAATACGCTGACGACCTGAAATTATATACATCATTTAACCGAAACGCACCCACCAATTCAGCAGTACTGCAAGAAGGAATAAACTCGGTCGTAAACTGGTCTCAGCGGCATCTCCTCACGCTTAACTCCGCTAAAACTGTCTGCATATCACTAGGAAAAAGAGCCACTCATCTAAAATACACAGTCAGTGACGTGGAAGTAACACGTGCAGACGAGGTCAAGGACCTTGGATTCACGCTAACACCTAACCTCAAATTTGACTCCCATTGGAAATTGGCTATTAAAAAGGCAAACTTCATGCAGTCCATTCTATTTAAATCATTCTACTCAAGCCGCCCAGATATACTATGCTTCCTATTTAAGACGTTTGTTCGTCCCCTGTTAGACTACGGTACCCCTATCAGCTCTCCCCACAGTAAGCAGCTAATAAAAACCATTGAAGCGGTCCAAAATAACTTCACCCGTAGAGTAATGTTTCGTATCAACAACGGTTTTATGCTCCGCGAAGACCCAGCCTATCAGAATGCAGAACAGCGCTGCTCCGAGTTCAAATTGGAGAGTCTCGAAAATCGTAGAGCTGTGCTAGACAGGAAATTTCTTAGAAAACTGCTTATCGGCAAAATAGACATCCCCACCACCGATCTCTTCACTATCAATCACTTTAACAATCGCAAATCTAAAACATCTTTCCACTGGAAGACGCCAAAAACCTACCATAGGCAAAATTACTTCGTTCACCGCACTCTTTCAGCACTGACCAAACAGGCTACACAAACCAACGCAGGTCAGGCTCAGTCTCAGGTCGTCCCCTCCCTTTGTCCCCCTATTCCCTAACCCCCAACTGTTTTAGTACTGTAATATTTGTCCCCACTTCCACGTTCCTCGAGTGCGTATTTTAATAAATAAATAAATAAATAAATAAATAAATATCAGGAAGAATGTAGCAGTCACGAAAAGAGGAATCACTGTTTGAATGGAAGGATGTATGCTGTTGCACGGAAGGATGGATGATGTCGGAAAGAAGAATGAAGCCATTGGAACGAGAGGAGAATGCTGTCAATCGAGAGGATTTGCTGTTGAAACGATTTTGACAGTTTGCAAGAATTGTTATCATACTGCATAGGAATTGGACTATTGTTGATGATTTCTCATTGATGAGAAACGGAAGCCATCTGGCTGAACTTTCATCCAGAAGGAACTTTGGTTTCTGATGGATTGTTGCGAGTTATCAACTTCAATGGTACCGTTCGTATGGTTTGTTGGTCATCATCAGATGTTATCAAAATCAAGATGAAGAATGGATATGCTGACCTAGGAGCATTATCAAAATTGGAAATTGGAACTGTCATCACCCAGGACAGTTTCCAGTGAAAGAAGAAGGAATTGATACTTTCAATCTGATAGACGTGCTACATCAAACGTCTCGACTATTCCCCATCGAAGGAAGTTACTCATTCGATTGCGGATATTTTCACGGAAGAATTATTTCTAAAGTGGAATTCAGAAGTTTTACTGATTAACTATGGACCGCGCTTCGTAACAACTCTGCGAAGTTTTGGATACATTGGTTATCAGTCACAAGCTCACTGTCTCGTTTTGCACATTTGATAACGGACCAGTGAAGCTCACGCATCGAATAATTGAAGTTTTCACAACGTTCGACGACTTATCTTCGGGAATAACTTTTTTTTTTTTCAAATAATGTATTACTACTGGCGAAGTTTCAAGATCTACACGAAGAAATCAGAATACGAATCGCGGAAGAAGATGAGAAATCTAATAAGCTGCACTACACGAATAGACGAGGAAATGCCTGGAACACCAATTGCTGATATGGAAAATGCCGAAGTCAACTTCGAACGAATGATAGAAAAAGGAGCAATGGTGAAGCTGACAACGAGATCGAGTCACCAGGAAGCAGAAATGGACAAGGAAGTGTACAACGCCAAGGATCGAATTGATTACGTGGATTGATGGATTTGTTTTTGTTTTTCTTTAGTTTTGATTGTAATTTAGTCTAGTAGTAAGATTTTCTTTTAGAGTAGTAGTTCAATCACTAATCTAAGTTTTCAGTAATTTTTTTTTTGTCATTATAATCACTTATAAGTTTCAGTATTGAGTTACTATTCTATCTTCTCTGTTATCTCTATCTACTCTCTCTATCTCATAATTTTCAGTCATTCACGGGATCTCTTGGAAAGTCTCACCGGAAAACTAAACACCCCACTGACAAGAAGCAGACAAGCTGAACTCCTCGCGCATTCTGAAGATCACTCCCACCAATCGAGCCATTTTTTTTCAACCACCCCTCATGTGCATTCGACAACGGACAAGATCATCGAACTCATCGGATCACATCAAGGACATCAGCCGACCCTCATCATCATCATCACTGGATCGCTGATAGCTGATGTTCGAGCGAGGGCGCTCGACTTGTGGGAATGGGGGATGTTATACGTGGGCAAAGGCCATGCCTAGCCACGCCCCCTCGCGCGGAGCAGGAGGATAGAAGACGGATCGTCAGTTGGGTCGTGTGCGGGTCTACGGTGAGGTGGACCTCGGGTTCCCTCTCTTTATCCTTTTCTCTAATGTAATCATATCTCATAACTATATTTAACCTTATATGTAATCACTGTATCTTAACCACTTATATATTTAATCATAACCTTTTAGTCTAATAAACCTATATAATCAGAACTCGTATATAACCAAGGAAAGCACGATCTCTCCCTTTGATTTGGAACCCGAAGGGAGGGTCGTGTAACGGTTTAAACGTTAGAAAATTCAAGGTATTTTGTAATTTAATCGTGCATTTTTCTATCATTTTTCTGTTTAAATGTTAGAAAATTCAAGGTATTTTGTAATTTAATCGTGCATTTTTCTATGATTTTTCTATTTAAATGTTAGAAAATTCAAGGTATTTTGTAATTTAATCGTGCATTTTTCTATCATTTTTCTGTTTAAACGTTAGAAAATTCAAGGTATTTTGTAATTTAAGCGTGCATTTTTCTATCATTTTTCTGTTTAAATGTTAGAAAATTCAAGGTATTTTGTAATTTAATTGTTACGTTTCGTGAACGTAATATAAAAAAGCAATAATTTATATCAAATAATAAAAGAAAATGAAGTACAACTCAGCGGGGAAAAGAACAGAACAACGAGATTTCTCACTTAGAAAAAGGGTGATTAAAAGTCCGCAATTGTTGCGTCACGGTGTACGCACAAGCGCGTCATAACATACGACATTGCTACAGTATCCAACACCTCCCTTGTTTGGATAGGAACAAGGAGACAGAAGCAAGAGACCATGAGGGGGGAGCTCGGTTGACTTGTGAACTCAAATAGCAGCATGATGGTCGGGTGAGGTGTACGAGGGGTGTCCGGTTGACTTGTGGACAGAGGAACGAAGAAGGTTCGGGTGACGTGTGAACCACGGTTCGGGATAGATGACGGCTGTGTGTGGAACCAATAGCAGAATACGCATCGGCGGAACGAACAATAAAATTAGAACTACGGGGATCTAAAAACTTGACAAAATAACTAAATCTCAGAAATAGGGAACCTACTAACCTAGACTACAAAATCAATAAATTACAACGAGAGAACAACAACGACATTACAACGAAAATAAAGAAGAATTACAACGACGATCGAATCCAAGGACGACGGCGGCGGCAGCAGCAGACGATTGAACTTGACGACGACGATTACTTCCGATTGTTTCTCCTCGTAGATGCAGTGTGCGAGGGATCAAAGCGAACGATTGGCTTTGGAACACGAGTTGATCTTCGAAGCGGTGGAGCAGCAACAGTAGAGACGGGATTTGTGGATGCAGTAACGATTGGCGTGGAGGTAGGTGGTGTTGCGACGACAACGGCACGAGGCGGATTGGAGACGACAACAGGAACGGGAATGAGCGACGGTTTCGGCTTTGACGGCGGTTGCTGCTCGGCTGGTTGATGATCACTGGCACCTGCAACGATCTTCTTGAGAGGAACAGCGAAAACATCGCTGAGCAGCGACAAGGGAATAACCCGCGACGTCTCGGAAACCTCCCGGCTCAACAATTGATTCGCATGGAATCGTTTTTCCTTACCGTTGACTTCCACTTCGTACATTACCTGACCTAGGGCTCTTTTGACTACACCATCGGCCCAGCTCCACGAATTTCTCTTGAACACTTTCGCGGAGACTTGCTCTCCAACAGAGAAACTTCTGGCGACGGCTCCGTGCTTGCGATCGAAGTGCTCCTTCATGGAGACTTCTCGGAGATCCTTCTCCAACGCCCCGGAATCATCCGACGGCTTCATCAACGTCAGTCGCGTCCGCAACTGTCTACCAACGTGTACTTCGGCGGGAGACTTCCCGTCGAGAACTTCCATCGGTGTCGAGCGATAGTACATCAGGAACTCGTCCAGAATCGATTGCGACACCGGTCCCTCCCCTTTTAACTTTCTCAATCCTCGTTTCAGCGTGTCTACGAAACGCTCAGCTAGTCCATTGGACTGGGGATGGTACGTGCATTTTTCTATGATTTTTCTATTTAAATGTTAGAAAATTCAAGGTATTTTGTAATTTAATCGTGCATTTTTCTATGATTTTTCTGTTTAAATTTTAGAAAATTCAAGGTATTTTGTAATTTAATCGTGCATTTTTCTATGATTTTTCTATTTAAATGTTAGAAAATTCAAGGTATTTTGTAATTTAATCGTGCATTTTTCTATGATTTTTCTATTTAAATGTTAGAAAATTCAAGGTATTTTTTTAATTTAATCGTGCATTTTTTTAAATGATTTTTCTGTTTAAATGTTAGAAAATTCAAGGTATTTTGTAATTTAATCGTGCATTTTTCTATCATTTTTCTGTTTAAACGTTAGAAAATTCAAGATATTTTTTAGATTAATCGTGCATGTTTCTATGATTTTTCTGTTTAAATGTTAGAAAGTTCAAGATATTTTTCAATTTAATTGTGCATTTTTCTATGATTTTTCTGTTTTTAAATGTTAGAAAATTCAAGGTCTTTTTTAATTCAATCGTGCATGTTTCTATCATTTTTCTGTTTAAATGTTAGAAAATTCAAGAAATTTTTTAATTTAATCGTGCATTTTTCTATGATTTTTCTATTTAAATGTTAGAAAATTCAAGGTATTTTTTTAATTTAATCGTGCATTTTTTTAAATGATTTTTCTGTTTAAATGTTAGAAAATTCAAGGTGTTTTTTTAATTTTATCGTGCATTTTTCTATGATTTTTCTGTTTAAATGTTAGAAAATTCAAGGTATTTTATAATTTGATCTTAAACAAGTGACTGCCGTGATTCGATATCATTTTGGCCGTTTTTTGAATCAAAATCACCAACATTTTTAGCATCCATAAGTTTTTTCCATCGCATCGTCCCTGTTTTTTTCGCATTTCGAATGTTCATGAATTTCAAATATTCAAAGTGTTAATACACTTAATAGTACACTCAATTTCACTTTGATAATCAGAAAACATAGTAAACTTTTTAGAACAATTGTGTTTATTTTATAATAAATTAAAAAATTTTAGAGGAGATGGGGAAAAAGGAAGGTGAGATAGGGGAAGGGGAAAAAAAAAGGAAAAACTAAGAATAAAAAACGACGCGACGGTCTTCTTTTCCTCGTTCTTCCCCTCCTTTTGCTTCTTCTTCTTATCGTCTTCTTCTTCTGCAGTCTCGGTGATCGGCTTCTCCGCGACGTGCTCCTCGGCGACTTGGGCATCCGCGGCCTCCTTGTCTGGAAATTGACGATTTCTGCCGTTGTTTCAAACCATAAGAGTCTCTTTAACTTTTCTAGTCATTGGAGAATTGTTTCAGTTTTTCCAAAATTTGTCGAATATACAGACATTTTTGAGAATATGCCCTTTATTTGGAATTCTGCAAGACTTTGACAGGAGTTTTGAAGAAACTTGACGATTTTTCTAAAAACAAAACTCACATCTTCCTCGCCCTGCGGCTTAGCCTGACATCTTCTAGCCGGTTTTATTCCGGTACTTCCAGTCGACGACGAAGATTCGCGCGTCGTCTGACGACGTTTGCGAGTTCTCTTCGACTTCGGCGCCGGAAAGTACTCCTCGTCCTCCTCTTCGTCCTCGTCCTCTTCCATCGATCTGTTGATGGTGGATCTGTTGGAGCCGTTGCCTCTGTAGAATTCCGAAGTGCCTGCGAGCGGCATGTCGACGTTCGGGTAAACGGAACGATGAGCGTACGGAATCGACGGATCCGTGTATGGAAGCGGCTGCTGCGAATACGGTGGCGATGGGGTCGATGGTCCGTAGTTGCCGCCATAGTTGTAGTGCTTGTAGGCGTGCTGTTGCGGATTCTGCTGGTTGTAATGGAGTGCGCCGGAGACGGCGAATCCGTTGTCGATGTTTTCCATCTTGATTTCGCCGATCAGATCTTCGGCCTTTGGCTCCGTTGGTGAGGACCGCAGATGATGGCGGGTGTTCTGAAAATAAGATAGATTAGCTTGCGGAAAGGTTTGTTTTCGATTACGATTGCATGTTTTCGAAAGTTTGCACCGCGGTATGTAAATATTTTTGCGTCATTTTAACAGAAAATTTTAAAGAAAAAAATTAAAGTAAAAAAAAGATTTTTTCTTGTTTACAAAGGGATGATTTTCACCCAGGTACACTTTTTGATACTGTTTAGTTTTTGAGATATTTCGTCTTGGTGTGTTTAAAATTTTAAGCGAAATTGATGGTTTTTGAGAAAAATCTCTTTTACCCGGTAAACTGCGGGAGCATTTTTGAGCGAAAACCTGATTTTTTTATATTTAAATTCAAAAACCATGCTTCGAACTGTTCGGAATTCCAGCCGGTGAGAATTTTTTTCGAAAAGCTCAAAGAAAAAGGGCACTGCCACGAGGTGAGACTTGTGATTCGTATGATTCACTTTTGCTGACTCATCGAGGGGTTTGTTTTGAAAAGCTTAAATCGATAAATCGTGCAAAATACAAATTCCAACTTGAAAAACCGGAAACAATAGGCAAAAAGCACAAGAAACACGCACGATATCAGTCGGCACGGTAGGTGTTTTGCAGCGTATCTCTCAACTGACTCATCCGACGAGAGAGCGTGTGTGCCGAGAGAGACGCAGACAAGAAGCGTCAGGAAGATGAATGGCGGCCGAGTGATAAGGAACTGCGTTTGACGAGGAAGGGGAAACGGTTTTTTTCTCGAAAAAACACGATGAACTGGATTTTCGAAGAAGAGGGTTGCGTTGAGGAAAACACAAAAATTCACGATCTTTCTTGCAAGATCTCAAATACAAATGTTTCTCGAAAGAAAACTCAGTTTAATTGTGACTTTTTATCAAGAAAATGTGAAAAAGGGCAATGGAACTGATAAAAGTTAACGTTTTTTCCTGAAAGCTGCGAGAAAAATAAGTGAAAAAGGCAGCGAGCGGGACGGGCGTGCGCCAAGACTGATTTCAGACTATCTGCCGGGGAGGCGCAAGAAACGGTCGGTCTGCGGCTCACAACTTCCACACTCTCTCGCAGGCTTTCTCGGCCACGCCCATCGTTTTTGTTTTTGTTTCAAGATCACGAATTCTTCGGGTCGATAACATTTTTTTTTTGCAGATTGATGTTGACTCACCTCGTATGGATAGTGCTGGAGAGGTTTGATGGTGTCGGTGGCGGCCTTCTTCTTAGAAACCTTCATAGCTGCAAAGCATCATCTTCGAGAGGAGAAAATCAGGAAAAGAATCGAAAATCAAAAAGAAAGAAAAAACAAAAATATTGCTGCGAGACCCGAAGACAAAAATCGTCATGCGCCTTTAAGATACGGTAGGTTGGGAGTTATCAATCACGAACGAAAAGTGCTCATTTCAAATATTATCTTGATCTTTGTGTTAAAACACTCACCATGTGCACCTCTATTTTTCCGAGGAGTGACATCCATTCTCCATTGTAGCAATGAAATCAGAAGCCAGTCTCCAGTGTTTCCATTAATCGGTGGGAATTCAGTGATGAATCGGG
This sequence comes from Caenorhabditis macrosperma, assembly GCA_963932285.1. Lineage (NCBI taxonomy): Eukaryota > Metazoa > Nematoda > Chromadorea > Rhabditida > Rhabditidae > Caenorhabditis > Caenorhabditis macrosperma. Next base: position 23,727,437 of record OZ010618.1, on the reverse strand, counting down.
GAAGTGCCCATATCAGGGCTCTGTAGGGAAGTCAACCCGTCTGGGGACTCGCGGGGGGAAAGAATGAAGGGGCGAGTGAGTGATGAACGCGCGCGATGCGGCGAGAGGAGGAGACGCAGAGAATGCGAGAGAGTATACAATAGTGAGAGACCCTGGCCTTACCGCAGTCTGTGGGCAGTGAGTGTGTCGCATGTTGTGACGGCGTAGAGACGCAGACGAGCAGAAGCAGTAGTTGATGTGTTCTCTGGTGTGTGTCACGGCCGCATTCGTATTTGCACAGAGAGAGAGAGGGGCGTCGGGGGAATCAGTGAGGGCATATGGGAAGTGTCTATCCTCCCGTTACAAAGGCTGACAAGGATCACTCCTATTATGTAACGGGGGTTTTTATGAAAGTAGGGGTATCGGTGGTACAATTAGAGGCGTAAACACCCATAATGAGAAATTGCTGCGTCGGACCTCTTTCTGGAGTTAAGGCCAAACAAATGTTCCAAAAAACCCAAACTTCAACTTTGAAAAACCATTACTCTCTTCAAAATGGCCTTTGTTTGCTGTTCGAAAAACCAAAACGTCGGTTATCTTTTCTAGTTAACAGTCCACTTGTATTTTTTCCATCAAACTATCAGTACATAGATATTAAAAATTATCACTTTTCTCATAGTGATCAAGCCTTATCCCAAAAACAGACAAGTTGAATGTGCTTCCATTCGATTTGCCATCTAATGGTGAGCATTTTCCCTACGTACCTATATACTGGTCTCTATTCGAGGAAATACGGTAATATAAGAGATACCGACCCCCCCCCCCAACTTTCATGAAAACCCCCGCGTGTTTTTGGCAGCTTTTGTAATGGGAGGATACACACTTCCCATTTGCCCTCACTCATTCCCCCGACGCCCCTCTCTCTCTGTGCGAACACGTATGCGGCCGTGACACACACCAGAGAACACATCACCCACTGCTTCTGCTCGTCTGCGTCTCTACGCCGTCACAACATGCGACACACTCACTGCCCACAGACTGCGGTAAGGCCAGACACGTCCTCTCACGATTGTGTACTCTCTCGCATGTCCTTATTGCCGCATTGCCTGCGGACACCAGTCGGCCATTCATTCTTTCCTCATCCCGAGTCCCCAGACGGGTTGACTGCCCCCAGAGTCCTGATATGGGCTCTTCACCGATGCATCACTGAATTCACAACGATTAATGGCCTTCAGAGCCCTGAAATAGGCTCTTCCCCGATTCATCACTGAATTCCCCTCGATTAATGGTAAAACTGGAGACTGGTAAGCTTTTTTTCCAATTTGTCATGAGAAAAATGCGTGTTCTGAGTCACAATTTTGAAATAAGTTATGGTAGGTATTATCGTTGAATCTCAAAATCGGAGTCGACAAAAAAAATTCAAACGCGCGCGTGAGATATCTCGCAGCGGAGAATCAAAATGTAAACGGCGAAGCGTGCTGCGCCTTTAAAGCCCGACTACGGTAGGTGCCGATAATTAATTTCTTGTTTTCGACTCGATTCACTCAATTTCAGCGGTTTTTCAACCGTTTTTCACGGAAAATACACTTTAAGTGCTTTTTTTACAGGAAAAAGCGCGAAAAACGTTCGAAAAACCGCTGAAATTGAGTGAATCGAGTGGAAAACAAGAAATTAATTATCAGCACCTACCGTAGTCGGGCTTTAAAGGCGCAGCACGCTTCGCCGTTTACATTTTGATTCTCCGCTGCGAGATATCTCACGCGCGCGTTTGAATTTTTTTGTCGACTCCGATTTTGAGATTTAACGATAATACATTCGTTTCTCAGTGATTCTTTAATGTTTGATGATTTCGTACAATACTAACACAGAAATCAAGACAATATTCGAAATGAGCAATCATAGGAAATAAGTTTTTGACAAAAATCAAACAAATGTTTTCATATCTTCAAAATGCCGTTAGTTTCGAAAACGCTTTGCAAAGTATAAACAGTACATGAGAGAAAACTTGCCGTGCTGACAGAAGAGTTGTTGACGATGGCACGCGAAGGCCCGAACGGTGCATTAGGAGGTTTCCGAAACGGTGCCTAGTTCTTTCATGGACTTGTGCCTCGAGAACTCTTGTCTAAGTAACTAAAACGTTTGTTTTACAGCTGCTCGCAGCTCCCAGCTGTACTCTCCGGCCAAAGAGCAACTGGTGTGCACTTATCATGCCAATACAATGGTGACAGAGCCGACGGCCAAGAAAAAGGGTGAGTTGAGATTTTAATTTGCGAACGAACGTCACAACTCATTAATTTCCAGACGAGCGGATCATCGTCGCGGAGGCAAACTCAACAGCGACGAATGCACCGTCGAGGCGACCGAAGCCGTCGAGGCGATTGCCGCGTTTCCTGCCAACACCACTCCGAATTTCGACAGGAATGCGATTGACAACAGTAAGTCCTTTATCTCATTTGCCAAATCAGTTTGTCGTTCAGTGTTCAACTTCGCGATGCCACTATACATGGATCAAATGAGACAGGCGGAGGAAGAGACGGAGAAGAAAGAAGTAGCGTCGAACGAGCAAAAGGAAGTGAAGGAGGAGTCAAACGTCGACGACTGAAATATCAACATCTACTATGGTAAGCAATTGTCTCGGTTCTCAGCCCAATGATCACTTTTTAGGGTTAAACCGAAGTGAGGGCAAGGAGTTCTGCCACCAACAGTTTTCAATTATACAGTTGTTTCTTTCAAAATTAAAATAAAGACAACTTCTCTAAAAGTTTACTGTGTTTTCTGCTTATCAAAGTGAAACGAAGTGTATTAACGACGCTTTGCATATTTGAACTCGTTCGTAGAGAAATATATTCTCCCAGAGGAGTCGGTTTTTCATTCGTTCATTCCGTCCGTCCGTCTGTCCGTCCGCACGTTTTTTACGAATTTCTCGGGAACAGAAACGAAATACATTTCCAAAACGCAAAATCCAGCTGGAGTGACGGCGTTAGCCGGTGCAAAAAGGTGTCAGAACGAAAAATCAACCTCAAAATTGTTTTGGAAAATTATTGTCCGTTCATTTCTCTGAAAAACGAGCTCCAGTGAGAGTATCTGAAAATACCAGTTTTTCTTTTATTTTCCAGATTTATGCAATTTTTAAATTAACCTGAATTAAATATTAAACTCCAAAAGTATAACTTCAACAGGTTTGAAATACAAATGGACTGTTGAGAACATAGAATAAAATTTAAATTTTTCCGATTGCTGGAAAGGGAGAAATACCAGTTTTTTATTTATTTTCCAGATTTATGCAATTTTTTATTTAACCTGAATTAAATATTAAATTCCAAAAGTATAAATTTAACAGGTTTGGGATACAAATGGACTGTTGAGAACATATAATTAAATTTAAATTTTTCCGATTGCTGGAAAGGGAGAATTACCAGTTTTTTATTTATTTTCCAGATTTATGCAATTTTTTAATTAACCTGAATTGAATATTAAATTCCAAAAGTATAATTTCAACACGTTTGGAATACAAATGGACTGTTGAGAACATATAATAAAATTTAAATTTTTCCGATTGCTGGAAAGGGAGAATTACCAGTTTTTTATTTATTTTCCAGATTTATGCAATTTTTTAATTAACCTGAATTAAATATTAAATTCCAAAAGTATAAATTTAACAGGTTTGGGATACAAATGGACTGTTGAGAACATAGAATTAAATTTAAATTTTTCCGATTGCTGGAAAGGGAGAATTATCAGTTTTTTATTTATTTTCCAGATTTATGCAATTTTTTATTTAACCTGAATTAAATATTAAATTCCAGAAGTATAAATTTAACAGGTTTGGGATACAAATGGACTGTTGAGAACATATAATTAAATTTAAATTTTTCCGATTGCTGGAAAGGGAGAATTACCAGTTTTTTATTTATTTTCCAGATTTATGCAATTTTTTATTTAACCTGAATTAAATATTAAATTCCAAAAATATAATTTCAGTAGGTTTAGGATACAAATGGACTGTTGAGAACATAGAATAAAATTTAAATTTTTCCGATTGCTGGAAAGGGAGAATTACCAGTTTTTCTTTTATTTTCCAGATTTATGCAATTTTTTATTTAACCTGAATTAAATATTAAATTCCAAAAGTATAAATTTAACAGATTTGGGATACAAATGGACTGTTGAGAACATAGAACAAAATTTAAATTTTTCCCATTGCTGGAAAGGGAGAATTACCAGTTTTTCTTTTATTTTCCAGATTTATGCAATTTTTCAATTAACCTGAATTAAATATTAAATTCCAAAAGTATAAATTTAACAGGTTTGGGATACAAATGGACTGTTGAGAACATAGAACAAAATTTAAATTTTTCCGATTGCTGGAAAGGGAGAATTACCAGTTTTTTATTTATTTTCCAGATTTATGCAATTTTTTATTTAACCTGAATTAAATATTAAATTCCAAAAATATAATTTCAGTAGGTTTAGGATACAAATGGACTGTTGAGAACATAGAATAAAATTTAAATTTTTCCGATTGCTGGAAAGGGAGAATTACCAGTTTTTCTTTTATTTTCCAGATTTATGCAATTTTTTATTTAACCTGAATTAAATATTAAATTCCAAAAGTATAAATTTAACAGATTTGGGATACAAATGGACTGTTGAGAACATAGAACAAAATTTAAATTTTTCCCATTGCTGGAAAGGGAGAATTACCAGTTTTTCTTTTATTTTCCAGATTTATGCAATTTTTCAATTAACCTGAATTAAATATTAAATTCCAAAAGTATAAATTTAACAGGTTTGGGATACAAATGGACTGTTGAGAACATAGAACAAAATTTAAATTTTTCCGATTGCTGGAAAGGGAGAATTACCAGTTTTTTATTTATTTTCCAGATTTATGCAATTTTTTATTTAACCTGAATTAAATATTAAATTCCAAAAGTATAAATTTAACAGGTTTGGGATACAAATGGACTGTTGAGAACATAGAATTAAATTTAAATTTTTCCGATTGCTGGAAAGGGAGAATTACCAGTTTTTTATTTATTTTCCAGATTTATGCAATTTTTTATTTAACCTGAATTAAATATTAAATTCCAAAAGTATAAATTTAACAGGTTTGGGATACAAATGGACTGTTGAGAACATAGAATTAAATTTAAATTTTTCCGATTGCTGGAAAGGGAGAATTACCAGTTTTTTATTTATTTTCCAGATTTATGCAATTTTTTATTTAACCTGAATTAAATATTAAATTCCAAAAGTATAAATTTAACAGGTTTGGGATACAAATGGACTGTTGAGAACATAGAATTAAATTTAAATTTTTCCGATTGCTGGAAAGGGAGAGTTACCAGTTTTTCTTTTATTTTCCAGATTTATGCAATTTTTTATTTAACCTGAATTGAATATTAAATTCCAAAAGTATAATTTCAACACGTTTGGAATACAAATGGACTGTTGAGAACATAGAATAAAATTTAAATTTTTCCGATTGCTGGAAAGGGAGAATTACCAGTTTTTTATTTATTTTCCAGATTTATGCAATTTTTTAATTAACCTGAATTGAATATTAAATTCCAAAAGTATAAATTTAACAGGTTTGGGATACAAATGGACTGTTGAGAACATAGAATTAAATTTAAATTTTTCCGATTGCTGGAAAGGGAGAATTACCAGTTTTTTATTTATTTTCCAGATTTATGCAATTTTTTATTTAACCTGAATTAAATATTAAATTCCAAAAGTATAAATTTAACAGGTTTGGGATACAAATGGACTGTTGAGAACATAGAATTAAATTTAAATTTTTCCGATTGCTGGAAAGGGAGAATTACCAGTTTTTTATTTATTTTCCAGATTTATGCAATTTTTTATTTAACCTGAATTAAATATTAAATTCCAAAAGTATAAATTTAACAGGTTTGGGATACAAATGGACTGTTGAGAACATAGAATTAAATTTAAATTTTTCCGATTGCTGGAAAGGGAGAGTTACCAGTTTTTCTTTTATTTTCCAGATTTATGCAATTTTTTATTTAACCTGAATTGAATATTAAATTCCAAAAGTATAATTTCAACACGTTTGGAATACAAATGGACTGTTGAGAACATAGAATAAAATTTAAATTTTTCCGATTGCTGGAAAGGGAGAATTACCAGTTTTTTATTTATTTTCCAGATTTATGCAATTTTTTAATTAACCTGAATTGAATATTAAATTCCAAAAGTATAAATTTAACAGGTTTGGGATACAAATGGACTGTTGAGAACATAGAATTAAATTTAAATTTTTCCGATTGCTGGAAAGGGAGAATTACCAGTTTTTTATTTATTTTCCAGATTTATGCAATTTTTTATTTAACCTGAATTAAATATTAAATTCCAAAAGTATAAATTTAACAGGTTTGGGATACAAATGGACTGTTGAGAACATAGAATTAAATTTAAATTTTTCCGATTGCTGGAAAGGGAGAATTACCAGTTTTTCTTTTATTTTCCAGAATTATGCAATTTTTTATTTAACCTGAATTAAATATTAAATTCCAAAAGTATAAATTTAACAGGTTTGGGATACAAATGGACTGTTGAGAACATAGAATTAAATTTAAATTTTTCCGATTGCTGGAATGGGAGAATTACCAGTTTTTTATTTATTTTCCAGATTTATGCAATTTTTTATTTAACCTGAATTAAATATTAAATTCCAAAAGTATAAATTTAACAGGTTTGGGATACAAATGGACTGTTGAGAACATAGAATTAAATTTAAATTTTTCCGATTGCTGGAAAGGGAGAATTACCAGTTTTTCTTTTATTTTCCAGATTTATGCAATTTTTTATTTAACCTGAATTAAATATTAAATTCCAAAAGTATAATTTTAACAAGTTTAGGATATAAATGGACCGTTGAGAACACAGAATAGAATTTAAATTTTTCCGATTGCTAAACAGGGAGAATTACCAGTTTTTATTTCATTTTCCAGATTTCTGCAATTTTTTAATTTACCTGAATTAAATATTAAATTCCAAAAATATAATTTCAACACGTTTGGGATACAAATGGACTGTTGAGAACATAGAATAAAATTTAAATTTTTCCGATTGCTGGAAAGGGAGAATTACCAGTTTTTCTTTTATTTTCCAGATTTATGCAATTTTTTAATTTACCTGAATTAATATTAAGTTCCAAAAATATAATTTCAGTAGGTTTAGGATACAAATGGACTGTTGAGAACATAGAATAAAATTTAAAAATTTTTCCGATTGCTGGAAAGGGAGAAATACCAGTGTTTCTTTTATTTTCCAGATTTATGCAATTTTTGAATTAACCTGAATTAAATATTAGGGTGTCCCATAATTTCGTGAACACTGCATTTGAATTCAAATTTTTCAGGCTTACTGCGCAATTATTATTGATGTTGTGGTTTATTTAGAAGTAGTTTACTTGTGTTTTGTTTACATATAATAGTTTAGTTTCTGTCGTTCTTCTATCGAGAATAACGGTTATTGCAAGATGGATGACAAGATTCACCTCCGTCTCACTTTGAGAGACGAGTTCCGTTCTGGGCACTCGATGAGTCAATCGGTGAAGCTCATGGAGGATCAGTTTGGCCCTCCAATGCTCTCTCGTGGCTGAGTGTTCAAATGGTGGTGTCGCTTCAAAAAGAGAGATTTTGAACTCGAGGATAAACCCCACTCCGGACGCCCTATGTCTACGGATCCGGCCCCTATTCTCGCCGTCCTGGAGAACGAACCGGAATCTTCTGTACGCGGACTACAGAAGGCTACTGGAGTCCCATGTGCAACATAGTATCGATCTCTGATTCGTGCTGATAAGGTGTCGAAACGCCCTCAAACCATTCCTCATCAGTTGAGCCCGGTGCAGCTTCAGAAGCGCATTGACAGTTGCGACAAAAATATCCAAAACTCGGAAACGAGAAAGATTTTTTTTTATTTATTTATTTATAGATACTTCACGAAGAAGTGAATGAAAAAAAGGAAAGTATGGGTGCGGTGATACATATGTAAACTGAAACTGTTAGATCTAGAATTTGTCGGCTTCCGTCGCAGCGCGTTGTCTCCATCTGTGCCAGACGTCATCGGAAGACGGACCTCGAATCGTTGTCCTCGGAGATTTGTCCATTGATCCATGCAGTTCATAGTCCATTCGGTAGAAGATCGTCCTTTTGCGGATGTGAATGAACGGCGCCGACGTGGTGAGCTCACCGAACTTCCACGTATCGGGTTCGCACTTCGAACTGCTGACGACTGTCTCGTTGGACTGACATCCTTCGACCGCATTCGGAATACCTACTGATTGCTCTTCCTCACCCGCTTGCGTGACCGGTTTCTCGTTGACTTGGTTGCAGTCCTCTTTTTCCTCGCGGGGTGAGACTGTTCCTTGTAAGTGGTTATTTTTCTGTTCCTGTTGAGCCGTTGGGTTATTGAATTCCTCCAGTAAACGTTTGATTCCCTCCTCTATGCGCTTCACCAACGAATCCTCCCTCAATTTATTAGCTTCTACTATTCGCTTCACCAACGAATCCTCAAATCTTGCCAACCTTGCTTCTGACCACCTTGACATTTTCGATTCCGGTGATGATTCCGTGTTCTTTTTCTTCTTTTTGCCCTTCGCCATTTTGCCAACCGAAGAAGCTCACTCCTCGTGAAAATAAAACACGGAATGAAAATAAAACACGGAATGTGTTGCGGATTCCCTCAATGGCTCGGCAATTCCTCACCCGGTCGACAACCACGGCTCGGAGGAGACACTATCGAGGAGGAAGAATAGACGCCCCAAAGCTACCCTTCCGCTCGATGACACAACTGCCTCGCATACTTGTTCTCCAAGACTTACTACCGACGACATTCTCCACGTGGCCCCCCGACACCCTGCTTCACCGGATATCTCGTGGCCTAGTGCCCTGGACGCGGCCCCCTGGATGAACACTCTCAAGCTAGGATGTTCGGAGGATCTTCAATCAGTACTCAACTACTCGCCTCTACCGGAGGACTCGACTTCACACTCGGAACTACTCCAGCCGTTTCCGTAGATCGGCACCCCAGACCCTCGAGGGAGTTCTCCAGCTCCTCTCGGGATCTGTGGGAACTATCCAAGCGCCCCAGGGCCTACTCGTTGTCTCTTAATAAAGTCTTGTGTGTTAATCGTTCCTCATACTCGATAGCCTCCCTGAGGTCTATGACTGGATTGCGGTTGCGATCAGCGGGCTCACCACCCTCCGGAACTGATCCGCAACATGGTGCATCGACACGGTTTCCAGTAATTGGAAGAAATAGAACCCATCGGTGACAGTTAAAGACTCATCATTCTTCAAGGCATCGAGGAATAACACGCAGAGCGCGAACAAGCGTCTCAGTAATGACGCGTGACACGGCCACTAAGGCCGCAAAACACGGCCACTAAGGCCATCCGGAGACACGGCCACCCGGCGGCGTCCCGGAACTGACCTTCCACGTCAACAATGGACTGACCGTCCACATCACAGAACACAACACCGCGTCCAGCGGAGATCAGTCTTCAAGCATCCACTCCTCGCCAGCAACTCCGCCGCCACACCCGCTCGCCGTCGTCGTGCCGAGCATCTTCGGGAGGGCGACAACGATCAGCGACGTCGGGCATCGTCGGTTGTGCAGCAGCGATGTCGACCATCTGCTGGGCAACGGCACGGTGAAGCATCGACGCGTGCACACACTCCACACTCCACCAACTCGACACGAAGGAATCAGGGATGGACGAAGGAGGAGCGCGAGGGATCAGTGAGTTGCTAATCACATCTTTCAGCAGCAGATAAGGAGCGTTGCTCACCCATTGAGGCGGTAGCCCGTCCATGGACGACGGGCGATGTGGCATGCCGTCCCTCAGAAGGGAATCGTCCATTCGAGCTGGAGAAGTGCTCTGAGCACTACTCTTCACCAAGGAACCACCGAAACACTCGTATCCGTACGAGCACCCGCGAGCCGGGAACTTAATTTTCTCTGTAATAAAGAGCATTCATTACCGTATCACGCATACAAACTTATTGTATCATCTGCACTGTTTACATCAGTTGTATACCTACCTGACATGCCGCGTTCTCACGAACCGAGGTACACTAATCCTAATTGCAGGATCAATGTCGTCACCGAACGAGAACACCAACGAGACTCGACTCGCCCCTGACGCTCTGCAGCCACCAGTCGTGGTACCGATCCGGCGAGGACCAGATGCGACGACCACGGAACAGGGACAGTGGGTCTGCAAGGTGGATAGCGCATTGGTGGAGATCGTGGATCGCATCACCAAAATCGAGACGGCTATGAGCTTGCTGGCGCGGCGCCAGGATGCCATCAAGTACGAGGACCTCCGCCATATCCAGAACGAAGTGGAGAGCGCCAAGCGAGAGTTACGGGCCAGCACTACGGAGCGGACGGCAACGACCAATGGGCTCCGAGGCCCCGCAGCACTTCCCGCTCACAGCAACTCGAGGGGCCCACAGCACGTGAGCAGTGAGAGACGCAGACGCGGGGAGCGACCGATGGACCACGGAGTTCAACTGGCCGTCACGTGCAGCCTCTGTCGAGGAGCTCATCTGACGGAACATTGTTCGGAGTACCCAACGGCGGCAAGCCGCAACAGCCGGCGAAAAGCATTGACATTATGTCAACACTGTCTCAAGCCGAGCACGACGCATAAGCCATCCCGGTGCTCCTTCCGTGGATACCCATGTTCACACTGTGGTGAAACACACCATAACGCACTGTGTCGAGTGCGTTATCCCATCGTCGACGCCACGAGCACATCGACAGCAGCTGCTAAGGCCGCCGAGCTGATGGAGATGGACGGTTCAGAGGCCGCCAGCACCAGCGGGTTGCAACCGCAGCACGGATCCGGAGCCAACGACCAGTCTTAAAGACCTCGGGATTCCCATCCCTTACTTGTAACCTGCCCATAAAGGGCTTTTATTTACTTGGTTATACAGCCGTTGTATTTAAATAAAGTATGATACTGTTCATAAATAAGGTGTTAACAGAAAAGCACTAAACCACTGTCCGTATGTGACAGGTCAACATACGCATCGTCTTTCAGACGGACCGTCGACACAGGTCGATTCGAGTCGGTCTTAGAGACCAGACTTCTCCTTCGTGAATGCTACGTGGAGTCTTATCGCCCCTGCTGTTCCCAGGCGCCAAATAGGTAGCATCAGGCTGCGAAACGGTTTCGCTAAGCATATCTTCCCCATCCACAAACGATGGATCCGCAGGCTAGCACATCGTGGGGAAGATGACCTTCACAACAAACGACTGCTTCACGACTCAGTCGCCCGAAGGTATCACTAGATTGCTCCCTCCGAAGCAATTCTTGAAACATTTCGGACACCTCACCACGATCCTTCTTGAGACCGACGACTGCTCGAGACACAGTCGCCCGAAGGCATCTCATAGGCTCCTTACGGAGCAATTCAGGGTCGGACACATCCGACGCGAGCCTGCTTGTGCCCGACGACTGCTCACGACTCAGTCGCCCGCAGCGCTCAATACATGCGAGGCTCGTGGCGAGCACAAGCCACGAGACCCGAGTGCGAACATGCCCACTCTAGCACACCAAGCCACGCAGTGAGAGGAGTCGAAGCATGCCGGAACCGTTGCCTTTTTTACCGTGCTGTGGAGATGACCCACGGTGTATGGCCGTCAATGTTGGTATTCTTGTTATGTGTCTGTTCCGCGTTCAATTAGCTTGATCTGCACCACGTCGGAGCACAGTTAATATTTACAGGCGAACAACTTCAACGCATTCAACGTTCCACGTTTGACAACATGTCCAAAAAATCGAAATCGAGTAGCAAGCGCCCGACCAACTACGGCGGCTACACCACTCTGCGAGAGATCAAGGCCCGGTTCACGAAGCGGGGCACCTTGATCAACACGGTGATCACTGTCACCGCCGAGCTCCTCGCCTCAACCGCGATGCCGGATATCAACGAGTTGACGGCTCAACGCAGGCAACTGCAAGATCTGCAAAGCTCCCTCCAGGGAGTAGACACGGAGATCACTAAGGTGCTCAATGATAATCCAGCACTGTCGGCGACACCAGAGGTGAGAGACGGAAATGAAAGAGCGCTCCGCGCCCACTGCGAGGAGCAGACCTTCGCGGAAAAGGAGACGAAGATCGAGGAGATGCTCCAGGCGGTCAACCGCGCCCTAGCGGCCAAGCAGCCTGCTGAGCGAGAGCACTCCGCCGAAGACAAAGGCACCGAGCCGAGCTTTTCTAGTCATTCTGCGACTTTCCGCGAACTTATGGGTAGTAGCCCAAATATTTCCGCTGTGACGGACAAAGCGGACGAAGGGAGTGGTCCGAACAAGTCGGAGTTACCCCCTGTCACCTTGACAGCGCGAGTGACCCTCGCCGACGAGCCCGACAGCTCAATCGTCAGGGTAAAAACCGACGACAACCAGATAAAAAACGACGCCGTCGCCTCGTACACGGGTCACGTGAAACCCAACAACGTCGCCGACGGCACAGACGGCTCCGGCGCCGACCCGAACCCAATCATCGAGTCGCCCCCGGAGCACGGTAGATCACTGAGCCAACCAGGCTCAGGCCACGTGGCCACACACGCCATACTGGCAAACATGCAGTCCACGCAAGAGAGCCTGGTACAGGTGGTTATCTCCACAATGCAGAAAAACCAAGATCACCTAACGGACAATCTTCGGTCAACCATCAACGATGGAAACCAACAGCTAACGGCGATATTAGCGACAAGCCTTGGCAAGATGCAAGAAGGCCAAACTTATATATTTGATAAGCTTTCCGCATTGATGGAGAAACTTATCACTAACAACGAGCGCCTCGGTGAAAGTAACCGACAATTAGCCGTGGCAGCGAAAGAGAGAGCAGAGGAGAGAGGTGAGTCCCCGTCGTCATCGTCAACGACTAGCCTCGCCGCTACTCCTCCCACAAGAGCCGAATTCATACGGCAAGAGCCTAGGCCCGAAAGAGTGACTCAAGGGACCCCGAGCCCACGCAATGACCGGCGCTTACCAAGCGATGTCATCAGTAGCGTACTGAATACTATCCGCAAATTCGACGGAAATCCAGATGAATACCAGCTATTCATGGCAATGTTCAATACAATCGTTCACGAGAGCGATGAGTTGCCAGTGGCCATTAAACAGGGGCTACTTATCCAGCTGCTCGATGGGCCCGCCCGCGAGCTCGTGACGACCGACGGAATGTCGGAAGAGGACTACGCAGCACTGAGGGAGAACCTCGAAGTGCGGTACAACAGACCGGACGACCGGCTTCAGTACAACATCGAGTTGTACACAAACCTTCCATTCGACCAACACAACTTCGATCAGATGGATCGAGATGTCATGCGACACATGACGGTCGCCAACACGCTACGAAAGCATGGCATCACAGTTGATGACCAATGCTTCTTGCGTACGTTGATCAATAAACTACCAGTGGCAATTCTCCGCCGCACACACAAACGGTTCCGCTCTGGGACCCACACATTCCGCGAGCTCGTCAGCTTTTTACAAGTTGAAATCGCTGATAAGCGATCCGAGCAAGCAGTCATCGACAAACGAAAAGCAGCCACGCCGTTCGCGGAGGTGTGCGTGGCCGAGGAAGTCAACAAAATCGAACAGAAGAAGACTGTGACTACTAGAGCCCACCAGAACCGCAAAGAGAAGTCTCTAGAAGACAGAGCGGGAAAGTCCGCGTGGCGATCACAGCCATGTGCCTACTGTACAGAGGAGCATTATACATACGAATGCCCATTGACGGCCATGGAACGAAAGCAGAAGGTGAATGACCGAGCACTGTGTAACAACTGTTTGTCAGGCGGTCACAAACGTATCGATTGTAAATCGAAACACTGCTGCAAAAAGTGTGGCGGGCGCCATCACTCCGGCCACTGCACTCAGCAGGAAGAGCTAGCTGAAATAGTCAATTTCATCAAAGCGGCGAAAGAAGACGCAAAATTTTTTCGTGAACAGGGGAGCGAAGCCCTGGAGCACTAGAGAGTGCAAAGAAACTGTACTCCATCAATCGCAGAAGGCGATACCACCCGTAGAATCGTCTCGGTTACTCATTTCTGAGAGCCCTAGCGCATCAGCGCATACCACTAACACTCCAATGCACGTTCCGATCAAGAACGATACCAGCTGGGAAAGTCAATCAGAATCCGACTCTGATGACGAAACAACGTCAATGACATCAGACGACGGCAGCTCCACCGACGAGTACGCCGCTCACATCCACATTAACTTTAGTCTCGCGTCAGACGCTGAGTACAACCTACCGTTCGTACATCTCCGCACGCCGGAAGGGAAAGATCTAATCGCTCTCATGGACTCCGGAGCGACTACCACAATAATATCCGCGGCTGCGGTCAAACGCATCGGTTGCCGGTGGAAACACCGCCAACAGATCATACTATCTGGGTTTATAGCCGAAACCGGCCCCACCACTTTCGATTACTATACGGTCATATTAGCCGGAATGGATGGATATCCACGAGCCTTTACCGCTCCAAGATTCCCCACCATGCCAACAAAAGTACGGACGCCAGTATTCTCAGCCGAGGATACCGCATTTCTGTCCGCAAAAGGTATCAATGGATACGATATTATGGGCCCGAAAAGTTTGGCGGGACAACCGATCGACATGCTTCTGGGAAATGACGTGACCAGCAATTTACTACAAAACACGGTCCGACACGTACTGCCCAGTGGCAGAATCGTCGATGAGACACCTTTAGGATATGTTACATATCCCACACCGCAGAAGAACGCGTTGATAACCTTACGAACACCGAGTCAGTGGCCCACCGAGGCCGATCCAGGCGATACAGTGCCACGACAGCCACCAACAACAATAACTGCACTCACGTTAACGACTAGTGCAGCAGCACCGAGAGCACCGAAGCCAGAGCCCCAGTTCGGTACAGCAACAATGCTGCTCCCACAGGCAAAGCCGGCATCGGCAGTGAATCTAGACAAAATACTAGAACAGTCCTGGAATCTTGAAGTACTGGGAATCACACCGCCATCTATAGCGGAAGACAAAGAAATACTGGACAAAGAGCTCATCGAGCAGTTTAAGTCCACAGCTATACGCGGAGCAGACGGGAACTACTACGTCGCTTTCCCATTGAATGGAAGAGAGGGTGACCTCCCCGACAACTATGAAATAGCACTCCGCCGACTAGAAAGCCTGGTCGAAAAGAAGTTGACCACGGTCGACGCAAAGAGGGCCTACCACCAGATTATCCAGCAACAATTGGATTCAGGGATCATTGAGCCCATGCGTGACGACATGAAGGATCCTAGCGTTCCGTCGTATTTTATACCCCACCGAGCGATAGTAAAAGAGAGCTCGACGACCACCAAGTTGCGGATCGTACTTGACGCTTCGTCACATCGCAAGGAGCAGCCGTCTTTGAATGACTGCCTCCACCCAGGCCCGTCCATACTGCAGCCCATATTGGGCATACTTCTCAGGGCCAGACAGAAGCGGTACCTCATGACGGCGGACATAGAGAAAGCCTTTCATCAGGTCCGCATACAAGAAAAGTTCAGAAACATGTGTCAGTTTCTGTGGCTGAGAGATCCTCTAGGACCAGTGACACCGGCCAATCTAGTCACATACAGATTTACAAGGCTCCCATTTGGAGTAACGTGCTCTCCCTTTTTGTTAGCTGTTACCATACTGCTGAACCTGGAGCAGCGACCTCGACCAATAAACCAACGAATCGTTGAGAATATCTATGTGGACAACATATTGTTCACAGCAGATTCCGAAGGAGAACTGAAAGGTCTCTACTCCGAGTCAAAGAAGGCATTCAACGCCGCAGCCATGAACCTCAGAGAATATGCGTGCAACGCAAGTAATGTCATGAGCACAATACCGTCACGCGATAGAGCTCCAAAAGAGACGCCAAGTCTCCTGGGACACCAGTGGCTCATTGCCCAAGATAGTCTGGCGATAGAGATGCCAACTGATCTACCGGTTCGTCCTACGAAACGGGAAGTAGCGAAGTTAAACTCGTTACCGTACGATCCGATGGGCCTAGTCACACCGGTTAGACTGCATACGAAAAAACTAATGAACACTCTTTGGAGTGAAGGATGTAAATGGGACGATCCCATTCCAGACCACCTGCTCCCGCGGTGGAACAGTATCAGGGAGACGTTCGTCGACCCCCAGTTTGTTGTCCAGCGACAGCTGACTACGAACTACGACTACACGGACATTAAACTGATCGTATTCTCGGATGCGAGCCAGGATCACTACGCTTGCTCCGCGTACCTGCGATACCAGTATCCGGATCAACCGACGAGTACGGCTCACATATTCGCCAAGTCCCGCATCAGGTCGACAAACTTGACACTCACCATTCCCCAGATGGAACTCATCGGCCTTGAATGTGCCAGCAACGCGGCGGTCAATCTCCGAAGGGAATTACACCTGCCACAGATCAAAGAAGTCATTATCTTCTCCGATAGTACGATCGTACTGTATTGGGTGATCCACCGAGCCCCAGTTGGACTTGCCATGAATCGGGCGAACAAGATAAGACGAACCTTGTCGATCCTCAAAAAAGAAGGAGTACACACAACCCTGCGATTTGTGCCCGGCACACTGAACCCAGCGGATATAGCCACTCGAGGAGCGACTCTGCGTGAGCTCAAAGAGAATTCCTTATGCAGTGTCCCAAGTGCGCGATTCCCGCAAATCGCGCACGGAAAGAGTGTCCCAAACGTTGCGGGATTTGCGCGATTTCCAGCTGCCGAAACCTACCGTAACGCAGCTAACCTGCGCATCAAAAGGCGGTTTTTTTGGCGGTTTTTCAAAATAACGGAATTGTTTTTCAACATTTAGAATGATTTTTTTTCGATAAAAATGATAAAATGGCTGACTAAGAGCATAGAAAAGCCCGAACACCAGTTAGGCATTCCACGAAAAGCGTTCAGCACCAAAAAATACAAGTTGACTTCGAATATTGAGAAATACTTCGCAAAATATAATTTTCACTATCAAACGGCTATTTTTCGACGATATGCTTCCTGTAAATGCTATTTTAATTGATTATATTCGGAAAACTTTAATAATTCTCTCTTAGTCGTCACGTTCACTGGTTTTCCGGTATTTGATGTTCTTTTCACTGAAAATTTGCCCTTTCCGCGCTATTTTTCCGTTCGCATGACTGTTCTAACACTTCTTCGATATAAAGTATTAATTTTCCGAAGAAAAAACGAAAGAAAAGCTGGAAAATCATTGAAAAATCGCCAATTTTGATGTGCAGGTTATCTGCGTTACGGTAGGTTTCGGCAGCTGGAAATCGCGCAAATCCCGCAACGTTTGGGACACTCTTTCCGTGCGCGATTTGCGGGAATCGCGCACTTGGGACACTGCATTATGGAATCAGGGACCCAACTTTCTCACACAGCCCGAGAGCGCGTGGCCAGCGAACCTGGACAATACACCAGCGGACCCGCATATTTTTCGAGCGATAGCTCTAAAACTGGAATGGATACCATTCACAAGAATACTACCGCGACATCACAAGTCAATATGCGGAACCAACCAGACCGCGAACCAGACCGCGCTCACCGCGATCGCGAAGCAGACACCAGCGACATACGAAGCCCTGGTACCTTACAACAGCACCAACAAGATGAATGTGTTGGTAGAGCGGATGCATTTGGTACTGCGATGGGTGTATAACCTGAACAGCAAACGAAACAGAAGGTTCCCGTTAGACCAGTACACATTTTGTGGAGACACAATGCGACAATATGCAGACGCAGTAGCCGCGAGAAATGAGGTACAAAAGCGAATAATCGCTAAGCGGTTTATCATCAAAGAGCATTACGCTGATGCAGCCACAATTCTGGGAGAGGATACCCTCACCAACGCTGGGACAATCAGCGAGAGCGATGGACTCAGGCGCCATGAGCGCCCATTTGCGAGATCAAGTCTCCACGAAGACATTCGACGACCAATAATCATTCATCACCGCCATCCATTGGCCCGGTTGATCATACTAGAAGCGCATGAGCGCCTTCTCCACCAGGGAGTGAAAGACGTCATCACCGATGTTCAGTCTAAATATTGGATTAAGCACATCGGACACTTGACCCGGTCCATATGTAGCACGTGTGTAACATGTAAGAAGCGAACAGGACGCCCGTTCGCGTACCCATTCACAAAAGTACTTCCCAAAGTACGAACAGAGAAGGCAGGTCCGTTTGCCCACGTAGGTCTCGACTATGTCGGCCATATCCACTACCGAACGGCAATCGGTGAGCAAGCCAAGGTATGGATAATGTTGATCACCTGTTTACTGACACGGGCGGTCCACTTGGAAGTCGTCACAGACAACAGTGCCCTATCGTTTCTGATGGCGATCAAGCGATTTGTGGCCCGGAGAGGCGTCCCACAATCAATCTTGTCAGACAACGCACCCGCGTTCAACTTGGGATACCATATCCTGAACAGCGACATTCGCGACATACAATACAAGAGCACTTCGCTCACAGCTTTCCTCGCAGCACGCGAGATTCTGATCAAGCAGATCACACCGTTCTCCCCTTGGCAAGGAGGAATATTTGAGCGACTGGTCGCAATTGTAAAAAATTTGCTATACAAGACACTTGGACCGCGAATAATCACGTTCGTAGAACTACAGACACTCGTGACTGAGGCGGAAGGTATCATAAACAACCGACCAATAACACCTTACAAAGGGCACCCAGCCGACGCCGCGGCTATTAGACCGAGCGACTTCATCAGTCCGCGGAACCCTATGGCTCTTCCTCCAGGTACAGAGGAAACCATTAACTCATTAGAAAAAGGAAAAACAACAGAGAGGCTCACGAGACAGCTACTCATGAAGCACGACATAGTCGTAAACCAGCTGTGGAGCACCTTCTACACAGAATACTTTACTCACCTACGTGAATCACAACCAAAGACCAGCGCATACTCAAGTCTGACACCAGTCGTCGACATGACAGTGTTAGTATACACGCCAAACGTACCGAGACACCATTGGCCACTCGGTAGAATCACCGCACTGAAACAGTCCGCTGACGGCCACGTCCGCACGGTTCAGGTGAAATGCGGAAAGAGCACAGTCCTCAAATCAGTGAACCAACTGATTCCGCTGGAAATACCACTGACTGCCGAAGACGCAGCAGAAATGAGATCTCAGAGCCCACAGGCCGAGACGAAGACGACGTCGGCTAAGACACGAACACGACCGTTCCTAGGACGTAAAGCAAAAGGAAAGGCTCCCGCCAACGCCCCTAACAGGGCTTCTCCGCCCGCCCCCTGTGTTGCGGATTCCCTCAATGGCTCGGCAATTCCTCACCCGGTCGACAACCACGGCTCGGAGGAGACACTATCGAGGAGGAAGAATAGACGCCCCAAAGCTACCCTTCCGCTCGATGACACAACTGCCTCGCATACTTGTTCTCCAAGACTTACTACCGACGACATTCTCCACGTGGCCCCCCGACACCCTGCTTCACCGGATATCTCGTGGCCTAGTGCCCTGGACGCGGCCCCCTGGATGAACACTCTCAAGCTAGGATGTTCGGAGGATCTTCAATCAGTACTCAACTACTCGCCTCTACCGGAGGACTCGACTTCACACTCGGAACTACTCCAGCCGTTTCCGTAGATCGGCACCCCAGACCCTCGAGGGAGTTCTCCAGCTCCTCTCGGGATCTGTGGGAACTATCCAAGCGCCCCAGGGCCTACTCGTTGTCTCTTAATAAAGTCTTGTGTGTTAATCGTTCCTCATACTCGATAGCCTCCCTGAGGTCTATGACTGGATTGCGGTTGCGATCAGCGGGCTCACCACCCTCCGGAACTGATCCGCAACAGAATGAAAATAAAACACGGAATGATCATCTGCCGACTAATTTGTCAAGTTGTTTGTGGGTATACTTCTCCAACCCTGCCCACAATCCGATTTGGTGCAGTGTCGGTGACCCCGTGCCCACTCGCTCGAAGCGAGACATTCACTCGAAGAAGCTTCCGCTATCGTTCCGGTTCTCTCGGCACGGTCTTGTATCACATTCTTCCGGAGAACACAACCGTCACCGCCCAGACCCTCGGTGTGGAACTGCAAGAGATGAAGTCAGCTGCTCTTCTCCTCTCTCCGAGACTCGCCAAACCACGTCTCCTGTAGGACAACGCGAGACCGCCAAGGCGAAAGCGACCTAGGCTGCTCTCGATCGTCACGGAATCGATTCGCTCTCATACCCACCGTACTCACCGGTCATCAGTCCCTTCGATTACCACATCTTCCGGTCGCTCCAGCATCACTTCGATGGAAAGCACCTCAAGACAAGGGCAGATGTCGTTGGCGAAATTGACGCCTGGAACAGGCTTGATCGGAAATGACCTATCAGAAATTTTTTCCGAAAAAAACACTCCAAAAGTCGGTTTTTTTTCCGAGTTGAAATTTCCGAAAAAAAAGTCGGTAATATTCGGAAATTTCGGAAATCCCGAAAATGAGCCGAAACTGGGCCACACTGTTGAAAATATTTCAACTTATTCGCTTTTTCAGTCCTTCAAGTCGGAAAAACCACCGAAGCGACACATTATTGTTGAAATAATCATTCGGAAATTGTTTTTCACTTCTCGCAGCTAACTTTTTTCTGTTGAGAAAATGAGGTTTTTTGTAATTTTCGGAACAATTTCCGAAAATCAAGTCGAAAAAAGTTCCGACGGAAATAATTTCCGAAAATGGTCGGAAATTTCGGAAATTTTGGTAGTTCCGTTTCCGGTTCCGACCAAGCCTGGCCTGGATCGCCTCGAAGAAGACCGCCTTCTGGAAGGCTGGCGACGACAGTCTGCCCGAGCGATAGAGGAAGGTCATTGCTAATCATGGACAATATATCATTTTATTGTTAGAGCACCGATTATTCGACATGATATTTCCGACGTTTCGGCCGGGATTGGCCATCTTCAGGGAAGGTCAATTACCTATAACAATGGAAATGGAGGTGGAAAGAACTGTTAGGGAAGATTTTGGAAGAGGAGAGGGAAGGACGATGAATTAAAATATGAGGCACGGGGACTAAAGGAACACAACAAGAGAGACATGGTAATGGATCGATAGAAGGTGGTGCGGGGTTAAGGGGGCGAGAGGGTGAGCAGTAGTGGGAGGGAGAGAGAGGAAAGAAAGAGAGAAGAAGAGAGGGGGGGGAGGGGGAGAATGGTCCAAGTGTCGACGCCGTCCTATAGGTAACCAAGGAGGAAAGTGAAAAAGAGATTGAAAAAGAGATTGGTATTCTACAATTTCAGAGTACCCAAATTGGCGACCATATCCGTCAGTTCTTCTTTGGCGTTCAGTTCTGGTCCTTCCATTTTGATATACGTCCCCTCCAGTATCCGTCTTCTCCAGGTGTTTCTCTCCGTGTCCAGTAGAGTCAGCTTTACGGCCAGGGCTGTTCCATTGTGCGTATCAACTGAGTGTTTTGCCCATGTCGTCGCTTTGTATGATTGGACCACCTTTTTGCACCGGCTAACGCCGTCACTCCAGCTGGATTTTGCGTTTTGGAAATGTATTTCGTTTCTGTTCCCGAGAAATTCGTAAAAAACGTGCGGACGGACAGACGGACGGACGGAATGAACGAATGAAAAACCGACTCCTCTGGGAGAATATATTTCTCTACGAACGAGTTCAAATATGCAAAGCGTCGTTAATACACTTCGTTTCACTTTGATAAGCAGAAAACACAGTAAACTTTTAGAGAAGTTGTCTTTATTTTAATTTTGAAAGAAACAACTGTATAATTGAAAACTGTTGGTGGCAGAACTCCTTGCCCTCACTTCGGTTTAACCCTAAAAAGTGATCATTGGGCTGAGAACCGAGACCGAACCATACTACATCAGTGCAGAATGAGAACCGTACTACATCAGTGCAGAATGAGCCTGCTACGAAAACTGCACAACAGGCTTCAAACCATTCGCGACAAGGATTGAAATACCCATTGGCCAAGGAGAACGACACGGAAGCCGGATCTCTTCAGATATCTTCTCTGCCTGCCTCGAGTCCATCATCCAGACATCCGACTGACTACAGGAGATCGGTTAACGGAAGAAAGCCGAACCATTTGCAGTTCGCAGACGATCGTCCAAATGCTGAAAGATCTTGTACAGACAAGCACCACGACAGGACTCAAGATGAACTACAAGCCGATGCTCCTCAGGAACTGACACTAACGACGTCAAAATTGGTAACACTTCGAAACACAGGCGAGTTCGTATATCTGGGAAGACTACGGAGTGCCACAAAAGATATCGACGCCGTAAAAACAAACGAGAGCCGAATGGGCTGCCTTCAAATTACTTAAATTTGTATTCGACGAGTGCGAAAATTTAGCAATCAAAGTTAAAGTGTTCGACGCTTGAGTTCTATCAGCTATCACCTACCACACTCCGACATAGGTCTCCACAAAACGAAGGACCGAGAAAAGGAGGATCGCTCATTCAGCACTGGGGGAAGCTCTTGTAAGCATCACAGTAGAGGAACAAAGCGGGAAAGGATGGCATCGAGACGACATCAGAAAGATTCAAAAAAACACGGCTGGACAGGCCACACGGCAAGGCGAGAGGACGGCGAGCTGGTATCAGAGATGGAAAAAACAGAGAAAGATAATCATTTCGTTGGATGAACTCTTTAACATCTGAACGTCAAACACACCTATCACCCCCTGGATCACCATTGCGAAGAAGAGAAACAAGTGTAAGTCCCTCTGAAAAACTTTCCCGCGTTCAAATTCTGTAACGCCTTCTATCAATGTAAAAGTTTCATTTTTATCTGTTTCATCATATTTATTCACTTTCACATTGACCATCAAATATTAAAATAAAGGCATAATTTATATGATGTGACATTTGAGATTTGAACTATCAAAAAAACTTTATAAATCTCGCGACGTCCTCCTTCCGATCGTCAAGAAACAGTCCCACATTTGGGGCAGCTCGCGAAATCGTCCTTTCGATCGTCGTATTCTACGAAATCCTTTTTGCGGTCGTCGTATTCCACGAAATCCTCCTTCCGATCGTCCTATTCTACGAAGTCCTTTTTGCGGTCGTCGTATTCTACGAAGTCCTCTTTGCGATTGTCGCATTCTTCGAAATCCTTTTTGCGATCGTCGTATTCGATGAAATCTTCCTTCCGATTGTCGCATTCTGTGAAATCTTCCTTCCGATTGTCGCATTCTCCGAAATCCTTTTTGCGATCGTCTTCTTCTACGAAGTCCTCTTTTCGATCGTCGTATTCCACGAAGTCCTCTTTTCGATCGTCGCACTCCCCGAAATCTTCCTTTCGATCGTCGTAAGCAGGTCGGCGGCTTCGCTCTGAAAAAGAAAAACTGAATAACCTTGCTAACTTGTTTCTGTTTTCTATATTTCTTAACACTGAGAAAAAAACACAAAAAAGCTCTTTTGTGAGAAAGAATCCAATAAAAAGTGGTTCCAGTCGAACGACCGCTTCTGAGTTCAGATGACCGGTTATGTCTGCGAGCCTAAAATGTGCACGAGAAAAAAATACACATCAGTGATTATGAATATTTCACAAATTTCTTCTTGAAAACATTTTGAAAGGAGATACAACTAAACATTTCCAAGAAAGTTCGTTTCGAAAGACCCATATTCGCTTTTCCTACGTGTATCGCCACAAAATTGAATGACAGGTATTTTTCTTCTCGTAGACACCATAATTATCACTCCCGTTGCAGAAGTTCCGTGTGCTTAACAGTAGAAAGACACTGGTCGCGTGTAGTACTGTAAATGGTTCATTCTCCGAGAGTCCGATGGCTTCTCTTCCTCTGGATGTTTTCCGTTATCATGCTCATCTTCCTTTTGCATCTCCATCTCCTCATTGATAATCATGATTGTTTTGAT
Organism: Caenorhabditis macrosperma; assembly: GCA_963932285.1. Lineage (NCBI taxonomy): Eukaryota > Metazoa > Nematoda > Chromadorea > Rhabditida > Rhabditidae > Caenorhabditis > Caenorhabditis macrosperma. Next base: position 23,703,520 of record OZ010618.1, on the reverse strand, counting down.
TCTAGAATGAAAAAGGAATTTTTTCTGTACTAATTGCAAAATAACTCACCACAAAGTTGTATTTGTCCTTGAGCCAAAATTCGAGATTCAAAAAAGTTGACACGAGGAAAATCATTTTTCGCGTCATGAATTGAGTTCAGTGGTCCCCTTCGATTCTCATTTCGCAAAATTTCCATTCTGTCGTTTTTTCGACGAAGTAAGAGCCGTTTTTCTGAATTCTCTCGGAATTCAAGAACAGATACAACTTTTTGGTGGGGTTTTTTTGCTATTAGTATAGAAAAAATTCCATTTTCATTCTAGAATCAAAAAATCTCTGATTACAGTGCCGTTCAATTAGAGGTGCCGTTCACTTAGGGGTGGCGTGAAAATAGAGTTTTTTGGAAAATTTTAATTTCGTCTACCTACTTCCGAATTTCGGCTTCTCAAAATCGCACTTCCGCTCAGCTCTGACTTTAAGGTTCCCTAGTAAGTAATGTGTGATGAGTTGGTAAAGAGCGTTTTTCAATCGTGAAATCAAAAAGTATCATCTTCAATCCGATCTGGAACAAAATTCGGCAAAATATCCGCACGCCAGTAACAGTATTCCTGGAACAGAGCGTTCAAAGCAACAATCTGATCCGATTTCTAAAAGTGGATGCTCTTCTGGCTAAAAATGTACACCACTCTCAGAAGCATAAGAGCCCTTCCATATACATATACTTACTTGACGTGGATCTGACAATTGGAATGCCATCTCCCCCCAATTGTTCCAAAAGTCTATTATTGGATGTGAGCTCGAAAATCAACTTGACGAATCCGACGACGACAAGGTTCTTTGTTTTTTTTTCTGATTTACTGCCTTTTTTCTGTGAAAAATTAACGAGATTGAGTCTGTAGAAACAGAGACCCATTCAGATTATAGAGAACTTTAAATTCCCAGTTTCCTACTGAAATTAGGAGATAATCCAAAGGAATCACGGTACAATTTATTTACAAGTTTATAAGGCTTCTAACGTCAAATATAAAACAACATTCTTTAACATAAGAAAAATTGAATAGTTTGAGAGTTGTATTTGGTAGCTATGATGATATGATGTTCGAAAATAAGCATCAATGACAATTTTATTAAAACGAACTATTTAAACTATAATTTAGCATTGAAAAGTTAAATTTTACTCTCTCAAACAACTTGATCGGACCTCACATTAGTGAACCTTGACGAGAATAGACGGGCCTCTTAATTGCACCTGTAAGAATATAAATGTATAAAATGAATAATTGATGCAATATTTTTCATGCAAAATCATTGCTTCGACTTTAGAAAAAAATTGTTTCTCCAGGTTTGCTGGATATTTTCTGAAGGTAAATGTAACGCCTATTGGAAACGCTGATGTTGTATGATTTGGAACTTGTAACGTTCATTAAGCACGGGAAGAGCAACATTTTCAGACTCACTTCCGACTATAAGCAGTTGATTGATTGATGGTTCAAAGAGGGCACGGATTGGAAATGGAATCTAGGCGGTAGTTTACATGTTGTTGGTCACAGTACCGGCTGGGGTGGCGGCTCCGAAGGCAGCCTGAGCGTCGACGGTGTCAGCAGCATCTGGGGCAAATTGGTCGACGAGCTCGTCTTCCTTCGGCGCTCCAGTAGCGATGAGAGTAATCTCCTTGAACTCGGACGAGTCGACGAAACCGAAGACTGGGGTATCGCAGTACTCGTTGTTGTTCGAGGCCTTGATCTCGAAGTCGATCTTGTCAGCTCCACAGTTGACGAGCTTGTGGGTGGTGGAACATCCGGCGACTGAGAAGGTACTTTGCGAAGTGTCGAGCGGGTTGCCAGATTCGGAGATGGTCTGAAAATAGGGAATAATCTTAATGTTTTTCTTTCAATAAGATCTCACTTCAGCGTGATACAGTTTTCCCAGTTCCTCACTCAACACGCGAATATCATTCGCCAGTTGTTTATCACAAATTATCATCTCAACACTGGTGAACTCTTCGTACATCTTGATCGCAGCTGTTCTTTTTGTGTTATTATCGACGGTTCTCAAGATGTTGGTGAATGTGTGAGTAGCCATCCTCATGATTGTTTCACTTGGATACTCGGAGAGAGCAAATCCGAAATCTTGCACAATTTCCAACAATGACGGCACTTCGATCATGTGAGAAAAGTCAGAAATGGACCAGAGGCAATAGTAGAGTTGGTATCTAAGGTCCCAACAGTCGGTTTCTGTCAGAGCATGTAAAACATCATCGAGAATGTTCATTTCAAGAACTCCGTGTCTGTACTTGTTGTTTTTCAGCATCAATTGCACGCAAAGCACGTAAGTCTTTATATAAGCTTGCTGAAAATTCATATTTTCCAGGAAGAAGCTCTTAATTAAAACATTTACCGGGTGTTTGAGCTGTCCCGACAGAAAGCCACAAAAATAATGGACATGCTTCTGGTTCATGCACTGTTTTTCCGAACATGCAAGAGTCGCAATAACAATACTCATCTGAAAGTTGTTTTTTTTTTTGAAAGTTTGGAATGTTTGAGTACCATTGCACTAATGTAGGAATTTTCGCTTCGCAAGACAGTCATATAATTGCACCATGCATTGCGTTCCTCTCCAGCAAACATAAAGAACTCGCAACGTTTTGGATCCTCCTATAAGTGAGTTGTTTTCCGACAAAAAATGGATTAACTACCTGTAAGAGTTGGTGAATGATTGTCACAGCGTATTTAGTGACATTCTCTTTGCCACATGTGAGCATGTTCTCAATTATAGTCGCCAAACAAGGAGCGTTATCAGCGAGAATCTTGTCCCGACTAGTTTTAGTCTGGAGGATTATTGACTTATTCGAAACTTTTTGAATTAACTCCACCTCTGCCTTGTCGAAAATTACGCAAAATTGATACGATTGCAAGTTGATTATTTGTTGATTGTAGAACGCTTCCCAGTCTGGCTGGTTGGCAAGAACCTATGATTTCTGTTGTTTTCTTAGCAACAAATAACGGAATTTCACCTGTACTGCTTCCAATGAAAGAAGAAAACACGGATTTGGTATTCCGAACATCGGAAAATCAGTACTTTCCGCTGAATTTGTTTCCGGTTTATCCTTGAAGGTCGTCGGCGACATCTATATATCTTTAAAAACCTAAAGAACAGCTGTCTAATATATGATTTGAAGCAAGCCAAAGTAAGAAATCTCAGAACCAAAAACAACACGGCCGAATGCAGGAAATGAGTAGGAGTATACGGGAAGAGCGAGTGAGGGAAAGACGGGCAGCGTCTAACTGTCTCGTCTCTCTTCAACTCGCTCACTCTCTCCTAACAGAGAAAGAGGGGAGGGGTTGAGCACCGAGAGGAATGACTGGGAACACTGGAATGAGGGATGGATGACCAGCCGATCCACCCCATCGGAGAAGAGGAAAGGGAGGGAGGTGTTTTCGTATCGAGACCCGCCGCGCTGAACGGTCTCTACGTTGTCCACACTCCCTCGCCATGTATTGATTGAGTGACAGGTGTACGAGTGACAGGTGCACTGCCCATTTGGGTGGCGCAACGTTATTGCGAAATATTATTTATTTCAAAAATCTTGGAACCTGCGCAAACGCGCTCCGCTAGACCCGTGTTGGTCTCGCGACGACTAGCGTCTCTGTATCGTGTATTCCACGAGAGACGCAGACAAGAATCGTGGCGAGACCAACACGAGTCCAGCGGAGCGCGTTTGCGCAGGTTCCAAGATTTTTGAAATATATAATATGTATGGAACGGTGCACCAAATAGAGAAAAGATGGCGGGGTTCCAGTTTTGATTATAGAATATGTTTAAGTGACTAGAAAATACTTTGCTGTGAACGTTTAAGAAAAGTAAATACGAAATGGAAAAAGCATTAGGCGACAAAGTGAACCATCAAAAGAAAAGAAACGGGTAATGTTTTGCCAAGAGTTGTTGCAATCCATTTCGAGATCATCCGCTTAAATTCGACTGGATCGCTTCTTCGTTTCGAATTTGAACCAAACTGGCTGTAAACAATTGAGTATCTGAACAGAATCGCTACGCATCAATGACGATGATGCGTTTGTATAGGAATACTTACCCTGGGAATTAATTTTGGAGGCGACGGAAAACTGCTCACAAGAGGACGTTGTATGGATAAGCAAGTATTTTTACCGGCGGCAAGGGCCATCAAAGAATACGAATCCGCCATCTTCCGCCTCCAATCCTTCAGTTTCCTCGCGAGAACCACTGAAAATTTGAAAGTGTCGTCTAAGTCGTCGTAGAAGTCGCTGTTCTTTTCCAGATTGAAGTCAGCTGGACAAATAAGCTTGGTTCAAAAAAAAAGCGATTCTGTCGGTCTTAGTTACCTGCAGGTGTGTTGTTCGTTTATTCTCCAAGGCGCTGATAGTGCCACTTGAATCTTTTCGACTCCTTGAGCAACCCTGCCAGAATGAAGGAAACTGAGGATTGAACAGAAATTCAGACATTTATGCATTCATTTTTCTCAGGAAATCAGGAAGTATAATAATACAGTTCAGAGTTCGAGATAGGATGCGACAAACATCAGTTCAATTCCTTGTTCTGGATTCACTTTGAATTTCTCTACATTTCCTTGTCGGCGAATTCCTTGCGCCACTTCAGGTACTGGCAGACGATTTGGAGAGAACTGGAAGTGATCAGGTGCAGGTGGACAGTGTCGTTGTTGGATTGTTGGCCGGGGACGAGGAGCATGTTCTTGAGAACAGTCGACTGTTCCGCCAGCTCCCTCTTGATGACAAACTCGTGCTGGTCCGCACTGATGAGTCTGACGTAGTCGATTGGGAGACTCGGGATCTCTTCCAACTGGTGCTCCATCTCTGCCTCCTTCGCTTCCTCGTCCTTGATGACGAACTTGGCGAGATTTGAGATTCGAGATTGTTCTTTGACTTCTCTTCCTCTGGATGTCCTCCAATACCACGCCCAATGGACTCCGTCAGACTCATCAGTGTGGACCAACACGAGTTCGTGATCAAGAGAGAGCTGGCGGAGCAGTCGACTGTTCTCAAGAACATGCTCCTCGTCTCTGGCCAACACTCCAACAACGACACTGTCCATCTGCCCCTGATCACTTCCAGTGCTCTGCAAATTGTCTGCCAGTACCTGAAGTGGCGCAAGGAATTCGCCGAGAAACAAAGCAATGTGGAGGAATTCAAAGTGAAACCGGAACAAGGAATTGAATTGTATGCTCGTCGACTTATGCTCGTCGCATCCTAAACTATGCTCGTCGCATCCTTCCTGGAACTCTGAACTGTATTAATCTATAGTCTTCCTTGTCGGGGACGGAACTTTGGTTGTGTCTCTCTGGAACTTTGGTTGTGTCTCATGTGTTTTCGTTTGTTTAGGGCAAATGGCGCTGTTATGCTTCGAGTTGCATAATCTACATGGTTGGCTTCGACATAATTTTGTCTGGTGGCCTGTGTTTAGGCAGTTATAACACAATCTGTTGTGTTTTATAAATTATTTTCTGTCATTAATTGATGATACTTTTCTGCATTCAATCGTTTTGTGATTTGTTTTGTTGCAGAATTTGCATGGCTTGTTGCTTTGTTTGACCGCCAGTACGGTTCTTTCAACATTTTCGCTTGGGTTTAGTGACCGATTTACGAGTTCCTCTCGTATGACAACTTTGTCTAGAGCCTCTAGTAACTTTGTTGTGTTCTCTGGGCTTTCCTTTAGACATTCGCTCAAAATTCGCTTAGGGAGTTTTGATCTGATGACAGACTGTAATAGTTTTGCTTCTATGTCTCCATGGCTTTTGAGACTATTTATTATAGCAAACATTTCGTTGTGTGTTTTTCTTAAACTACTTGCTGTTTCTTTTGAAACAGGTAACGATTGGAGTCTGTTCCATAAATGCTCATATTGCTTATCGCTAGAGTCGTACATTTCTACGAGTCTTTTAAGAGCTATTTCAAATTCAGAGCCATCTGTTTTGTATGGCTTAATGAGTTCAAATGCTGATCCTTTAAGGTGGTTTCTTAAGATGTTGTGTTTCATTACGTCATGCGTATCTTCATCGTCTGCTACGATGGCCTTAAAGATCATATAAAATGCACTCCATTCTTCGATGTCTCCATGGAAGGTAGGTAGTTCCATATGTCTACTGGACAAATTAGTCCTTTGAACTTTCTTTTCGTTAGTGGTGGTATTGTTGACTTAAACTGTTCTAATTCTTACGAGGGAAGTGTTTTTGCACGGAGTATTGGAATTGTCTATAAATTTGCAAGGGTACACTTTTTGATACTGGTAATCGATCCCACATAGTGGCTACCTGCGCAAACTTTTAGTTTTCCGGATGTTTTGTCTCAAAGTGCTCAAAAATGCCGGATTTCGATAAAAAACGCAATTTTGGCCGTTTCGAGACAAAATATCCGGAAAACTCGACGCTTGCACAGGGAGCCACTATGCGGGATTGATGACCAGTATCAAAACACATTGATGACCAGTATCAAAACCCTGCAAATCTATAGACAATTCCAAAACTTTGTGTAAAAACACTTCCCTTGTTAGTTCTCTATCTAGCTCGTCATAAGTCGGGTATAGGTTGAATTCTCTTGGTACCATGCCGGTTACCATTTCTTCTTCGGCTAAAGTGTTAACTTGTTCGAGTCTAGTTCTTAATCTTTCTTGCAGTTGATTGGCGAGTTTTTCTACTTCCTTATCATTTGTTTGCATTTTTGTAATAGCGCTCATTGTCATTATCCCTATGATTCCTTCTCCTCCATTAGTGCTTAAGTCGCTAATTGTTTCTGTTACTTTCTGTTTATAGCGTTTTAGTTCGCTTTTGAATTTTTCTTCCTCATTTACGAGGTTCAAGGTGAATTCGTTAAGATATTCTTGAATATCTTTGTTGTCTTTTTCAGCGCTTTCTTTTTTGGGCACGTTAAAGACTTTTTTATTATGGGAATTGGTTAATTCCTTCTTAATTTCTTCTTGTTGTTCGGCTATAATTTTGCCGGCTCTGTCCAAATTAACCAAAGTTAGAGCGTTGTTCGACATTTTTCTGATCTCTGTATGTGTATTCTTTGGTTATTGTTTTTAAGGAACCTGTGGTCTTCCTTTGGAGCACTTCGGCTGGCTATATAAGCAATGCACTTTGGCTGGTTATTTGAACAAAAAAAGTGTTGGTAACTCACGTTTGGTCGATGCACCAATGTCGGGGACGGTTCAGTGGTATTGTTTGGTTATAATATATTTATTGAATAAAAATAGAAAATAATACAAAAAGGTAAGAGTAGGGGTTTGGGGACTGAGGCAGGAGTCGAAGGACAGGAATGGAGACGGGAACGCGGGAGCTATGGGGAAGGTAGAAAATCTGAGTAATCTGCTCCTAACGATTCCTTATATAGTGCATTGCATAATAGGTTTTTAAGTGCCAATTCCATTGTCCCTTTTGAGTGGTGTGTGCATTGCACTACTTTTCATTTAGTGAAATGTATGTTCGCAGGTGTTCTTTACCAAAGTGCACCGCACTAGATTCCATTAGCGGTGCCTTTGTGTGCATTTCACTTAGTTGCGACACCTGTCTGGCGCAACATTCCTTTTGAAAATGAATAATAAAGTGTATGAAATTTTGTTCTACCCTGAACTTTTTCCAACACTCAGCCTTTTTTGAGTTTTATGAAATCACCGGCTGGCGGAGTTGTTCGAGGAGTCAAACATAATCAAGTCCGACATCATCGGACTCTCGGAGAATAAATCATCTACAGTACTACACGCAAACAGTGTCTTCTTACTGTTAAGCACACGGAACTTCTGCAACGGGAGTGATAATTATGGTGTCACCTCTACAAGAAAAAAAAAAGATTGTGTCATTCTGCGAGGCCCTACAGAGTTCACACTTACAGCAAACGTTTCCTTCAGATTCAATTGGAAACAACCAGTAAATTCCAAGTTCCATATCAAAGAAACCAAAGGAAAGTCGTACGCAGTCTAGGAAACCACTGCGAAAACTCCTAGACCCGACAGAGTTGCCCGTCTATCCTCTCAGCTTCTGGCACACAGACAATAAATTGACCCAATGACCGTTGAGAATGCTAAAAAAATTACAGAACAATTGTCGAGGAGGTCCGCGAGGCCGTACAAAAATATCCTTGTAGACAAGAGGCTTTTGAAACTCCCGTCTGAAAAAGGAGATCAGAGAAGGACTAACTTCCAGAAACAGAACACAAAACGATAGTGAATGTCTATTCTGCCCTGTTCCAGTCAAACATATTTCTCCAGACGCCAGCCACAACCTGCTATGAACACAACCATTCCAGTCATTTTGTTCCGCTCTCACAGTAGGGGAAGAAGATGCCAGCGATGTACAGCCTCGGTCACGTGAAGGAAATCGTCAGTATAGACTATGACTTGCCCGAGGTGGCCGTAATCCATTCAAAAACATGGAATCCCGGCTCGTCGAGCAGTCATCTTTTCAGCTTCATCTGGGTTTCGCATGGACGGTCGACCACATAAGAAGTGATGAAGAAATGCCTCTCTTGTCGAAAGATGAACCTTCATCACTATCGTCAACCTGCATTTGCATCATTCCCGGAAACCAGAGTACAACCAGCCAAGCCCTTCCAACATTGTGCCGTAGACTATGCCGGACCACTGAAAGCACGTGTTGCACAAACAGTAATGGATGCTCACTTCGTACTCTACACTTGCCTCTACTCACGATTCACCCACACGGAAGTGATCACGGATATAGAAACTACATTTTTACACACTCTCCGTCGTCTCTGTGCCACATTCGGAATCCCACAGACCATCATCTCTGACAACGCAGCCCAGTTCAAAATGATGATCAACGTCGTAGAGGAGCTGAAACGTCAACAACTTCAAAGAATCCTCAACAACACCACTCTTCCACTATTTTAGCTTGTCCCAGCTCATTCTCCATGGGCCGGCGGCGTATATGGAAGGATGATCGGATTGATCAAACAATCTCTGATCAAAACTGGGGCACAACGAAAGTTCTTATGGACATCAAAAACTTCACCACCGTGCTTGCCGAATGCACTGCAATCGTCAACTGCCGCCCGATCTCCTACGTGGCAGCGGAAGATGACATCATTCCACTTGCTCCAATCGACGTTGTCTATCCAGCCAATGACTCACCAGAATTATGGACACCTCTACTCTACCGGACACCGACCATCAATCGTGGGAGCGAACGAACTTTATGGAAGGATGGAGCAAATCATCGTCTATCACCGAAGCATTCCAAAGTCGATGGAACCGTGAGTAAATTCAAGTACTTCAAGAAAGAAAGGACTTTAACCACCATCAAAAGACGAACGTCCTCCAGATTCGAAAAATCAATGATGTTGTTCTTATCGTACAACCTTCCCTCGGACAGACGAAATGACCAATGGCTCGAGTGGTAGAAGTGAAGCCCCGATCCGATGTTGTCCGAAACTATTGTGGGAGTGGCCGCATTCCTGTACATCCTACACTTCAGCAACACCTTTATCACTTGCGCTCGGACACTTTTGCTTCAGTGGATGCGGATGCATCTCCTGCAATTTCTGCTTCTTCTGCGATCCATCATGCATCTTCTCAAGACTCTACGCAACGCCGACAACGAACATCATCTACAAAGTTGTGACCTGCCCCGTCTAGACAACGACACTGGACATTAAAGTTACCATCGACGAACACTCATCACAACATCAGATTGCTCATGGAAGTCCATTTCTTCTGCCAACATAACACTGACGATCACAGGGTTCTCGACAGCCCCTGCTCCAGTCCATGGAGCTTCATTTCTGAAGCAATTCAACGACAACACACTCCAAGACATCGGATATGCCTTCGTCCCCGTTTCTTCGCCGGGAGCGCCGACAAGAGGTCTTATAGGAGAATTTTAATGCCACTCATTTGCTGCAGTACAACAATTCAATTGTTTCTTTGACGAACGATTTATCGACATCAAGGATATCGTCAGACGAACTAGTCTTCCTCGAACGGAAAGTGGAGTAGTCATCATGACTCGGCCATCTCAAATCGCCTCAGAAACAACGTCAACCGGACTTGTTGCTGTTCAACTACAGTTTCGTAATCTATCCATCACAAGGATCGTGAGAGATGATGTTTGCAAAGCCTCGAAACCAAAGTTATCTGGGTGTCGATCCTGTCCCGAAGGTGTGCTACTGGAACTCGAGTGTAAATCGACCACGAACAATTGTATAGAAGCATGCCCGTCATTCTTCACATTTGTCGTATGCACCAAAATTAACGAGCGACGGACATTGAAGATCTTCCTCAATCAGTGGTAGTTACCTCAAGGTAGTTACCGAAAACTGCGCATTACAATGTGGAACCGAACCCACTTACATCTTTATCAGTGGTTCATTAGAACAGAAGAACGCTTTCGATCCCACAGCACTCAAAAACCACTTCATCTCCTTTCACGAAAGTATCGACCCCGAAGGAATTCTCGGATCGTTAAAGGAACAAGTGGAATTCATCTGGAGTTGGATTACTACCTGGATCAGTGATTGGATAACCTCATCATTGCTCTTCTGGGTACCCTTCAGTTTGGCTTATCTACTCTTCCGGCGGCAGTGTCGACGACAACGTCGAAGAAGGGAAACAAATATGTATATATTAAAAAGGACGTTATGTTTAGTTTTTGTTTGAAAAAGTATTATATTAATGATTTTATTTTGCTTTACTATATATAAGGGGCTCGGGAAGTATATTTTCATGATTCTTTATTCTTATATTTTCTAATAAACTATCAAGACTAAAAGACATAATGATGGGAAACATGTGAATGATGGGAAATGATCGGAAACGAAGAAAGGAGGAATGGGATGGGACAATTGCGCTAGTGTGCCGACAGTAGAGTTATGAATAGAAAACGATGAATAAAAAGAAAAGCGGCTTCGAGACAATTTTCAGCCAGACATTTCGCAGACGAGACATTTCGCAGACGGACAGTTTGCAGCCAGACACTTCACAACCAGACAGTTTGCAACCAGACAGTTCGCAGCCACTGAAACGTGCACAAACAACATGATTTTCGGCAAAGAAACAATTTTAATCACAAATCTGTTATTGTGCACGTTTCAGCGGCTGCGAACTGTCTGGCTGCAAAACGTCCTGCTGCGAAACGTCTGGCTGCGAAATATCTCGGCTGCAAAATGTCTGGCTGCAAAATGTCTGGCTGCAAAACGTCTGGCTGCAAAACGCCCTGCTGCGAAACGTCTGGCTGCAAAATATAGGGAGCTGTTGGAGAGAGCGTGACGTCTCAAGGCGAGGAGCAGCTGAAGAAAAAATGACAATTTTTGTAATAAATAAACTTTTTTTATTGAAACAAACACTGTTAATAACATTCGAACTTCTATTGTTCTTCAGACACTTTTCTTATTGTTATAGATGAATTGGATCAGACTCTCGATTTGAGAGGTTCCACAAACAAGGGCCTGGAATAGACATCGGTCGTGTCATTGTGCTTTTCATTGTTTGACATATCCGTCAATTCCATTTGTGCTTTCGTGAATAGTCCAACCGCTTGAATTTTTCAGCACGTAATCACTTTCGAATAAGTTTATGCAGAGTGAACGCTTCAACATCCTCCACAACACGCTCGACATATTCACGTTTCGAAGCCTTGAACTTTGAGTAGGCTGGTTTCCGACGAAAGTTCAGCACCCTCGACCACATAACCACCGTCCAACGACTCCTGGAAGCAGGAAGAGAACACCACATGCCGCTGGTTCTCATCTTCGTCGACTTCAAGAAGGCGTTCGACTGCATCGAACCCGACTCCATCTGGTCAAGCCTAGAAGACCAAAATGTAGACAGAACCTATATCGACGTGCTGAAACTCTGCTACAAGAACTGCTCCACCGACATCACTCCGTTCCACACGGCAGTGATGGTTCCGATCAGCAGAGGCGTCCGCCAAGGAGATCCGATTTCCCCGAATCTCTTCTCAGCGACACTCGAAACCGTCTTCAGGAATCTCGACTGGGACGTTCACGGAGTTCCGATCGATGGGAAGAATATCAATCATCTTCGCTTCGCGGATGACGTCGTCCTGATCTCACACTGCCCACTGGAAGCGTCCAAAATGCTCAACGAACTCATCGCCGAAAGCAGGAAAGTTGGGCTGGAGATAAACGAGTCGAAAACAAAGCGCATGCGTAATCCATTCGCTCCAACAACCGCCGTCTACGCGAATGGAGCTCCGATCGACGAGTGTGATGAGTACGTCTACCTCGGGCGGAACCTGAACAAGAACAACGAGTTGCTCCCAGAACTACACCGAAGGAGACGATCAGCTTGGGCGGCCCTAGGAACCATCCAAAGAGCGTCCGACCTGATCGCCGACCCGAAAACCCGAGCAAATCTGTTCGACACGCCCGTCCTACCTGCACTCTGCTACGCCGGAGAAACGTGGTCACCAACGAAAGCCCACCTCGAACGAATCCGAATTACCCACGCTGCTCTAGAACGAAGGATCGTCGGGATCACCCTGACCGAACAACGCTCGAGAGATCTCCACCGCGAAGACATGAGGAAGCTCTCGCAAGTCAAGGACCCGCTGAAGCACGTGATAAGACGAAAACTGGAATGGGCTGGCCACGTTGCGAGGAGAGCGGACGACCGCTGGACGACAAGCACACTTCACTGGTACCCGAGAGACTGGAAACGCCCAAGAGGACGTCCGCCGATGCGCTGGGCCGACATGATGGAGAAGGACCTGTCTGTCCGGGACGACGACAACCAACTAACAACAAACTGGACGACTCTGGCCAGAGATCGCCCAACTTGGAAAGCTGTGATCCGCGCCACCACGGCGAACTACGGATCGTCTAAGTAACTAAGTAAGTAAGTAACGTCCAGGAGAGTTCTGGTACTGGTGGGAACATGGGAACCACTTCTGAATACATTTAGTACGCCCAGGAGTTGTCGACTTCCATGATGTCGCTCTGCGTCTCCGGCTGCCACCTACCACGGTATTCCTTATAATAATAAGACATGGATGGGAATTTTTAATAAAACATGGATGGGAACATTTTATTGCTCTACCGTCTCCCCAGCCTCAGCAAAAGAGGAATCGGAAGATTGCTGGGAAAAATCAGAAAAAGAAACCTCTGGTTTTGCGTGGGATGGGGAAACGGTAGAGCAATAAAAAATTCCCATCCCCGGTTGATTGAATTAGCGGCAAACCTTTAAATGTTGCCTGGTTTGCAGAGAAACCCATCGAAGCCGATCTCCATTCTTTATCGCTCCACCTTCCTCTCACCTGCTCCTTCATCTTCTTTGTATCCGCCTCACCTCCAGACACCCATCCTCTAGCCGTCCTTCTGCTGCTCGCCTCCTTATTGCTTTTCAGTTCCTTGTGTCCTCTGGCTTGGCTTCTGCTCCTTTCCTTCGGCTCGCGAGTACTCCTGCTCCTGCTCCTGCCATCCCTCGGCTTTCTTCCGACTTCTTCATGCATATGCACAAAACAATTGATGTTACAAACAACGGAAGACCAACAAAGCAGGAGATCGTCTTCCCACCACCAGGATCGTCTCGTCAGGGATTTTGACTTGTCTGTTGTCTTGATTGACTTGTCTATTATCTGTTGAATCATTTTCAATCATTAATATCAAAAACTCCACTTGAACGCAATAGAGGAACATCTTACACGATACATAACAGGGATGCACGGATTCCGTTTTCCGTTTCCGTTTAAAAATTGATATTCCGTTTCCGATTCCGTTTTCCGTAACAAATTTTAGCGGTTCCGTTTCCGTTTCTGCTTTCCGTTTGGCGAAATTTTCATTTCCGTGCATCTCTGGTAGACATGGTAGACCTTTCATATGAATTTATTCACGATTTCTCAGAAAATTTCGAGTAATTCTCAATTTTCAGAACTTTTTACTCCCTACTTACTCATACAGCAACTGTAGCATTTTGAAAGACAATTTATTTAAAAACATAGCTTATTTTAGTACGGATTATTCGGCGTCCGAAGCTCGTCGAGGACCTCTCAAGAGGCGCTCGCGACGCGTCGAAAGTAATGTAGAGATCGTCCAGGTGGTCGAATCAATAGAGGTCATCGACAAGATTTGGACGCCGCATTGTGAACGAGCTCAATCATGGATAATTAAATCAATAGAGCGGGGAGAAGAGAGAAACAAGCGGAAGCTAGGTGGGAATGGGAAATGAAAATTTTCTTATGCGGAATAGAAAAAATAATGAAAATCTACTCATCGTCGTCCGAAAGATCCTCGTTCACCAGATGGTTTGGAATCTCCGTCTTGAGTTCTTCGGGCATCTCACAATCCACCACTTTTCCCACTCCGAAGCCTATAATCGATTTCAGTTGGTTACTGTTTGAGTATTATAATGCGTTTTTTGTTCCCACTTTCCGAAATTTAAATATTTTTTTGAGGAACGTTTTTCTTCAAAAAAAAACAACATTTCACCGAAACTTTTAAAAATTTCCAAAATCAATTTTTTTTAAGTCAGAGATCAGTTTTTCATTTTTTTTTTTCGTGTCTAGAAATTCTGAAAATCATCAGATTTTTTCTGATCCATTTCGAAAATGTTCTAACACTTCAAAAATAAAATCAAAAGAACTGATTTTTTCCCTGCAAAAAACATGCAAAATTTAGTTCGGAAAAAAACATATGAATTTTCGGGTTTTTGTTTGGATTTCTATTTCTGATCGTAATACTTCATTAGTAGGAAAATAAGTTTCTGAATTTAATCCTCATTCATTGAATACTATCAGATGCCATCGAAATGGCCCACAACCCAGGAGAGTTCTGCCGGAGATTTATTATATCTGGCGATTGATAAGATATATCAAAAAGTGGTCAACGCCAAACTTGTAGATCATAACTCTAACTACAATTTTGTTGCTGACAACTTTTTGCTATCTGTTATCAATCTCGAGATATCAGTTCTCTCGCAGGTGCTCGGTTGTGGGACCACTTCGATGGCATTCGATAGTATTTTGATGAAAAAAATGCAGCAAAAAATGTCAAGTCCCTAATTCTCAGAAAAGTTTTCAATACGTTGAAAGTCGGTTGGGGAAAGTTCAGACAATCAAAAGAAACATTTGTTCTTTTCAAAATGGTTTTTCAAAATTTGAAATTACACATACCGTTACCAGGAGAAAGACGACCTGCTGGCAGAGCTGAGACAATCTGGGCGGCCTCCTCGGCAGCTTTCGCATCCTGCGCAGTCTTCATGGCTTCCGCAGTAGCCTCCGCGGCAGCCACTTGTTGCACATCACATAGCGGTTGTTGTTGTTGTGCGAGCATCATCATGAACTGTTCGAGTTGGATCTGAGCCTGCTGCTGCGCGAAGGCAGTCGTCATTAGATTCATGAGTGGCTGAGCAAACAATGGCGTCGGCGGGGACAGTGTCAGGGGGAGCTGAGGCAAGGGCAGTTGCTGCTGCTGCTGAGGGATCTGCGGCGGGATGTATGAACGGCTACCTGAAAATTGATAAATTACCGATAATCAACATTTTCGATAGTGACTTACCGTGGTTCAATCCGGCTTTGTAGCATTTCTCGAGACGACAAGGCTTACATCCATGTGGTCCTCTCACGTTTTGGCAATCTCCTGATCCAAAACAGCGGTATTTTCTCTGGAAACATGTATTTTTCTAAACTGTGTTCACTAAATCAAAAATCACCTTCCAAAATGCAGATAATCTGAAGCAATCCATGCATGCGTTACACGCAATCAACGATCGCATCAATTCACCGCAGACGGCGCATGGTCTCATTGGTCTACGTCTGGCGAACCTAAAAGAGTGAGGGTTCCAACTGTCTCCGCTTGTGGCCGTGGTTGGATGATGGACACTTAAAATTGAAAAGTTGTAAGGAAAATACTCATTTCCGCAGGTGTATTTTTTTCCCATTTTTCTTACCTTTCTGTCGGATTTTTTTGTGTCGGTGAAGACATTGGTGAACTTTTAGAACCTGAAAAAACTATAGTAAAATAAGCCGTGATTTAGGAAATATTATCAAAAAGGCTAGGACCTGGTAAGAAATTTAAACAACTGAACAGTAGTCTAGAAAATATTCTAAAAAATATAAAAGAAATTTTTAAAAAATAGACAAATATTTCAAAAAAAATTATTCAAAAAAGGCACCTAAACGAAGAGAATTATTATATGTTTCCAGCGATGTAGCGCGACAGCGACGCGTGGGAGGGATCGGGTCTCGCCACGGGAACATGAAATTTTTCGAAAATCGACATGCGCCTTTGAACTTTGAGGTACGGTCTACCGTAGCTTCTTTAAAGGCGCATGTCGATTTTCGAAAAATTTCATGTTCCCGTGGCGAGACCCGATTCCTCCCACGCGTCGCTGTCGCGCCACTTCGCTGGAAACATATAATATTATATCTCGAGATTTATTAAAGATTTTTGAAAAATTACAACAGAAAATTTGTAGTTTCAGTTTTGATCTACACGTTTCAACTTTTTGATATCTCTTATCAATCTCGAGATAAAAAGTGTTTGTGGCAGCGTGTGCAATAATCGAGAAATTACGGTAATTTGTAACTCAAATAAGTTTCTTCAGTGAAAACAGCAAAAAAAACAACATTTCACCGGAACTTTCAAAAAGTTCCAAAATCAATTTTTTCAAAAATCAGAGATCAGTTTTTCATTTTTTCTCGTGTCAAGAAATTCTGAAAATCACGAGATTTTTTCTGATCCATTTAAAAAAAAAATGAAAATAACTAATTTTTGAAATTATTTACCTTGGTTTACCCTTCAAAAAAACATGCAAAATTTAGTTCGGAAAAAAACATATGAATTTTCGGGTTTTTGTTTGAATTCCTATTTCTGATCGTGATACTTCATCAGTAGAAAAATACGTTTCTGAATTTAATCCTCATTCATTGAATACTATCGGATGCTATCGAAATGGCCAACAACCCAGGAGAGCTCTGCCGAAGATTTGTTATATCTGGCAATTGATAAGATATATCATAAAGTGGTCAACACCAAACTTGTAGATCATAACTCTAACTACAATTTTGTTGTTGACAACTTTTTGCTATCTGTCATCAATCTCGAGATATCAGTTCTCTCGCAGGTTCTCGGTTGTGGGACCACTTCGATGGCATTCGATAGTATTTTGATGAAAAAAATGCAGAAAAAAATGTCAAGTCCCTAAATTTCAGAAAAAATTTGTAATACGTTGAAAGTCGGTTGAGGAAGGTTCAGATAATCGAAAGAAACATTTCTTTCAAAATGGTTTTTCAAAATTTGAAATTACACATACCGTTACCAGGAGAAAGACGACCTGCTAGCAAAGCTGAGACAATCTGGGCGGCCTCCTCGGCAGCTTTCGCATCCTGCGCAGTCTTCATGGCTTCGGCAGTAGCCACTTGTTGCACATCACATAGCGGTTGTTGTTGTTGTGCGAGCATCATCATGAACTGTTGGAGTTGGATCTGAGCCTGCTGCTGCGCGAAGGCAGTCGTCATTAGATTCATGAGTGGCTGAGCAAACAATGGCGTCGGCGGGGACAGTGTCAAGGGGAGCTGAGGCAAGGGCAGTTGCTGCTGCTGCTGAGGGATCTGCGGGATGTATGAACGGCTACCTGAAAATTGATAAATTACCGATAATCAACATTTTCGATAGTGACTTACCGTGGTTCAATCCGGCTTTGTAGCATTTCTCGAGACGACAAGACCTACATCTATGTGGTCCTCTCACGTTTTGGCAATCTCCTGATCCAGAACATCGGTATGTTCTCTGGAAATATGTATATTTCTAAACTGTGTTCACTAAATCAAAAATCACCTCCCACGACACAGAGTATCTGAAGAATTCCATGCATGCGTTACAAGCAATCAACGATCGCATCAATTCACCGCAGACGGCGCATGGTCTCATTGGTCTACCTCTGGCGAACCTAAAAGAGTGAGGGTTCCAATTTTCTCCGCTTGTAGTCGTAGTTCGATGATGAACATTTAAAATTGAGAAGTTGTAAGAAAAATACTCATTTCCGCAGGTAAATTTCTTTTTCCTATTTTTCTTACCTTTCTGTCGGTTTTTTTTGTGCCGGTGAAGACATTGTTGAACTTTTAGGACCTGAAAAAATTATAGTAAAAAAAGCCGTGACTTGGGAAATATTCTCAAAAAGGCTAGATCCTGGCAATAATAATCTGGAATATATTCTAAAAAACATTAAAGAACTGAAAAAAGAATTTCTTTAAAAAAGACACCTCAAACAAAGAAAATTACTATGTTTCGATATTTATGAAAGATATTCTGGAAATGTCAACAGAAAATTTGTAGTTTTAGTTTTGATCTACAAGTTTGCTGTTGACAACTCTGGGGTATTTTTTGTCAATCTCGAGATGCGTTTGTGGCAGCGTGTGCTGCAATAATCGAGAAATTACGGTAATTTATAATTAAAATAAGTTTCTTCAGTGAAAACAGCAAAAAAAAAAACAAGCTAAACACAGAAAAATAGGCTTGAAACTCATAATTCGGGACAAAACAAAACAGCAAAATTCGAAAAGTGCGGTTGAGCGCACTTGCATCGAACCCGAGAAGGGAGACGGTGAAGAGACGACAGACATGAAATAGTGAGAGAGTGGGTACTTGGAAGAGACTGAGAGTGTGTGCAGTGATCGGCTGAGAAAAATTGGAGTCGTTCCAATTGCAGGAAATGGATAAATTACAACTTTTCTTTTGATTTCAGAAATATACAAAATTTTTGAAATACACTAAATTTAAAGTTTACTTTTTTAATACGATTTCAACGGATTCATGTCACAAATGGACAGTTGAAAACATAGAATGAAAACAAAAATTATTCCGATTGCTGGAAAGGGAGAATTACCAGTTTTTCTTTTATTTTCCAAAAATATGCGAATATTTTGAAAGCTGAATTTTAAAATTAAATTCAACGGATTCAGGACACAAATGGACAGTTGAAAACATAGAATGAAAACAAAAATTATTCCGATTGCTGGAAAGGGAGAATTACCAGTTTTTTTTTCAGAAATAAGTGAATTTTTTGAAATTACCTGAATTAAATATTAATTTTTAAAAATATTATTTGAACAGATTTAGGATACAAATGGACTGTTGAGAACATAAAATAAAATTTAATTTTTTCCGATTGCTGGAAAGGGAGAATTACCAGTTTTTCTTTTGTTTTCAGAAATATGCAAAATTTTTGAAATACACTAAATTTAAAGTTTACTTTTTTATACGATTTCAACGGATTCAGAAAACAAATACGCAGTTAGAAAGAGAGAAAAATATAAATCATTTCGATTGCTGGAAAGGGAGAAATACCAGTTTTTCATTTTTTTTTCAGAAATCTGCTATTATTTTGAAATTAGCTGAAATTGAAATTTATTTTTAAAAGTATAATTTAAACGGATTCAGGACATAAATGGGCAGTTGAAAACGTAGAATGAAGTTTAATTTTTTCCGATTGCTGAAAATGGAGAAATGCCACTTTTTTTAAAAGAAATAAGTGAATTTTTTAAAATTACCTGAATTAAATATTAATTTTTAAAAATATTATTTGAACAGATTTAAGACACAAATGGACAGTTGAAAACATAGAATGAAAACAAAAATTATCCCGATTGCTGAAAATGGAGAAATTCCAGTTTTTTTCCAGAAATATACGAATTTTTTGAAATTTACTGAAACTAAAATGTATTCTTTGAAATATAATCTTTGTTTTTTTAAATATGTGTTCAATCAAATGTCCTCTTCAATTTTCCGTGCTTCATTTTTTTTATATTGCTTCCTCTCCTCATTGATTACTCGCCGTTAGTTGCTTGTTTTGTGTTTCTTTCCCATTCGAACATGAACTTAATGATCGATCGATCGGGCCGCATACTGTTCCAACCTCCATTTCCCCCCATCTTCACCACGTGATAATGGTGCAAATGTGCAGATGCAGCGGTGTCTCGCACCTCCCTCAATAACGCCTCTCTTTGTCCCAACCCCTCCCAATCTTATCCACCTTCTACACCTGTCGTTCTTTCTGTTTGCTCTCAAAAACCAATTATTCTGTTTCAGAACTAACAATGTCGTCCAACCAGTACATGATGTTGGCGGGTTAGTCGAGAGTGTCCGACGGATCGTAAGCGAGCTCGGGACAGCAATCTGGACCTCCACGCCAGACTACAGCTCTCACAATGCGGTATGAAATTTACAGTTTAGAGTTTGATCTTTAATTGTTCTTCTTTCTCAGAGCAACTCGACCGGAACACTGCTACACGGACGCACGAGAACAAAAGGACGCGTCCTAAAAACTCTTCAAAAAATGAAGAAAAAGGTGCGTTGGTTTTCAAGAAAACATGACAAAATTCAAACCGCGGTTATCGATTTTTCAAATGAGCAGATGTAAATGCATCTTCGAACAAAAATACTACTACGCGTCTCTCGTAACTGATTCACTTTGACATCAACTAACGTCGCTTAGGTTCCAAAAAGTAGCGCCCGCAAATTGTAGGGTGTCGAAAATTGTCGCCGTTGAGAGAAGTTGGGATCAGGCTTGGTCAGAAACGACCTGTCGAAAATTTCGGAAACTAAAAAAGGTTCCGACTGTCTTTCCGAAAAAATCGGAACCTCCGAAGATGAGCAAAAACAGGGCCAAACGTTAAAAGAAATCTTTCGGAAATCGTTTTTCACTTCTCAAGGCAAATTTTTTCTGTTGAGAAGTTGTTTTCTTTTCGGTAATTTTCGGCACAATATCCGGCATTTTTTGGTCGAATTTCGGCAATTTGCCGTAATCCTGCCGAATTAGAGTTCGACACGGGGCATCCGAATCTGTTCTCTAATTATGCAAAATGAGCTCCGGAGCCAAATTAGAAGCTCGCAAAGTTGCTCTGAGCAGATATGTATGCACCTGTGACTGCCGGAAAGTATGGCTGGGTAGCAGAGTGGCTAGTGAGCTAGAATGGTGGTCGAGCTATGCTGGTTCGGTATCCTATTGCTTTTATTTTCTTTTGTTTTGTCTGTTTCCCATTAAAAATTATAAGGTTCCGTGGTTCCGATTGTAAAACTGAAAATCATTGAGTTTCATTGCAGTCCGATCGAGAAGTTGAACTGCAGGAAGGATTCAACGTGGAGTGTAGGTTCCGAATTCGCCTTTACCTCCTAACAAGTCGGTCATTTTAGAGTCTAGTGGAACACGTGATAACTCCACTGAACAATTTTTGTGCGGAAGAAGACAAGAGGAGATGGCAATGGACAACAGGATATTCTTCCTGGATCGCATCCATTATGGGTTAATCTTTTATTTTTATTTCACATGAAGTGGAGCGATCGACGTAGTCAGAAAACGCTCCTTCAAAAACCGTAGACGGTGTTTTGTTCAGAGTCTTAAACGGCTTTGAAAACTTGGTTTATTTGGCTGTTTTTCTGAATTTTGTTTGTTCTCAAAATTACCCTTTGATGATCACAATTCAAATCGCTATTACCGATTTTTCAAATGAGCAGATGTAAATGCATCTTCCAACAAAAATACTACGCGTCTCTCGTAACTAATTTACTTTGACATAAACGACTTATAACGTCGCTTTGTTGTGACATTGGTTCGAAAAAGTAGCGCCCGCAAATTGCAGGGTGTCTTGTCGCAGTTGTGAGAAGTTGGGATCAGGCTTGTTCAGAAACGACCTGTCGGAAACTTCGAAAACTAAAAAAAATTCAAAAAAAATGTCGGAAAATTAGTTATATAATCTCATGTCGGCAAAGGGTAAATTGGAGGAAAACGTTAGGGCTTTATTTGAAACAACTTCTAGTCCGATTGCTGAAAATAGAGAAGAACCAGTTTTCCCTTTTTTTCAGAAATATGCGAATTTCTGAAAATTAACTAAGTTTAAAATTTATTTTTCGAATATAGTTCAAACGGATTCAGAATACAAATAGGCAGTTGGAATCGAAGAAAAAATTCAATTATTCCAACTGCTGCAACTGGAGAAATACCAATTTTTCATTTTTTTTCACAGGATTTCTATCAAACGAAAGCGATATACCTCCAACACTGCTACACGGACGCACAAGAACAAAAGAATGCATCTGAAAAGCTCTTCAAGATAAATTAAGAAAAAGGTGGGTTGGTTTAAAACATGACAAAATTCAAATCGCGATTACCTGTTTTCCAAATGAACAGATGTAAATGCATCTTCGAACAAAAATACTACGCGTCTCTCGTAACTGATTCACTTTGACATAAACGACTTATAACGTCGCTTTGTTGTGACATTGGTTCGAAAAAGGAGCGGCCGCAAATTGTTTTTGTTGAAAGAATCCTTCGGAAATAGTTTTTCACTTCTCAAGGCAAATTTTTTCTGTTGAGAAAGTGAGACTTTCGGTAAGTTTCGGCACGATTTCTGCCATTTTTGGGTCAAAATTCGGAAAATTGCCGTAATCGTGCCAAAAATGACCGCACGACGCACGTCAATTTTCTGGGTAGTGAGCTAGAATGGTGGTCGAGCTTTGCTGGTTCGGTATCCTATTGCTTTTTATTTCTTTCGTTTTGTCTGTTTCCCATTAAAAATTATAAGGTTCCGTGGTTCCGATTGTAAAACTGAAAATCATTATTTCAATTGCAGTTTGATCGATACATGGATCTACCGGAAGGACTAACCATGGTCCTTAAAACGTGGAGTGTAGGTTCCGAATTCGCCTTTACCTCCTAAGAAGTCGCTCATTTCAGATCGAAGACGTTTCTGAAGTTCGTGGACCGCTTCCTCACTCCACTGAACAATTTTTGTGTGGAAGAAGACAAGAGGAGATGGAGATGGCAGAGGACAACGGGATATTCTTCCTGGATCACATCCATCATGGGTTAGTATTTTATTTTTATTTCACATGGGATGAAGCGATGGACGTAGTCAGAAAGCGCTCCTTCAAAGATCGTAAACGGTGTTTCGTTCTGAGTCTTAAACGGCTTTGAAAACTTGGTTTCTTTGGCTGTTTTTCTGAATTTTGACTGTTCCCGAAATTACCCTTTGATGATCACTATGAGAAAATGCATTGTAGTGTCATCTATCCCAAACAATCCAAGAGAAATTCCAGTTAAATATTCATATTTTGAATGAAATTCGGAACAATGAAAATCCAAATGATGTTTCCCTCACATAGTCAATTTAGCCAACAGTATTTTTAATTTTAGTTTGATCGATAAAGTGATCTACAAGAAAGACCACCATGGACCTCAAAACATGGAGTGTAAGTTTCAAATTCGCCTTCACCCTTAACAAGTTGGTAAATTCAGATCGATGACGTGCGGGAGTTCACGGACCAGGTCACTCAATTGAGCAATTTTTGTGCGGAACAAGACGAGATCAAAGATCAAAACTGAGGGAGATCGATGGGGTGAAATGAACGATGGCTGGGCTTCGATGAGTACGGACTCTCCTCCCGATCACTTGTGAATATTTGTTTTGAATTGATTGTGAGAAATAATAAAACGTTAAACCATAAATTGAATATTGGACACTGAAACGGATTCAGAATACAAATAGGCAGTTGGAATCGAAGAAAAATCCAATTATTCCAACTGCTGGAACTAGTTGGGTCTTCGGTGCCCGCGAACCCCGCCTGCCTGCGTCTCTGCTGCGCCGCGCTCTCTCTCGCTAACGACACTCCACAAGCGCGCTGTTTAGCGTAAGGCGCGAAGGCGCCTCAAATCTGGTTTTGAATCAGTCTGGTAATAGCGAGCGGTGCTGGAGGGTGATCCGACAGTGCTGCGGACTGCAGACTCATTCGGGTCATTTTGTTAGTTTCTCTTGTGTAATTTAGCTTGCTTAAGCTGAATAAACCGTGAGATACTTCTAAATCGCTTGTTTTCTTCTCTTTTTACCCCGTGAACCCAATCGGAAGTGATTTCTGATTGCAACTAACTGGAGAAATACCAATTTTTCATTTTTTTTTTCAGAAACATGCGATTTTTCTAAATTTACCTGAATTAAAGATTTACTTTTTTAAATATAAATCAAACGGATTTAGGGCACAAATAAACTGTTGGAAACCAAAAGAAAACTTTGAATCATTCCGATTGCTGAAAATGGAGAAATACCAGTATTTCTTTCTTTATTTGCAGTGAATGGCATAGTTTGTTGAAGAGAGTGATTCTTTATAATGTCATGGACCATAACAGCTTACGGTGGTCCTGGAGCTTCCCATTGATACTTTTTTTGAAATCGGCGTTCTTTGTTTTCCTAAAATGTGCCTCTCCGCATTTTGAGTCATCACCCTCATCGCAAGACTGTTTCGAAATAGAGGCGACAAGTTGTTTTGCTGTTTTGCCAGAGAGATCGCCCTCCAAATTCCCTCAATGAGCGAGTGACTCAGCGGCTTTTTTTACGGAAGGGAGAGTGTGAGCGAGCAGGGAGCGAGAGAGAGAAACACCCTCGATCTCCCTCGTCTTTCTCTACCTGTCTTCTCCCTCTCGCTCTCTCGCTCCTCAGTATATAAAGCAGCGACGGCAAAGACACACGCCATTGTTTTCCCTCGTCGCCGACATTCTCCCTTCCTCTCGACCCGTCTGCTCTCTCAATCTGAGTCACCCTCCTCTTCTTTCCCCTTTTTTTGCTGCGCTGCGAAGGTATTGCCTTCCCCCCTCTTTTCTTCTTCTTTTTTTGCTCTGACATTGAAGGGCGGTGCCGAGGCTGAGATTTTTGTTCCTGGAGCTTCCCGTTGATACTTTTTTTGAAATCGCCGTTCTTTGTTTTCCCTAAAATGTGTGTCTCCGCATTTTAAGTCACCACTCACATCGCACGGTTGTTTCGAAATAGAGGCGACACGATGTTTCGCCGTCTTGTCTCTCGCTGAGGGGCGGAGTCGCGCAACCAACGGAAAGAGGCGGGGCGTGCGCGTCGCGGCCCAGTATATATACCCCATGGAAGAGTGAAATCGTGCACTTCAGCTCCATGCAGACCCCACTCTCCAGCAAACATCAACTATGTGCGACCACGAAATAGTTGCTCTGATGGTCGATCACGGTTCCGGGACATGTAAGGTACTTTTCATTCACCATAGGATAGGAAAAGAGTTATCAATGATCCCCCAGCAGAATTAGAAAGGGAACGGTGAAGAATGAGGTCAGTGAAAACTTGGAAAAGTAATACGCAAAAAGCTGTCGTTTGCCTCATCGGTTCATATTCTATTCGTTATTCCGCATTCCATTTGCATTGTCCGCTCGGGACGACGATGACTCAATGCATTCGCTTGTTATGACGATGACTCAATGCGTTCGCTCGCCTCCTCTTTTCATATTCTATTCCTTATTCCACATTGGATTCACATTGTTTCGCAATGCCATTCATTGTTGTGCCTCAGTGATTCATATCGACCTGACACCTGCGCGGCCACTCGCTTTTCGCCTCTTTTTCTCGAATCTGGCACCACGCGCTTACTAGACATCCCATTGGGGAAAAGGGAGAGGGGATCGCGAGAGCATGTATTGTGCGTAGGAGAGCGACAGAGCGACCCGACGGGTATTTGCAATGATGTCAGAGGCCGTCGGGAAGCGTGATGACGATGACTCAATGCTTTTCGAAATCTGTCCGCTTCTAAGTGTGCTGCTGCTACCTCTGCCCCCCCAACGGTCCATTCTTCATCTCATCATTTAACGGCGCAATTGGATTGCGAAATTGGCTGAGTGGTCGAGGAGAGAGAGAGAGAGAGAGAGAGAGAGAGAGAGAGAGAGGGAGAGAGATAGAGAGAGAGAGAGAGAGAGAGAGAGAGAGAGAGAGAGAGAGAGAGAGAGAGATCGTGAGTGTGTGTAAGAGTAAAAATAAACATGAATCCTTGCCCCTGCGTATTGCATATTTCCTCGTCTTCCTTTTTTTCAGTCCTCTCCCTTTTCCATGGTCTCTCGGCTCTCTTCCTTTGTTTGTTCACCCTACCTTTTCCACAAATATTTCGTAACGATAACAGACGTCTTTGCTGTGGTCTTGGTTTCTTTTTCTCTTTTTCTTCTCCCGTTTTGTGAATTTCCTTCTCCGCTTGTTTTTTCTTGTATGCTTTTTTCTTCCGTATTATGTGTGTTTCTTCTCAATTCCCAACTCTTTCGTTATATATTGACACTTCAGGAATAACAACAGGAGTCTCAAACAAGGGCCAATGCAACTGTGTCCCTTCCAAGCGGCCTGATCTGGCCGTTAACACGATTTTATTTAATTCCCTTTTGGTGTGGAGATGGATGAGAAAGGAGGAGGAGAAGAAGATGGAGGTGCGTTTTATTATTTTTTAAATAATGTCTGTGAAAGCCGGAATACTGTACTTGAGAGTCGAGTGAAATTTTCCTCTATGTTCTTAACAATTTTGAGACCGATGTGATATTCAAAATAGTCAGTATCAAATAGCCATATTAAAAATGAAAACGAATCAACACTATCAACTCTTTAAAAAACCCCCGTTTATTCGGTCATTTCTGTTAATTTGTGAAAGTGAAAAACATTTATTTTCAAATAACAAAATTTGCAGAGATGGTGGTGGAAGCAGCCTGATATGGTAGCTGTCAGATTTTATTTAATTCAAAAATGTAAGCTCGATTTTCTCGACAAAACTTCATAAATTGAGATGTTTTCAGGATTACTGGTAACAGTGGAGACTGGTTATCTGATAAGAAGGCGCTCTATACAAAATCCAAAGGTGGGTTCATATCCATTTTTTTAAATCTGTGAAAACCAAGAAAAAATTGTTAACAATTTCTCACAAAATCATAAAAAAGGTTAAGCCTCAAACAAAAACGTCAAAATAATACGATAAGCGTTTTTGAAGCCTTCTTGTTGTGGAAATTTTTGATTCAATGGTTGTTTCCGTTATCACTCATTATCTCTCTTTTCTCTGGCTAAGGGACTCCGCAACCTACAGTGTTGGTCAAAAGTCTATCCAATAACAGAGTTGAGCTCTGCCGGAGAATCATTTTATCTTGAGATTGATAAAAGATATTGAAAAGTTGTCAACAACAAACTTGTAGATCATAACTGGGACTACAAGTGTGCCGTTGACAACGTTTTGATATCTCTTATCAATCTCGAGATAAAATTATTCTCCGATAGAGCTTTCTTCGGCGTCGTAGAGACTTAGTTCGTTAAATCGCCACATACGGAGTAGTTCCACAGTTGGGAACCGGCGATAGATCCATCCGTGATACCAGCTCGATAATTGTGTGACAACGGATATTCAACCTCACCACAATCCTCAAATCTGTCGGATGCATTAGAATTAATCCAAAATTATTGAAAGGGTTCAGTCAGTTAACATTTCAATTACATTCTTATTTCATATGTCTTCATATTTTGACACCTTGATACAGTACTCATTAGAGTCCGCTTTTTGATTGAGTGAGATCTAAGGATGTCAGTCTTGACACACATCTCGCTTTTCTTACCAGAAAGAAACCGATGGCTTCCCCAAATGATACTCAATTTTGACTGGAGATTTCGGTTATCTCAAATGGCGAAATGCCACGAAAATTAGACTTTGAACCTTTGGATTGTCTCATCGCTACCGTTCTGTAAAATGCAACAGTACGTGGTTCCTTTATTTTCACCTGAGACCACTGAATATAACGGAACTTTGTCATTATGTTCTTTCGGGTTCACTTTCTTTGTCATCTCAACGTGAACTTTCAGTGTTTGAAACAATAGAGAAAAAGGCTCTCAACAACGAAGGCAAACCGTGACACGGATATGGAAAAGTTTTGGACACGGTTACTAACAAAAAGCCGTGCAAGACAATAATTGGTAAGAATCCGATAGTTCCATGTGTGAATTTGTACATAATTGGTTTCCAGCGAGCTTTCTGTCGCAACAACGGCACTCTGGACCAGGAGACATTCTTCCGACTCGAGGGGATCGTCGGCTACAAGGACTACATCACCAAAGTCGTCCCATCAAAGGTTCGAATTATTGGCCGGATGTTTTTTTCGGATCGCATCCATGTCAGGGTTCGTTTTTTAAAATTTCACATGGTGTGAAGCAATCGACATAGTCAAAAAGCGCTCCTTCAAATACCATAGACGCTGTTCCGTTTTGAGCTCTCAAACGGCTTTGGGAACTTGGTTTCTTTGGCTGTTTTTCTGAATTTCGACTGTTCCCAAAATAACCCTTTGATAATCATTATGAGAGAATGCATTGTAGTGTCTTCTATTCCAAACAATCCCAGAGAAATTCCAGTTAAATATTCATATTTTGAATTAGCCTCGGAAAAATGAAAATCCAAATGATGTTTCCCTCACAAAGCCAACATTTGTCTTTTTTCAGAGCAACATACAAAGACGGTGAAGTCGAGGAAACCAACAATCGTTTGCGCTACAGCAACTCCCTCTCTCTTTTTCGCTAATACTCAATTCAACGCATAACCCATTTTTTAAATAAATTTTAATATCTTAAAAGTTCTACTGAAACAATACCTGATCTGTATCCGATTCATTTCCAAGAGTTCCGACTCACGATTCTGAAAAACCAAGTTTGCAAAAAACTTGAGGTTTTACTCACAAATTGTGGTACTTGTGCACATTTCAGTCGCTGCGAACTGTCTTGGAGCCGGTAGTGGCAGCGGGAAGAGCATTCCATTCTCTGAAACACCGGTTCGATTTGTTGGAATTCACAAAAGTTCATTTCACTGTGCGATTCAGCGGAATTCAAGATGCAAAGGCAAAATCACTAAAACGGTTCACTACGTTTAATGAACAGGGACGAAACGAACCTTTCGGATATGCATACCACAATTGCACACTAAGAATCTGTACTTGAGTGTGTAGGCGTTGGCGCCATCCGTCGGTCTCGCCTATCGACGCATGGGCGAACCACTTGGCTATGCAGACCACGAATGCAGCCTTCCGCTGTCATCAAGTGTGCAGGCGCCGGCGTCCGGGCCCGTCAGATCCCGTCAGTCCACTCGACCGGGGTTCGATTCCCCGACGCCCAAAATTGTTACTTGAGAGTGCGAACTTTAAGCTCGGGGGTATCAAAGCGCGGGCAAAAGAGAATTATCACAATGGAAGGTCTGTTTCAGTCACAGAAACAGTCTTAGGAAGATGATAATACATTTTTGGAAAACTAAGGCACTTAATTCATCGACGTAACTGTTATCACAAATAGAAGGTTTGTGCCTTCTATTGTAGGCGGTACTTTTTTATCGAAGGGTGTTAGATGTTGACATCTTTTTTGTGTGTCGGTATGGAGAACAGTCGGGGACACAACTACTCCCGACCGACCGATGCATACGCATACACTGAATGCAATGCGAGTCTTATGCCCGTGTCTGATAAACATCCGAATAGTTTGAGTAAATCTAGCCAACATACGTTTTTTAAACAATCGGAGGCAACAATGAGAATAAGTGAAATATCACAGCCTATAGAAATAGGCCTGCGACACACGAAATGGAGCCAGAAAATGTCTTCTGCTGAACCCATTCATAAAAAAACGTCGACGAGAAATGGTCTCTAGTGTGTAGAATGATGAGTTGAAAAGAGGAAAACTGGCTTTAGACACATGCAGCCGATCTACACGACACATGCAGCCGATCTACACTGGAGTCTTCTCAGCTGCCTGGTAGCGTTGGAAATTGGAGAAGAGATCATTCTCGGCCAGCAACCAATGCGGGACGTCATCGCCGCCTTGCTAGAAGAGCTCTTGTCAATTGCCACAAAAGGACCGAAGAAAGTGAGCAAATCGTGTTTTTGCCGACTGAACCATGTGCATCTGCAAAGATGTCAACATCTAACACCTTTTGATAAAGAAATAGTACTTACAATAAAAGGCAAAAACTTGTATTTGTAATACGTGATAACCGTTAAGTCGATGAAGTAAGTAAGTCAGTGCCTCAGTTTTCCAAAAATGTATTATCATCTTCCTAAGACTGTTTCTGTGACTGAAACAGACCTTCCATTGTGATCATTCTCTTTTGCCCGCGCTTTGATACCCCTGAGCTTAAAGTTCTCGCTCACAAGTACCAATTTTGGGCGTCGGGGAATCGAACCCCGGTCGAGTGGACTGACGTTTCTGAGCTTTAGCCACTCGGACACGCCTGCTACGAAGCCACGAGCAGTAAAGGGCGTAGATATGCGAGGCGCATCGAGACGCTGGCGCGGGATCAGATGGGCCCGGACGCCGGCGCCTGCACACTTGATGACAGCTGAAGGCAGCACTCGTGGTCTTCATAGTCAAGTGGTTTGTCCATTCGTTGATAGGCTCGCCGTCTGTCGCTTCGACGGTGACTCCTGGTGTGTTCGGTTGTAGTCCGGTGCTTGCCGTTTCCGTGCGTTCTGTTCGACGTGTGAGATGGCTGCTGTCAGTTTGGCCCATCGCACGATCCGGCCGTATCCTTCCGTCAGCTCCATTTGAGGCACATTTCCGAAAATGTAAAGGCCGTCCGTTGATCGGCTGATGGCGACCATTGACCGATGTGGGTCCGCGATTGTCTTGACTTTCGTTCCCGTGGACAAAACTCTTGACAGCAGGAGCATCTGTCGCCAATGGAATGTCAACACGACGAAATCGTCGAGTTTGATACCTCGGCGTACGGCGTCGCGTAGAAACTCGTTGATGGCATCGGCTTCCTCTTGGTTTTGCACCGTTCCCGCTTTGCTCCTGACGTTGAACAGCATCACCGGGGTGCCATCGTGAGCTCGGCGATATGGCGATCCCGGCTTGGAGATTGCGTCCATTTCGATTGGCCGCGGAGAAACAGGGATGAGGCTGTATGCGGGTGCGATGACATTCCTTGCGATAAGCGTATGACATCTGTAGATGACGTTTAGCGCACTCGAATTGCTCTCCTTGCAGGCATGAAGCCGTTCTAGATCGGAGCCATTGGTTGCAGTCGAGACGTCCGCGTCCTCTCGGAAGGGGCAGTATGGCGGTAGCTGAGCTGGATCGCCGATCAGGATGATCTTCAGCAGCTTCGGCATGGCGCATAGAAGGCCCAGCAACATATAGGGAGCGATCTGGGAGGCTTCATCCACGATGAGATGGGTTGAATCGCGGAATGAAGGTGAGCGGCTGTAGCGGAGAAGGAGGGCGATGGTGGTTCCTAGGAGATTTGGCTTGTACAGCCGGGTGAAGTTCTCGGTAACTTCTTTCTCTGCTTCCTACAGCCGGTCCAAGATTTCCACTAGCTTCCGTGGACTGGTCTCCTGTTCGACTTCGTCGCGGATTCCGTTGATGTCGCTGACGATTTTATCCATGGTGTCGCAGGATTCGTTTGTCGTCAGCCATTTCCGGAAATTGTAGGCCTGCTGTTTGCCGCATACCTCACTGTCTTCCGGTTTGGCATTTTCCTCTGCTGTTCGGGAAGCCATGCGGCTGAGTCGAATATTCGGCTGGCCTAGGTTCTTGACAGCTGAGAGCGCATTGGCTACTGCCACGTTTGTTGTCGACGTGATGACAACGCGAGGGGCGGCTCCGGTTTTGAGGAGTTTCTTGACGATGGCGGCGACGAGTAGAGTTTTTCCGGATCCAGGAGGTGCGATGATCAGGCTGATTCCTCGAGCGCGCAGGCAACGTTCCATGGCATTTTTTTAATTGGGATCCAAATGTTTTCCGTGAACCAACGCGTCTTCCTCGGTGATGATTACCTTTTTGAGCGCGGGGCCCTTTCGGCCGACGTATTGATCGAACAGTGGGGTCTGTCGGAATTTTCTAAAGTTGCTCGAGATCGATTGCAACGCTGATCGATCGACTTTGGTTGATGGCCCAATGCGAATCGTATACGGTTCCTTCATCCATGCTTCGACGAGTTTGGTTCCGTATGCTGCGAATTCGATTTTGACTCTCGCGTCGTTCTCCTTTGTTTTTATGTCACGGATTACTGCTGAGACTCCTACTGATGTGATGTCCGTGGCACCGGGAAAATTGCTCGGAGGTTGGCTCCGAGGCTCCAACGAGTATCTTAAGTTCCGTCGACCTCCTCTGTCCATTTTGTGTCCAGTGTGAGCCAAGCCGTGACTGTCGACGTCATGTGTACGTCTGATAGAGTTTCGAGCTCCAGAATCATTTGTTTAGCGACCATCTTCTGCGCGTGAGTCCTTAGTGCTCCATCTGCGATCAGTGCTGACTTGATGTAGCATTCCGAAGAGAACTGGTGATGTCGCATTTGCGTAATCCCCCGAGAATTGATGGCGGCTACCTCCTCGTCACTGGTCGGAGTTGGGCCAATGAGCGTCGCGACTTTTCTCGGTAGCTCGCGTTCGGTCGACGTCCAATATCTCTTTTCTGCCTCCTGATCGGGGTAAACCACCTGCCCGTCAGGCGAGTCGGTGGCGTTGAAGAAGTGAGGCAGTAGGTATCGTTTGCATAGATACATCCTGCGGACGATGAATGTGCCCTCCGCGGCTTTATCAATTTTCTTGGATTAGACCGGGATTCCGTTCCAATTTCTGTCGGTTAATAGTGTAACCGCTATGTCTCCGTCTGCTCGCTGTGTGATCATCACGATGACTTTGTACGGGCTCTCCGCCGGATCGTTGTCCTTGAGTCCGTTGTCTCTGCACCCTCTTTTCGCGAATTGAACTTCCCAAGCGATCCACTGGCACGCGCGGAGTGGCTCGATACACTCCGCGGATAATTTGCCCTTTACTGCCGTCACTTGGTGCAATCGCACCGCCGATCCCAATGAAATTGATGCTGGTCTGACGACGACGTCTGTTCCCAAAGCCTTTGTCTTGAACAATTCTGCTAAATCTTCCAGGGTCCTTGGTCGCTGTTGTTTGTGGGCAGGTTGGAACTCCGTGTCTGCTTGTCCTGCATCGGCTGCGTTCATCTGATCGGCCCATGAGGTGGTTATCGCCTCCGAGTTCTGTCCGAGAAGCGCGACTGCCCGGAGATATGCATCTCTGTCGGTTCGTTGTCAATAAAATGTCGGTTCGTTGTCAATAAAAAGGTTACCTTCAGTTGTATTGTCGATAGAGGAAGATTGGTTGTCCACGGCCTTCATGCTGCTGAATCCGGCGTTGGTGTTCATGTCGTCGTTAGAGGAAATGTTGAGGGCGTCGACCTTGCTGCTTATGAGCTCTAGTGTCGGTGTTCAATTGTGGGGTGTCATCTGTAAATTGGATATGATTGATCTGTCAGTCTTTTTTCTTTTTTTTTAGCAATCGTTTTTCTGGGGCGAAGGTTATATTGGCTTTTTACTGCTGTTGAATTTGCTTTTTCAGCCGCGATTTCTTTTCTAATTACTTTCTGTGGTTCAACCTATCCCCTAATAGTGTGACTTGATCATTCAAAGAATCGAGCGCGGCTATTTCCTCGTCGGGTTGTTCGTTGGCTGTAACAATCGGACTACTAGGCGGGAATGCTCGTTTTAGTTGATTCAAATGAACCTTCTTTGGCATCTCCCTTGGGGAAGTGCAACTAGAAATGATCGCATGGATCTGGGGTTGGGAGTTCTTCCACTCGAAACATGCCCAACCATAGAAGAGATAGTCTTCGCG
The DNA here is from genome assembly GCA_963932285.1 of Caenorhabditis macrosperma. Taxonomy (NCBI): domain Eukaryota; kingdom Metazoa; phylum Nematoda; class Chromadorea; order Rhabditida; family Rhabditidae; genus Caenorhabditis; species Caenorhabditis macrosperma. The sequence continues at coordinate 23,670,120 of OZ010618.1, read as the reverse complement.
CCAAGCCTGGTTTCACGAGAAATGATTTCAGCATTACTATGTGGTCTGGTTGGATTGGATTTTCTCGAATGGTCTTGTCGTATTGCGCCTGTTGGATTTTTTAGGCCTGTTGCGCGTTTTCTGTTGCGGCCGCCCATGCACTCCGTATGCTTGTGACCAGAATGGCGCGAAACTCGGTGAGGTCTGGGTTCTTTTGCAAAGGGCTGATGTTTGATTCCAGTATGAGATAGATTGGTATCAGTGGCATACGCTCATACATGAGGAAATACGAAGCTTCTCTGGTGGAATCATGCAAGGTCACATTGTACGCAAAAGCACACCATTGCAAGTGTGTATCCCAGTCGGTTTGTATTGCGCTAATCACTTTTGCGAGCATGTTCTGGAACGTGGGAAACGTTCTTTCAGTGGCTCCGTTCCCTTGACTGTGATACGGCGTGGTAAAGATTTTGTGAGGCTCCTGGATGTGCAACCGCGATGTAATCCTCGAATCGTTCAATCCACGATGCGAAGTCCTCGCTACCGGAGAATTTCGTTAGCTCAATAGTCTTGAGAACGTTAACGCGGATGAGCATCTACTGGATTTGCGTTTAAAGCAACTGGTTCTGCAACTATGTATCTCTTTCAAATCTACATGCCCTACTTCTTGACGTAGATCTTGCGGCTCGAGGATCGGTACTTCCTGAAGTTCCTGATCTATTCGGATCCCTAGTTGAAAATTCTAATGCGCGGGCAATCACGCTTTATGACATGCTGGACGGTTGTAATGATGGCAATTAGTGGAAAAACAATTAGCGGGGGTCTTCCGGGTTGTGTTAGTAACGTGCCGGGCGACAATAGGAGATAGTGGGGAATCCCGATCGTGCGGGGAGTGGATGAAGTGGTGGGTTCGAGCGTGTTGGTAAAGCTCACTTGAAAAAGTTGTAAGGCGAGTGTCCTCGTGACCAGGTGACGTGTGTTTGTAGACGACAAGGAAGCAAGCTGTAATCACAGAGTTTATTGGAGTCCTAACCAAGGTCTCCAGAGTTTCGAGTGAAAGATGTATCAAAAGTTAGCCCCGTGAGTGTTGGGGTACTCCGCAACATGGAGTTGGTCGGTGTGGCCGACCCAAATGACTCTTATCGCTCCGGTTGGGGCCTTTTTACCATGTTTCTCTGTCCACTCACTGACTATCTTATCTCCAATCGTGCATGCCACAAACGAGTCGTTGTCAAGAATGCACAATTACGCTGAATCGGGCTCGTGATTCCGCGTGATATCTTCCATTGTTTGCATGGAGCGCTGGCAGTTGTAAATACCTTCAGGTCCATCTTATCGAGAAGTATACACGGTTACGCTTACAACCTCCCGAGCACTAACGTGGTTGCCGTATTTGTCATCGTCGCTACCCGGAGTACTGTATTCCTGGCGTAAAAATTATTACCGGCTGAATTGTATGCACTGTCGCAGGATTTCACCGTGAGGCAGCGGCCGAAAGATCGGGGGGGGGGGGGGCGGCGGGACAAATGAACCAACAAACGGAATGGCATGTCCGAACTTGGGCTCCAAAAGGCTGTCGTGCTTGTCCGGATGTCGGGTTTTCGTCTGCCCCACCGGAGATGTTGGGTTTCAGTCTCCCTCGCCGGAGATGTCCAGATTATCTCGCTCTGGCCAGCGGCATCGATTCAAATATCTGACACCCAACTGTTGAATGACTTCCTGAACGATGTCATTTTTTCAAAATTAATTGACTATTGCCACTGCCGTCAAAAATTGAAGAACGGTGAAGTTATCGGGCTCACTTGGTAGAGCAACTCAGAAGGGAACTTGAAGCATTAACATTTATTCTTAGGCCTTCTCGTTTCCTTTCAAACAACAACAAATGAACGTGGAGATTTGAAGACAAAAGATCTCATAATGCGGCGTCCAAAGCTCGTCGAGGACCTCTATAGAGGCGACCTCGACGCGTCCAAAGTGCGCGTAGAGGTCGTCGAGGTGTAGAGGTAAAAATGTTCTGTGTCTGTGAACACCACGACGCAACTATTGCGTCATTTTTTTTGCGCAACAAATGGATGGCAATTTTAAGAACTATTAAAGACTTTTTCAAACTTTCGATGGTATAACAATTTTTTTCAAACCATCCAAAAATTATTCAAGAAAAAATTACTCGGAAAAAGCCACAAATACAGACATTCTTGCTACCGTACCACCTCTACGTCTCGACGATCTCTACGCGCACTTTGGACGCGTCGAGGTCGCCTCTATGGAGGTCCTCGACGAGCTTTGGACGCCGCATAAAAAGAAAAACCATATAACTTTGAGTTGATTTCACGTTTTATGCTGATGATTCATTTGCACGGATGGTAGGGAGCCGACTGCTGACTGGCATGCTGAGAATGCGGAGCTGAAGATGATCCATTGGAAGAGGAGGTACCATTGACCGACAGAGGTGAGAGCCAACTAGAAATGGGTAAATGGCAGAGTCTATTCGAAGCAGAAGTTGGACCGACGGCGGGAAGTGGATTGAGGGGGACTGGGGTCGCAGAAGGAGTAGTGCACGAGGGAATAATCGGAGAAGGCAGGCGAGATGAGCAAGTTGGGGAAGCAGAGGAACCAGAAGAAGTACTATCCTCTTTTAGACAATTACTTAACTCCTCAATGTATCTGCAAGAATGATTATTGTTTTATTGTTTTGGAAGCTAACTTTTAATTAAAATTAAGGCTAAACCTATTCTGATGGTACTGCTTGAATTCAAATACGGCTAACACGCCGCGTCGCTAGCTGAAAATGATATCAGGATCAGAAGCAGCTTATCTCACCGAAACCGATACGTTTTTACAACGACGATGTACCTCTCATGTTTTAACAAATGATAAGAGGCTATTTCCTGTAAATCGTATTCTCCCAAAACCCATCCGAAACTCACTTGATAGCTTCTTTCAAAATCCTCAGTTGTGTCATTCTCTTCGATTGGGAATGGACAGGCAATCGTCGTCCTAGCGCATCCAAGCTGCTTCTCAGTGTATCCATTCGTTTTCTTTCTCGATCATTCCTCTGAAATTGCCACATAATTAAATCTATCAATTAGCATTTGTTTTCACAGAAAATTAAATAGCCTAAATACCTATTGATTATTCTGGACAGAAAACCAATAGAAGAATACTCTTTTAAAGTTTTTCTTACCGAGAGATCATTATTCCAAATCCTCTTCACATTCTTCTTCGAACGGTTCTTGCTGTGAGGTTCGGGAGCAGTGGGAGCAGTTATTGGATCCACAGACGCCTGAAAACGCTGAAAACATGTATCAATACGTACCTGATCCACCGGCGGTTTGACAGCATTCCCGTCGTTTGCAGTACTATTTTCGAAAACGTGAGACATTCTGAAAAAGTACAAATAGAAGACAGAGGGAGAGAGAAGAGTGTAATGTCAGCCAGAATGAAAGAAAGAATGAATGGCTGTCTCTCTAGAATGGACGGGAAACCGGAAGACGACAATTGCTCGCAAATAGGCGGAGTTCTCTCAGACTCCTACACCTCGCGACCAGTTGTGTTCCTTTGGGTCTCCCTGCTCTTCTACACCTACACGGCTGCCATATTCGCACCTTCAACTGCGACTTTTTATGAGGTGCTGTATTTGGAGTGTCACCTCGCAGAAGGCGAAAGGTATACCGCAATTGAAAGGTGAGAATGTGGTGAATTGAGAACAATGGAGATGGAGAAGAGCTTCCGGATGGTTTTTTGTTAGACAAGATATTTAAACTCAAAAAGCGTTGATGGTAATTCAGAATGAACATATGGATGAAGAACTCAAAGGAAACGAGGAATTGGGAAGATAGAGTACCGTTCAATAAGATATCATCAGTGTTAGAAAAGATATATAAACTCCAGCAGGTACCAGGGATGCACGGAAATAAAAATTTCGTCAAACGGAAAACGGAAACGGAAGACGGAAAACGGAATTCCGTGCATCCCTGGTAGGTACCTCCAAACACTGAGCTCTTTGAGAATCGAGTTTTGAAACTTACTGCTGTTATGGAATTCGTCGCGCTGCTTGCCATGTCGTCCCATCGACACGCAGTACTTTCCTTCTGCCACATTTTGACAAAACAATCAATTCGTGGTGGCAGTGGACGAATCAATGATTGTTTTGTAGGACATTTCAGTCGCGATATCCGTTTTTCTGAATAAGTGGGGAATTTCGAAAATGTGCTCTCTAGTATTATTGGTTGGGAACTCATCTCGACGTCGTCTGTTCTAAAACCTTTTTCCTCTTGTGGATGATCGAGTTTGACGGTTCTGATAGATACTTCTCTGTATCCCTTGCATCGTGCTGATCACTGTCACCGCCTTCCCCAACTTTTTCACAATTTTAAATTCTTTAATTCAGCAAGCCATAGTTTATTTTAACCTAAAAACTTGCATAGTTTTCAAGTGTTCCAATGTTTTCATTCAATCACCAGGGTCCATCCCATATATTGCCATTTTTGTCATGAAAACAGAGGAAATGCTCGGGGATTACCGAAATTGCGGAACACTGTAATGACATAGCGATTGGAAATCAAAATATTCTCGAGAGAAGGCAGTTTCTTAATAAATTTCACTTGAAAACACGGAAATCAGTCAAATCGATGTCAATTAGACCACAACCACAAAGAAAATGGAGAATTTCAATAGAAAAAAAGTTTTTTTCTCGAAATTTTGTTTGATTCTGAAAATAGGACCCCGGGAGAGTTCTGGTGAGAATTCAACATGTTCTCTTACTTATTTTTGTGTGGAAGTGGTTTTTTGCAAATCCGAAAAGCGGAAATCGGAAAATAGAAGTAAGAATTTCTTTTCCGGAAACCGGGAGTCTGAAGTTGAATGTTCCAAAAACGTGCGGAATCCGGAACCCGGAAGTCGGAAGTTGGAATTCCGCACAACTATGGTCCATATATAGCTGTTGTAGCTGAGGGCTAGACACTTCCAAGAACTTCTGGATCTTGCTGAGAATTCGAGAAGTTATCATTATACGGAGCCATGAAATTAGTCATTTTACTTGATTTCAGAACAATTGCAACACAGTCTTGCCCTCTAATAGGGTTGCACGGAATTCCGCTTTCCGTATTCCGTTTTCCGTTTTCCGCACTTTTTTGGCCTTCCGTTTCCGATTTCCGTATTTTCAAAACTGCTGCTTTCCGTTTCCGTATTCCATTTTCCGCTTGGAAAATGATCATTTCCGTTTCCGCCTTCCGTTTTCCGTAAAAATTGACGGCTTTCCGCACGAAAACGAAACCCGACAGACTTCAATTTTCAGATTTTTGTTGAGATCGATTGCTTCAAAAGGGCGTCACAGGGTGGAACAAAAGTCGTATTTTTTTCAAAATCAACATTAAATATGCAGTTGGGAACTGCGTTGTTGAGTTTCACGACAAGCATTCAACTTTCGACTGAATGATACCATCAAACAGCAAGCCAAAGAACTGCAAAGCCCAGCCAAAGATTCGCACAAAAAAAGAGCTGGGAACTTGATAAAAATATGACTTTGGCTGTAAATGAGGATTTTCCGTTTCCGTTTCCGTTTCCGTGTTCCGTTTTCCGTCAAAAATTTCAAGATTCCGTTTCCGCGTTCTTTGTTCCGTTTTGAAAACACTGCTTCCGTTTCCGTTTCCGTGTTCCGTTTTCCGTCAAAAATTTCAAGATTCCGTTTCCGCGTTCTTTGTTCCGTTTTGAAAACACTGCTTCCGTTTCCGTTTCCGTGTTCCGTTTTCCGTCAAAAATTTCAAGATTCCGTTTCCGCGTTCTTTGTTCCGTTTTGAAAACACTGCTTCCGTTTCCGTTTTCCGTTTTCCGTTTAGTGAAAAAGTTATTTCCAATGTGTCGTTGTTTTTTCAAATCGAAAATTCCTTTTTTGGACCAAAAATGGATTCGAATTAGACGTATATATTTTTTTTTTTTCAGGAACTTTTCCGGAAAACCTCAAAGTTTCGGTTTTTCCTGAAAAGTGTTTGTGAGGCTGTAACTATGTGGAGCAGTGTAGCAGCGCGACGAATTCCATAACATCAGTAAGTTCCAAAACTCGATTCTCAGAGAGCTCAGTGTTTGAAGGTACCTACTGGAGTTCGTCTTTTATCTTTTCTAACACTGATGATATCTTATTGAACGGTACTCTATCTTCCCAATTCCTCGTTTCCTTTGAGTTCTTCATCCATATGTTCATTCTGAATTACCATCAGCGCTTTCTGAGTTTGAATATCTTCTCTAACAAAAAACCATCCGGAAGCTCTTCTCCATCTCCAATGTTCTCAATTCACCACATTCTCACCTTTCAATTGCGGTATACCTTTCGCCTTCTGCGAGGTGACACTCCAAATACAGCACCTCATAAAAAGTCGCAGTTGAAGGTGCGAATATGGCAGCCGTGTAGGTGTAGAAGGGCAGGGAGACCCGAAGGAACACAACTGGTCGCGAGGTGTAGGAGTCTGAGAGTTCCTAAGTTCAAATATCTTGTCTAACAGAAAACCATCCGGAATAGTGTTCCGAGTCGATTGCAATCGCAACCGGTTTAACCGATTTTCGAAAAAAAACCGGCGCCGAACAGCGTCGATTTTAACCGGTTTTAACCGGTTAAAAGTCGGTTCAACCGGTTGTAACCGACCAACCAACCGCAACCGGTTCGAACCGGTTCTCGGCGCGAACCGGTTTTTAACCGGCGGTTCCATTGAAAATGAAACCTCTTTTTTTTTCAATTTTGAAAACCGTTTCTGGTCAAAAAACTGCTCGAACATGTTCAGGTCATACACGGACATTTTGAAAGAGAATAACTGATACTTTTCAAGTACAGACCGTGACGAAAGCGGGGTGACTACGTTCTTGGCAATTTCAAGTTTTCATGTGTATCTGTATTTTGAACCAAAATGTTTAGGACTGTTTTTCTGATTAGTGAGCGGGACCCAGCGGTTGCCACAGCGCGGCGGCGAACCTCGGTCGACCGATCGGCGGCCGGGCGCGGTACCACTACACCAAAAGGGTGCACTCGTGGACGACTTCGCCGAACGCAATGGCCGCTTTTTGCACTTGAAAATTAACGAATTTCATTTTCACAAGATTTGTCTTCGATTTTCGATTAGTGTCCGGGCCCAAATTCCCTGGAGAATTCAAATCCGGTGTCAAAACTTGTGACAATGACCTCCATATGCCTCACATAAACGAAATTCTGATGATAGAAGGTTGATTTGGAAAAACTTCGAAAAGACAGAAAGCTATTAATAATCGGACCAAAGATTTAAAAAAACACACAGCGTCGATGCTGAAAACTGTTTAAAATTTTCAGAGTATGAAGCCAAGCATTGATTCTTATCGAAAATTCTGCATCAACTAAAAAAACAGTTTCTAGGTAAACTGAAACTTTTAAAAACAGTCGCTAAGCGTTATGAAAACAGTATTTCAATTGCGAATTTTCGTAATTCGTTCCGATTTCTGAATTTTCTATAAAAACCTGCATACACACTTCAAGTACACTCGTCTCAACACCGAATTCGAATTCTATGAGAAATTTGCCACACAAGAGTTCAGGACATCCGAATCTTTCACTCGCTATTTTTTAATCGGCGACTGACAAAAGAGGAGAGGTGGATATCAGCGTGCGGCGCCACCTTTGGCGCCGGGTGTGCGGTGGTGTAGTGGGTTAGAGGGAGGAACGGCGCGCGACAGCGTGCGGGTTCGATCTTTCTGCTTCAGATTATCTTTCTCTTCGAATGGAAATTCAAAAATCAGCAGATTTTCCTAGTCCTCGCGCGTGTGAACTCCTCTCGGACAACCGAACCGAACCGCGCCGGTTCGCTATGTCCACCGGTGCTAGCCGCCGCCGGTTGCACCGATCGTCGGTTGTAACCGGTGGCGGTTCAACCGACGCGAACCGCCGACGCCACTGAGAATCGGATGCGCCGGTTGCGGTCAAAGTCGGTTATTCACCGATTTTCGCGTCGATTCGGAACCCTAATCCGGAAGCTCTTCTCCATCTCCATTGTTCTCAATTCACCACATTCTCACCTTTCAATTGCGGTATACCTTTCGCCTTCTGCGAGGTGACACTCCAAATACAGCACCTCATAAAAAGTCGCAGTTGAAGGTGCGAATTTGGCAGCCGGGTAGGTGTAGAAGGGCAGAGAGTAATTATTTGAAAGAGGATAGTTCTTCTTCCGGCTCCTCGCCTTCCCCGACTTCCTCATCTTTACTTCCTTCTCCGATTGTTCCCTCGTTGGCTACTCCTTCTGCGACCCCAGTCACTCCGTTCAATCCACTTTCTGCCGTCCGTTCAACTTCCGCTTCGAATCTTTCTTATACTAAAAGGGAAAGGATGTCTGTCTGTCTGTCTGTCTGTCCGTTTGTTTGTCCAGAGCCGTTTCTCAGCCGCTACTGGACCGTTTTAGCCCATTTTTGGCAGACAGGTCAGAAGTATTGACCGCGAGGTGCACGTAAATTTTCTAAGCAATCCGTCAACTTTTACGGCTTCTGGGCTAATTTGTGTGTATTTTCCCTCTTAACTGCGCCTCTGGGAAGGTTGCATCAACTCGACTCGCCTATCTTCCCAGAGGCAGGTTGGGTAAAAGGGGACGGAAAACACGACATAGCCCAAGCTGAGAGGCGGCGTTAGCCGCCTCGATTGGCCTGGTAGAATCTGCCCATCACCCATTTCTATCAGGCGCAGGCGTCGGCCTGCGCCATTTGGGATGAGGATCCGAGGTCGACCTCACCGATTTCGCCCGAAACATTTTTAAAAATAAGTTTATCAAAAATAAAAATTCATACTTTTTTTTTTGGTGATAACGCTTATCAATCAGGAGATAAAAATTCGCAAAGTCAAATTTTGCAAAACTTGTTCGAATTTTAACTCCGTTTGAATTGCCGCCAAAAATCTGAAAAAATTTGACAACATGCACAAGACATGTACCAAAATTCACAAAAATTACAGGAATTTTACGACCGTCTTAACCACCCCAAAAAAATCAAACAAACTTTCAAAAAAATCCAGTGCCTACGCTTTCTATACGAAATTCCTGATTATTTTTATCAGTTAATCAGTTATCACAAGCAACATGGGAAAAATACCCGCTAAGACTGTAAATATCCAGATTTTGAGAAATTTCAAAAACAAAACTTTAATCAGTGATAACTGATTAACTGATAACGCTATCGATTAGTGATTAACTGATAAGATGTTGCCAAACAAATGCGGCGTCTGATGGTCCAAAGACCAACTCAAAATCTGGAAAACGAACCGAGTTATCACTTATCAAATTTTATCACTTCCTGACCCTACTGTTAAAATTTGAAATAAAAATGCTGATAAAAAAGTTCACCATAATTAACCTATAGTCCCAAAGTGGCTTTCAATTTGGTCTGACTCGATTTGAGAAATTCAATTTCAAAGTTGACGTGTTTTCCGGACTTAGCCAAATTTTCACCCCGCAGTAGTGGGAAAATTTTTAAAAATTCAAATTCCCGCCAAAACTTGTAGGGAATTTAAATTCCCGCCAAGAACAAAGTCAGAAATAATACTTTCGTCAAAAAAAAATAATTTTGAATTCCCGCCAAAAAAAAATAATTAAAAATCTGTGTTCTGAATTTTAAAAAAATTTGAATTGCCGCCAAAATAAAAAATAAAAATTACCGTATTGTGGACAATAATATAATTTTGAATTCCGCCAAAAAAAAATTAATAAAAAATTTATTTAAAAAATAAAAAATAAAAAAACATGATTTTTGTAAATAAAATTAATTTTGAATTCCCGCCAATTTTCTGTTGTTATGTTTTGGCGGGAATTTAAATTTGCAACATGTTTAGGCGGGAATTCAAATCTGAAACATGTCTTGGCGGGAATTGAAACGTGGGATTGGTGCACATTTGACGTGTCAAATGGGGCACGTAGGGAATGCGGCCGCGGAGCGGCCGCGCAAAATTTTTCCGCTTCTATTATGTTTCAAACCGAGTTTCACCAATGAAACAAATGTCAGATTTGGGATGTCACTTGAAACTAAACCTCAAAGCTCTCCCCACTACCTCAAAGCACGGAACGTCAACAAATAGCTCGCTTCGCTCGCATTTGTTCCTCAAAGCTCGTCTCCGATGCCACAAAAGCTCAAAGCTCGCTCCAGGAACCTCAAAAGAAGGAAAGTTAACAAATGGCTCGCTTCGCTCGCGGATACGGACGCTCGCTTCGATCGTGGGTTCCAGCCCAAATTCGGCGCATGTTGAAGTGACAAAACTGGTAACTTCGAGTGCCCCGCCAAATGCGGAATTCAACCTAAGTGCAGTTTTTGGCATGTTTAACGAAAAAGTCAAGTGTTTATGATAATAATTCAACTTTTCGCGCCGAATTTGGAGCTGAAACCCGCGAGCGAAGCGAGCGTCCGTATCCGCGAGCGAAGCGAGCCATTTGTTAACTTTCCTTCTTTTTAGGTTCCTGGAGCGAGCTTTGAGCTTTTGTGGCATCGGAGACGAGCTTTGAGGAACAAATGCGAGCGAAGCGAGCTATTTGTTGACGTTCCGTGCTTTGAGGTAGTGGGGAGAGCTTTGAGGTTTAGTTTCAAGTGACATCCCAAATCTGACATTTGTTTCATTGGTGAAACTCGGTTTGAAACATAATAGAAGCGGAAATTTCTACTTGGACTTCGTCTCTATCGATCAATAGTACCTGAGGGATGTGTCAACTTTGAAAAATCATAACAAATTTCAAATTTGAGTTTGCGACTTCGTTAAAAAACGAAAATGAAGCTCCAAAAACGTAGTTTTCAATAAAAATAAAGACTAGTTGATCGATCTTGAAATATTTTTACGAAGTTGAAAAGTGCGTCAACATCAGAAGACCCCACTCTCCAATTCGAGCACTTTTCGGAGGGAGGCAGCCATAACACTATGTGGGGTGGGTATATTGACTGTTAAGAGTTACAATAACACCAGCCAATTCGAGGCGGCTGACGCCGCCTCGTTGGCTGGGCTCCGCAGTCTCATTCGTTTCGTAAACTTTCCCCTAAACCACAACTATAAGCTTAAACGCAGTTTCGCCGCCTTTTTGACACATTGAGCTGAGAATGCTCCAACTTCACCTAATATAGAGTCAATAACATTCCAAAAATGGCAACCGCTGTCAATTGACAACCAAATTCATGTGTCGAATGGAAACAAAAAACATTTTCCTCTAGACGGACTCGAACCTGACACCCAAAATTCAAAAGAGAGCACGCTACCCACTCGGTCACGCACACAATTGTTGGGCGCGCGCCTGAGGGTGTTGGTGTCCTCGTTGTTTTCGAGGGTTCCGCGGCACTGTTCCATTTTCATCGCGCAGTGAGTTCAGTGATGGCCGTGACTTTCACCTTTCTAGAAACGGTTGTCCTCCATGAAAATGGATAAGTAAAACGAGAATTCTTCTCGTCTCGTCGAGATCTATCCGAATATGTCAACAAAACCTAACTTTTCTCAAAACCCAGCGGGCGGCTTTTTATCGGTGAAAACCGTAACTTTGACCCCTCATAAAACGGTCGTCCGTGGATCAAAATTAGTAAGTAAAAAGCCATTTTGTATCGTCTCGTCGAGCTCTATCCGAATATGTAATCAGATCCCAACTTTTCTCGGGGGCGAGCCTGGTACAGCAGCAGTTTGTCACCCTCGCGGGTGGACTGCCAGCTGCGACGTAGGGATTATTGTAAGGACGCCTTGCGGCGTGGGGTCATCATCACTTCTGGTTAGTGCTGATGGGTCGCGATCAGGGAACACCAGCAAAGGGTTTGATCCACCCGCATCACCATTGTGTTTTTGAATGGCTGCCGCAGTGGACCCAATGCCGGCTATGGCCTTCACGCGCCCCTTGTTCCTTTTAACTCATCAGGATTCCTCCATATGTCAGCACCGTCGGGCTAGGCAGCCACTAGTACTGACGGAGTTACCCGCCCAATGCCTCACGGCCTTCGCCCCTCGACCGCAGTCTTTTGACTTTGGCTTCAGGGCGGCATCCAACCCGCGTCACGAGTGGCTTTTCTGGAACACCAGACTCTAGCTGGTTGCTCCTTCCCGGCCACTTTGCCTGGGTGTTAATCTGCGAGTTGTGCATCCGTACTTGCGGGACGTGTGCCCGACACCTCCCAACCACCCTCCCAAACGAGGTGTCTAGCCGAACTTCACGGCATGCGTGGCCGTTTTCTTGAAGTTGCGACTAGTGGGCCGATCTTGTTGTGCCCGTTTCTTGCTTCCGGAGTTGCTTCGTTCGCGTTTTGCCGACTCCCGCTCCTCTCTGATGGAGCTCCACGCGCTTCTTCTTTTTTTTTTTTTGTTAGTAGTTTATTAAACAATCCAATCATTCAACAAACATTTTAAGGGGATTACAATGGGAAGCCAGAAGGCTTAGGGACATTACACATGAAAATCATGAAAGAAAATAGTTAGTAAAGTTGAGTGACGTGGGGAGTCTCACCACAGGGTTGATCCACCCGCATGACCATTTTGGTGTATTAAATGGTTGCTAGGTGGCCCTGGGATCGACTCAACAGTCCCACGCACTCCGTCGGCCATCGTTCCATCCTCCATCTCGCCTCATCCCGATCCTCCGATCCGACCTCCGATCCTCCGCCATCCGACCTCCATCTCGCCTCATCCTCCATTCCGTCTCGTCCACCCGATCGTCCCCATCACGCCGCATCCTACGATCGGGCCATCCTCCGTCTCTCCTCATCCTTTCCGCTTTCAGCCAAGCTGCCATCCATCCTTCTCGCCTCCTTCTATCCGACTCGCCCATCCTCTCCTCCTCTCGCCTCATCCTTTCCTTCCAGCTCCTCCAGGCGTTGTACTCGTCGTTGTCGTCGTCGCTGAACCTGACTTTGACTCGTCTTCTTTGTGTCTCTTCGTCCATCAGTTCCGCCTCCGATCTCCATCCTTTATCACTCCACCTTCCTCTCACCTGCTCCCTCATCTTCTTTGTTTCAGCCTCACCTTCAGACACCCATCCTCTTGCCGTCCTTCTGCTGCTCGCCTCCTTATTGCTCTTCCGCTCCTTGCGTCCTCCGGCTTGGCTCCCTCTTCTTTCCTTCGGCTCGCGAGTACTCCTGCTCCTGCTCCTGCTCCTGCCATCTCTCCGCTTTCTTTCGACTTTTTCTTTCGCAGTGCTCTTTCCTCTTCTTTCGCCTGTCTTTCTTCTTCCTCTCTTCTCCTTCTTCGTTCCTTCCACTTCTGAGTCGTCGTCGACTTCCATGATGTCGTTCTGCGCCTCTGGCTGCCAGTCACCGCCGTATTCTTTTGCGAACTTTGCAGCCTTCTTCGCACGCTTATCATCTTTGGCTCTTTCTTTGGCACTTCTCCAGCACAGCCTGTCGACCATCTTGTACCTGTCCCCAAGTATGTGCTTCCAGTAGATGTTTTTGGACATTTCCAGAGTGCACCTACACATATCGGGGATCAGAGTACGTATTTGAGTGGTCTTCAGGCCCAGCTCTCTCAGCGATTCAGTCGTTGGTTGCCAGTATGTACCCAGGCTTCCCACCACGATTGGCAGGATCTTGACGTTCCTTCCGCTGGCTCCGAAGTTCTTCACGAGATGTTGATACTTCTCTATTTTCTGGTTCCATGCTCGTTTCATCGCCTGTTCTCCGTTTTCGTAAGGTACTGTCACGTCCGCGATGAGCACCTCCTTCTTGTTTTTCAGCACAATGTCCGGGCGGTCTCTTCCTGCGCCGACCTCCATGTCCACCGTGACTTCGTACTCTGCTTTTGTCCCTTCCTTGATCTCTTCGAGAACCATCTGGAGGACTTTGTCATGTCGCTCCGTTATTCCCGATGCCAGTTGGTAGTGGCAGTTTTGAAGAATGTGGATGGGCGACTCGAACGTGGCCGGACATCTTCTGCAGCCCTTCGGCATCTTCGGGTCGTATGTGTTCGCATTGCAGTGGAGCAGGTTCAGCCGCGCCCTGTGGACGAACCGCTGTGATGCAATGCTGATGTCCCGTCCGTCTCTGACGAATCGGTTCGACTGCGGATGCTGTTGGAGCACCTGGACCACCCTGCTCTTGACGTCTTTGGTGTTGAGGAAGTTCTTGAGCAGGGCGCCCCTCGTCATGTCCGTGAGTCTTGGAAGCAGCTTCTCTCCGTCGGCCTTGGTGAGGAGGATTTCCTTGGAGTTCTCCGTCACTCGAACGTTCAGGGCGATGTCATCGTCTTTTGGCATAAACTCCAGATGGAACAGTGGTGCTCCTTGGTTTCGACTTAGAAGGAACATGTCAGATGGGCCACCCTGGGAACCGAATGAATTGGTTCGGGAAATGTGAGTACCTGGGAGGGTAGTATAACGCCATATTCAAAAGTTTGCCTTTTTTCCTTATTCCGGAGAAATGTTGAAAAATTCATTTTTTTTGGCACTCGGAGGATAGGCCCTCTTCAAAAAATCATAACTAATTTAGAAATTGTGAAAACAAGTTGGTTAAAAAACGAAAGTGGAGCTAATTGGTTGTAGAGTACGGTAAAAATACAAATGATTATTCAGCTTCAAAATTGGAGACCGTATGTCAGAAAATGTGCCAATGTCAGTAGACCCTATTTCCGAATTTGATCACTTTGCGAAGAGATGGAGTGATAACACTATGTGGGCAGGGTTTCTTGGTAGTTGTGAGTTACAATCATGATATGAAAACTGGGGGTAACCGATCATTTACGAAATAAATTTCCACTTTTAGTGAGACCCAATTTTCGTAATTTCAAGGTTTTTGGTTTAATCTGAAAGTGAGTTACATAGCTTGAAAGCCCATGTTTTGGGGACCATTTTTGCAGTTGACCGTTTTTTGATATCTCTTATCACTTCCGAGATATCGACTGAGAAATGATGTCCACTCAACACGAGAACACGGGTCAGAAAATGCCGAAAAAGTCAATTTTGTGAATATTGTTATTTTGTTAAATTTCCACGAGTACATCATGAAATGTGTTCATACGATCAATTTTCAGTATAAAATCTAAGAATAAACACGTATTTCCTGCAGATTTAGTGGGCTCTCTTCTATTTTCTCCCTATTTTGACAGTTTTAGGTAGGATAGTGCCTGGATTTTCGTCGAATTCTCGAAGATTATTTTGAGATCTCAGAATGGGAATTATTAATCACAACCTAGATCAATATGATTTAGTAGCAGTTGTCTTGAATTTCAATCTCCAGGGTACCCATTTCCAGTGTTCTCTAACCCGTGTTCTCGTGTTGAGTGGACATCACTTCTCAGTCGATATCTCGGAAGTGATACGAGATATCAAAAAACGTTCAACTGCAAAAATAGTCCCCAAGACATGGGCTTTCAAGCTATGTAACTCACTTTCAGATTAAACCAAAAACCTTGAAATTTCGAAAATTGGGTCTCACTAAAAGTGGAAATTTATTTCGTAAATGATCGGTTACCCCCAGTTTTCATATCATGATTGTAACTCACAACTACCAAGAAACCCTGCCCACATAGTGTTATCACTCCATCTCTCCGAAAAGTGATCAAATTCAGAAATAGGGTCTACTGACATGGGCACATTTTCTGACATACAACCTCCAATTCAAAAGCTGAGTAATCATTTGTATTTTTATTGTAATCTACAACCAATTAGCTCCATTTTCGTTTTTTAACCAACTCGTTTACACAGTTTTTAAACTAATTATGATTTTTTGAAGAGGGCCTATCCTCCGACTGCCAAAAAATGGATTTTTCAAAATTTCTCCGGAATAAGGAAAAAAGGCAAACTTTTGAATATGGCGTTATACTACCCTTTCAGGTACTCACATTTCCCGAACCAATTCATTCGGTTCCCAGGGTGGCCCATCTGACATGTTCCTTCTTAGTGTTCGCACTGCTTCATTCATCCGCAAGAAGAGATTGTATCCTCCTTTGGAGATCCTCTTTGCATTCAGGTAGTCGCATTGTTGCTGAAGAGTCGCTGGTGCCCTCAGTTCCAGGTGTTTTGCGGCGATACGTGCCAACGCCTTCCTGTACATCTGGCGGATATTTTGATCCTTGTGCCATATTCGGGCTAGCATGGAGCACAGGAAAGTTATGACGCATGTGTATCTCGGCGACAGAACTCCAAGTCCTCCATCTTTGATCGGCACCTGGATGTACTCCGTTGGCGAACCTCGGAACGGGATGTTGTGCATCGCCTTGCACGCTTTCATCACCATATTCTCGAATTCTCTCATTTCAGAGAGCTTCGGCGTCGCGTTCCTGTACATGTAAGTCAGTCTCGGCAGGATGAAGCACTTGAGTGCGTCTAACTTCTGGTGGGGTGCCAAATCCGTGTTTTGGAGCATCTCAATGTCTTTGGCAGTGTCCACCAACTTTTGGATTTCCGTGGTCCTCCCGGTTGATCCCGTCGCCACTCCGAGATACTTGTACGTATCCTTCGCGGCTAGGGATCGCAGCTTGTCCGTCTGGATACTGATCCGAGAGTTTGTGTCGACGCGTCCTTTGCCGATTAACAGTGATGCGCACTTCTTTGGCTTGAAGATTAGGCCAACGCTCCGGCAGTCGTCATCCAGCTTTTTTATGAGCTCCTGGAGCTGCTCCTTGTTGTCGGCCAAGATTGCCAAGTCGTCAGCAAAGGCGAGGCACTTGACCGTCGTTCCGACGCATTTGTGGCCGTCCGATCTCTCCAGGTGACGCCGTATGACTCCTTCGAGGCATATGTTGAAGAGTGTTGGGGAGATTGGGTCTCCTTGCTTCACCCCGGCCAAGATCCGAATTGGCGCCGTCTTTTCAGTCTCCGTGCACACCCTGGTCGTCGCCCCATGGTAAAGGTCTTTGATGGTGTCTACCACCGACGACGGGAAGCCGATCTTTTCCAGCGACATTGTGATCAGACGGTGCGGCACGCTTCCGAATGCATTCGTCAGGTCCAGCCAGCTGACAGCGATGTTTCTGTTGAGTGTGGTGGCGACGTCGATGCATAGTCGCAGGATAGCGATACTGTCATGGCAGCCATCAATCGCCTGGAATCCCCGCTGGCACGGGCTGATTATTCCCGGCACAGCGTTGATCCGCTGGGTCCACAGACTCGTGTACGCTTTGTAGATGGTCGGCATGAGGGCGATCGGTCTCCAATTCTCCGGCCGCTTCCGCTCCTCCTCTGTGCAGTCCTTTGGCAGGAGAATGGTTTCTGCTTCTTTCCAGTGGGTTGGGACTCGGCGATGTCTCCGGCATTCGTCGAAGATCTGCGCGAGTTGCTCACCTTCAGGATCAAACCAATGGAGATGACTGTATTTCAAGCCATCTGCTCCGGGAGCGGTGTCCTTTATTTTCGATAGGAGCTTTCTGACTTCTGGAGCTGTGAATGGCTCCTCGATCGATGAGTTGACCTTCAGCTCTGGCAGTCCACTGCACACGGTCTTCAGCGCCTCCTCCGAGACTTTTGGTGCCTTATTCGTCTCTTTGAAGTGCTTCTCGACCTTCTCAATGTCAATTTGGCATCGCGGCGACTCCTTTTTGATGATCTGGTTGAACGTCTTGCCTCTGTTTTTGGCATAGAGGGCTCGGAGTGGCTCGGTTGATTCTGGTTTCGGCTTGGCAGCATGTCTCTTCGGCTCTTGCACTCTGGATGTTTGCGTAGATCGCTCACCGTATTCAGGTAGAGGTGGCGCGTGCCTGGAGAGAATCATTTCGACCGCTTTCGTGTTTCCGTCCTTTGCTTTTGCGATTGCCATCGTGAGCATATCGGTTATCCACTCTAGACGCTGGAACACACGACCATCGGCGTAGTATTGCTGCATTTGGGCTTTATGCCAGATTCTGATCTTCTTGACGAGTTCAGCTGGGGTGCCAGTCGTTCCCGGAGCATTCGCCTTGAGAGAACCTTTTTTCGGCTCTTTTGTCGGCGCCGAACGGACTGGCTTGCCCCTTTTTAGCTCCTTCCTCGTTGGCGCAACGAACTTTTTACGTTCGGGCGTCTGGATCCTCATTGACAGGAGACATGGCGGCTTAGCGACGACTTGAGACTGCTCTTCCCTCGCGGGAACCGACCGTTTGTGAGCCGGAGAGCGAGTTTCGGTGTCCTCTTGCCTGCTCCTCTTGGACTTTACCACTTGCCAATCCATTTCTTCGGCAGAGGCGGTATATTCGTCGGCACCCAGCACTCCCGGTACCGTTTCGGCGACCTCAAACTTGGGTAATTGAACCGGCAAGTGGGCGGGGCCTCCTACCCCAGTTCTGCGCAGCGGCCGACACCCATCAGGGTCCGCGATGAGCCCGCCGCCGCGTTTTCGCCGCTGAGAGGCCAAAAAAGCAGAATATTCCAGAAGGCGTCAAAGTTGTCGGATCGCTTAAAAAATTTACGTGCATCATCGGGCCAACATTTCTGACCCGCCTGTCCAAAAACGGTCCAAATCGGTCCAGTAGGCGCTGAGAAAAGGCTGCGGACACACAGACGGACGGACAGACAGACAGAATTTGTCGTTTAATAAAAGTAAAGATTGTGAAAACTGGGGGTAACCGGCCATTTTCGAAAAATATTTTCGTTTTTTGGTCAACCCGTTTTTCGAATTTTCGAGGATTTTAGAAAATGATAATTTTCAATTGTATTTCTTAAAAGATCATTTAATAGGTATCACTTTTGCAGTTGAACGTTTTTTGATATCTCTTATGACTTTCGAGATTTCGACTGTTGAAGGAAGAACATTCGTTACAATAACATAGGCCGCAAAATCGAAAAAATGGACAAAAAATGATAAATGAAAGCTTAATTTTTCAGTGCGTTTTCCGACGTAAAATGACGAGTTCTTCTCAGTTCTGAAGTCAGTTTGGATGAATAACCTTCCGTTCTCCCGATATGGCCACTTTCATACCAGCACACACTGGAAAACCGGAAATTTCTGCAGATTCGATATTAGTTTTCGCTATCTATTCAATTTCATGTTTTCATCTAATGTTCATATTATCATTTTTTGGGTTTATCAAAAGCTGTATCTATTATAGTTCCAATGGAATCTGCACTATTTCGAGCCATATTTTCGATTTTGTGGCCTATGTTAGTGTAACGAATGCTCTTCCTTCAAGAGTCGATATCTCGAAAGTGATAAGAGATATCAAAAAACGTTCAACTGCAAAAGTGATACCTATTAAATGATCTTTTAAGGAAACGGAAGACGGAAAACGGTATTCCGTGCATCCCTGTTATATATCGTGAAAAATGTTCCTCTATTGCGTTCAAGTAGAGTTTTCGATATTAATGCTTGAAAATGATTCATGAGACAACAGACAAGTTAATTAAGACAACAGACAAGTCAAAATCCCTGACCAGACGATCCTGGTGGTGGGAAGACGATCTCTTGCTTTGTTGGTCTTCCGTTGTTCGTAACATCAATTGTTTTATGCATGTGCATGAACCTGAAAGTGAGCAATATTAAGTTGTGGCCTGAGAACCGAGTGTTTCACTTCTCCGAGACGCGGAATGTTTTGATCTCCTCTTGGTGGTACAAGAAATGCGATCGAGACGTGCAGTTGTGCTTTATGATCAGATCCATCTCGAACCATTCGTCTCCGGGTCCATCATCAGAATCATATGCCCTGACATCGTAGTTGACTGCTTGGCTGTTATAGACGGTGAATGGGGTCTCTGCCAAATAGTCATTACCCCTAAAGCAATTGTTTGATATGGAATGCTAAGAGTTCTCCCTCACGTCAAGTCATTCTCGGTAACGATGATGCTGAAGCCGAAGGTCTGATACTCAGTACACAGGATTTGTCCGGTGAATCGCATCTCCGTGCCGGTAGCGGCAGGAGACATGGAGAGCAGAACGGTGCCCAATAGCAAACAAGAGAGCGGGAAATTGGGAGACCACATTTCTTCGACGGTTTTTTCTGCAAACCATGCAATATTTAAAGGTTTGCCGCTAATTGAATGAACCGTGGATGGGAATGTTTTATTGCTCTACCGTTTCCCCATCCCAGGCAAAACGGGAGGTTTCTTTTTCTGATTTTTC
The DNA here is from genome assembly GCA_963932285.1 of Caenorhabditis macrosperma. Lineage (NCBI taxonomy): Eukaryota > Metazoa > Nematoda > Chromadorea > Rhabditida > Rhabditidae > Caenorhabditis > Caenorhabditis macrosperma. The sequence continues at coordinate 23,650,179 of OZ010618.1, read as the reverse complement.
CCAGCAATCTCCCGATTCCTTTTTTGCGGGGGCTGGGGATACGGTAGAGCAATAAAATATTCCCATCCATGTTTTATTATTATAAGGAATACGGTGGTAGCTGGCAGCCGGAGACGCAGAGCGACATCATGGAAGTCGATGACTCAGTAATGGAAAGAGCGAAGAAGGAGAAGCGAGGAAGAAGAAAGACAGGTGGAAGAAGAGGAAAGAGCACTGCGAAAGAAGAAGTCGGAAGAAAGCCGAGGGATGGCAGGAACAGGAGCAGGAGTACTCGCGAGCCGAAGGAAAAGAGCAGAAGCCAAGCCAGAGGACGCAAGGAACTGAAAAGCAATAAGGATGCGAGCAGCAGAAGGACGGCAAGAGGATGGGTGTCTGAAGGTGAGGCTGAAACTAAGAAGATGAGGTAGCACGTGAGAGGAAGGTGGAGCGATAAAGGATGAAGATCGGCTTCGATGGTTTTCTCTGCAAACCATGCAATATTTAAAGGTTTGCCGCTAATTGAATCAACCGTGGATGGGAATTTTTTATTGCTCTACCGTTTCCCCATCCCACGCAAAACGGGAGGTTTCTTTTTGTGATTTTTCCCAGCAATCTTCCGATTCCCCTTTTGCGGGGGCTGGGGATACGGTAGAGCAATAAAATGATTCCATCCATGTTTTATTCGATTAGTGGCCAGTCTTTAAATATTGCCTCGGTTGCAGAAGAAACCATCCGGAAACATGTCGGCTCCACTCTTCCTCTCCTGCTCAATCATTTTGGCGTTTTTGCTCGTTTCAATGGCTCCGAACACCGACGCAACTCTCATGCGTTTCACCGGCAAACTCATCTGTGAAAGGTTCGAGACATTTGCCTACGCCATCACAGTCGTCGAGGAAGATTTCTTGTAGGAAGATTTAATAAAACTTCATTGAAACGAAGAATTACAGAGTTGACGACGAATTGAACTGCACCACAGTCAAAGTTACCAAGTCGGGCGTAGAAGAATATGATATCACAGCAAAGGACACGGACGACGGTTTTTTCGATGCAAGAAATAATAATGTGGTTAACCGAGGTGTTTAATCTCTTTTCAGGGTTATTTCGAGACAGCGCTGAGAATTGAACATGCTTGTTCCCTTGGCGGAGAATGGTTGGTCTTCCAACAACGTGTCAAAACCTTTTCTATCAAAAAGAAGTGACTCAATAACTTTTCCCCTCAACCATCATTGAATATTCCAGATTTATTCATGTGAACACGGACTTTGATATCACAGACCGGAGCGATCGACACTTGTGGTCAGTCTCCAAATCAATATCAAAGCTTAAGTGTTTCAACAAAGAAACTGATTGCAGAGCGAGGTCCGGCACAAAAATGGGTTGATCAAGTTGGCTTTGCATTTCCCACTATGTTCTGTTATTTCAATAAACATTCAGTTAACCCATTTCACTATTGAGCCACATTACACAGAGGAAATCAAGAGGATAAAAACTGTGTTTGAAATGCAAGAAGGGCGAGAATTAGCATGTCTGAGCGCTTATCGTCACTTTTTTCCTCTCGCATAGACTATAGGACACGGTACCTGAAAGCATACTGTAACGGATGGTCCCGGACCATTCGTTGAGCAGCCCAGTCAACCAGTTCATCCCTCATCACGGAGAATCCCCGAAGCACAACCAGCCACATTCCACGCAAGCCACAAGCTGATGCAATACTCGGAGTTTCCCCTCTCCCCATGCTCTCTCACAATCCGTCACCTCGCTGTCTACATGCCGACCGACGCCTTCCTCAACCACCCACTCAACCACCGTCACATCTCAACATCGAGCATCGCCCTTATTAAATTCCTCACATACCCCCATCCATTATTTAAGCCCTCGAGCCCCTGGCTCGAGGAGCGGTCACCCCTTTGTACTTGGTCACGTCCCTATTTCTCTCAATAAACCAGTTAGCACTAAGCGCTCTTGCGGTTGTCCACCTCAGTTTCCAAGTCAGTAATCGTATAATGGCCTAGTACGTTATTATACGTTCATTCCGAAGAATCTCGTTTCTCTCACTCACGTCCGTCAAAGTTTCTTCCACAATAGAGAAATTCAGAGAATATTTGGCTCACCTCCAGCCAAATTCAGATCATGAAAAAAATAATCGAAAAATTCACAGCAAACAAATTGCGTATATATTCACTTTTGTGCGGCCGCGAGGGAAAACCCATCTAGGCACCGCAATCAAGAAGGCTCACCAGAGGATAAATATTATGTTCAACGTCCTTCACTTCGCCCCCATCGAAACCTTTATTAAATGTTTTTGTATTTATATCAGACCCCTATTAGAATACGGCTCAGTTGTTTTTTCCCCTATATCTAAAGAACATATCAAATTGGTTGAAGGAGTCCAAAAAACCTTCATTTATCGTTGTTATAGAAAGTTTAATACTCCCTACATATCCTACTTCGCTTGTTTATGTGACTTGTCACTCCCCTCACTTGAATATCGCCGTCTACTAGATGATTTAGTTTTTATGTATAAGATTGTAGTTAGCAAAGAATCTGATCTGAGCCACTCTCTATTTTTATCATCCCCTTCAATCCCCAATATTCGCCGTCACCCCTATTATCTCCGCTGTTCCCTTAAAAATTCTTCTAAAATATCCTCGCAATTTATCTCTAATCGCATTTTGAATTGTTGGAATAGTCTCCCTTCTTCTAGTTTTCCTTCTAAGCCATCATCTTCTAATTTTAAATTGAAAATATCCACCTTACAATTCGAAAAATTTTTGATTCTTAACATTCATAACTTCTAGCTTTATTATTTTGTAACATTACTCATTCTTTTAACTGTAACACTACTCATACTTTAAATTTTAACTGTACTTTTACTTGGTTGCGTAAGAGGCCATGCCCTGCATTCAATAAACATCTATCAGGTATCTAAGGCTATTGTCAATTTGTTTTATACTAATGTATCATTGCTGAAATAATTTCGAACCCGGGAAAAATCGAGCACTTCTCAAAAAAATGAGAGCCAAAGAATATTCACATTTGAAGTGAGACAACCTGATAGTTTATGTCGAAGTGAATCAGTTACGAGAGACGCGTAGTATTTTTGTTCGAAGATTCATTTATATCTGCTCATTTGGAAAATCGATAATCGCTATTCGAATTTTGTCCATGTTTTTTTTAATTTAGCGCACCTTCCTCATATTTCGTTTCGCAGAATCCTTCGCACACTAATCAGTTTGCCAGCAGGTCGATTTGCTCTTGTAGAGGTTGACGTCTGAGAAAAAAGAACAATTAAAGATCAAACTCTAAACTGGAAATTTCATACCACATTGTGAGAGCTGCAATCTGGCTTGGAGGTCCAGATTGCTGTCCCCTGACCATCCGTCGGACACTGTCGACGGACCCGCCAACATCATGTACTGGTTGGACGGCATTGTTAGTTCTGAAAGAGAATAATTGGTTCTTGAGAGCAAACAGAAAGAACGACAGGTGTAGAAGGTAGATAAGATTGGAAGGGGCTGAGACAAAGAGAGACGTTATTGCGAGAGGTGCGAGACACTGCTGCATCTGCACATTTGCACCGTTATCACGTGGTGGAGATGGGGGGAAATGGAGGTTGGAACAGTATGCGGCCCGATTGATCGATCATTAAGTTCATGTTCGAATCGAAAAGAAACACAAAAAAGCAACAAACGGCGGCTCATCGATGAGGAAAGGAAGCAATACAAACAAAATGAGACACGGGAAATTGAACAGAACATTTGATAGAACACGATTGAAATAAACAAAGATAAATAATTTGACATGATTGAATTGCACATGGCTCTAACCACCTGATTATTTAGAGAGTTTTGACGCTGGAATGACGCACGGAACGGATTCGGAGACAGTTTTCGGACTTGTTCGTACACCGACAGAAAGCAATCTCCCTAATGGCCGCGTGGATAAATTGTTATTCTGTATTCGGGAAATAATTTTGTTCCGTTTTCCCTTTCCGTCTTCATTAAAACAAGAATTTTAGTTTCAGGCAACCCTGGTGACTGCCTGCCACCTGCCTTCTCACAAGACGTAGCAGATGGTCGGGCAACTCCACATTTAGAAATCCCGCCCATCGTCACACTAACGATCGACGGCTCCAACACCTGAAGAGTATCATTAGACTGGATTCATCCCACTGTTCCAGCCAGCATTCGAGTCACTTTCATTCCTCAATTCGCCATCGAACCCTCAGCAGCTGCACCGGCGCCTTCTTCTCCTGCACCGTCGACTGTCAGTGCATGGATTCAACCATCATCGTCGACGTGGGCTCAACGGCCAGAATCTCGCGCTCAGTGCCATCAACATCACGCCCCTCTACTCCGGTGCCTCCAAGCACTTCGGTCGCTCCATTGCTACTATTGGCTGTTCCACAATTTTGACTGGATTGGTCGATGGTTGCCCTTTTTCAATTCGAAATTAAGGAATAGCAATAGGAAGCTGGAGTTGGTACAAGAAGCCGTGAACGAAGAAATCCAATAATTGCGATCACACCGGGATACCGGCATTGAAGGTTAGTCGTTAGTTTTATGTCTCTATTTTTAGTTCAATTATTTTTCAGACAACGTGGAACGGTCTCAAATGGGATGCAGCTAGTAAGGAAGATACACAATTCTGTGTTTATTTCGAAGAAAACGAGACCAGGAAAGGCAGTAAGTTTGGCACCTTTCGTCAGATAACTTAAAATGAAATATTTTCATAAGTTGTGAGAGCCATTCAAACATCGATCAAACGAAGGAACAGGGCGGGCGACGTTTGGAGGTTCTCTGGGAAACGGAGGACCGAATCAAACACCTGCCGACACCGTCTGCACTTATCGGGGTTCTTGTCCATCTGTCATTCATTCCCGTCTTTTGACGCTGTTGGGAGATCAGGTCCCACTAGACAAATTACGGATGCGCTGTCGTCTGGCAGGCAGACCTCGACAGTGCCAAGGGAAGAACAGAGCGACGTACGGAATGATATGAGTTAGTGAAGTGTTCGATTTTATGAGTAATATGATTTGTTTTCAGAATTGGTAAAGGCGAAGAAGAAGGAAAAAGAAGCTGAAAGACGTCGAGGCAAAAAGTGCAGCAAAGGGCCATGAACTGGCAGAAGTTGGGGGTGAGTGTTGCATGCTGAAAAGGTTGATTAACTTATCAGAATTAGTACTCAAAGAACGTTCGAGACTCTTGAATTTGAATTTTGAGTAGGGAGGTTTGCATTCTGATAGGTTGGATCGTCCTGAGACATATAACCGTTATTTTTACAAAACATTACCCTGCGGCTATTTCAGTAGCTATTTCAGACCGCTTCAATGACTTTTATTAGCTTTTTGCTGTGGGGGGGGGGGGAACTGATTGGAGTACCCTATTCTAGTAGGGCTCAAACAAATGTATTAAATAAGGCAGAGTACATCGAGCATTAGAATGATTTAAATATAATAGATTGCATGAAGTTAGCCAATTTCCAGTGGAAATCGAATTAGATGTCTCTCGAGTTTGGCTGCGTCTCGAGTTTGGCTGCGAAATCTTCCATCCGTCTTCTCCTGCTCTCAGTAATAAGTTAGAGTCCGTGCTCAGAACCTTCTCGCGCAGAGTCCACCAGAGATGCAACCTGCCTTTCCTTGACTATAATGATAGATTAAACCAGTCCAATCTTACTTCTCTCAAGCGCAGGCGCCTAATCTTGATTTTAAGTACGTTTCATAACATTATCACTAAACGCTACCACTTTCCTGATCTTGACTCTTATGTTAAACCCGCGCGTTCCCCGCGTTACCCGTATCTTTTGACTCGCGTGGGTCCCAATAATAGTAGTTTCCTCCACGCAAATCTTCCCTTGTGGAACGCCGTATGCAAGCATTTCCCAAAACTAGTCTCTCCCGCTACGTTCTCTGCTCGCATTTCTGTTCTCGCTCTTGATTCAGTCTACCATCTATAATCCCCCCCCCACTTGGCCCATAGCTTTTGCAGGCTTATTAGGTCATTTTAAATTCTTTTATTCATCCCCTATTTCGTTCTTCCTTTTTATGTGTTATATACTCTTCTCGGTGTTAATGAATAAATAAATTAAAAAAAGATGTCACGAACTTGCCAAATGTGGTGTTCTGCTCTTTTTTCCTCTAATTCAGAAACTTTCAGGTCAAGAAATACATGCACCAAGTCGGAGACAACTTCGCCATAAACAATAAAAAATTGCGAACATTTTATTATTTTAAATAAATCAGCAGTGCTTATTCTGTTTTTTATCTCTTATCAGTTTCAATGGTTCTTCACATTTTTTCTATAAATCTCTTTGTGGAAAGTACTACTACCGTATTTCCTCGAATAGAGCGGCACCCGAAACACTGCAGGAGAATCAATATATCTCGAGATTGATGAGAGATATAGAAAAGTTGTCAACAGTAAACTTGTAGTCCTAACTATGATCTACAAGTTTGCTGTTGACCACTTTTTAAGATCTCTTATCAATCTTGAGATATAATTATTCTCCGGCAGCGTTTCGGGTGCCCCTCTGTTCGAGTAAATACGGTGTCTACTGCACCACTATAATATGCACAGGTGACATGTTCGAAATGGCCGCTTTTGATGAGAACCAGTGTTAAGGATCGGCCGGAACCAAGGATAACTGTCAACCTATCAGCGAAGCGAATTTCGGAGCACAGAACAACCTTGTCGACAGACACCATACGTGTTCGTGATTAGATCCAATTCCTTAAAAAACATTTACCTACTAGAAGAATCGAGGAGCTAGATTCGGAAAATACAGCACGAGAAAAAAAATCCACTTTTCCGCTGCAAAAACTTTCATTCCAGCTGAAAATTGGCATTTTTAAACACGGCATTTTGCAGTTTTTTTTGTGTCATCAAGTAGAGTTGATTGTGCTGTACATTTCATCAGTTGATCGCTTTTTGATATCTCTTCTCATTCTCGAGATACAGAAGGAAAACTGGTGCAAGTTTCGTTGATTTTTGGATATTGGACCACTAAAATCCAAATATCTCTGGAACCGTTGGAGTTAAAATTAAATGGTCAACAAAAGAAATGTAACTGATAACGAAATAGTGCGGGAAGAGAGAGACGCAGCGCAGAAGGAACGGGAAAATTATTTTCCCACGTCCATGGTTGCGATAGCTTCTGTTTGCATTTTCCCTGAGTACACTAACTCTTTTATTTCTCTGTTCGATATTGAGACGGAATAGAAAAATAGAAGACATTGCGTCCTTAGAACCACCACCGCCGAGAATTCTCCCGCCCTCTTTGCTCGGCGTCTCTCGAATTGCGCACTATTTCTTCTTTCTCTGACCACACCGACTGGTATTGTTTCGGGAACTCCACAGGCCTCAATAATGAGAAATTCAGCATGATTATTATATCATCTTGTAGGTAATTATATCAGTTAAATTTCTTCTGTTGACTACTTATTTTTAGCTCCAACAGTTCCAGAGATATTTGGATTTTAGTGGTCCAATACCCAAAAATCCGCGAAAATTTCTCCAGTTTTCTTGCTGTATCTCGAGAATGATAAGAGATATCAAAAAGTGGTCAACTGATAAAATGTGCAACACAGTCAGTTATATCAACAGATTCAAAAATAAAATGAAAAAATCTGTTTCGAAAAAGCCAAATATTCACTGAAAAGAAATTATCAACCAAAAAAACGTGATGATTTCTTGAACATAGATCAACTCAGCCATAAATGATCCAATTAGTCTGAAATCAGTACCTAGTGTGCTTAGACACTTTAGAATTCGCATTCCATGTTTGTAAGGCTCTGGCTCATAATCTGACCATCTGAAACTCTGAAATGACTGAAATTTTCAAATGTCACTAAATATTGGTTTTTGAATTTTTTTCTGAACATGATTACGTTTAGAAAATAGCCCGTCCTTTGTGGAATCTATGATCAAACGGATACCTATTCAAAAAATCATCTCGCTCCGAAAAAATTATCTGAACATTGATTTTTAAAAAATCCGAAAAATGAAAACGAACTTCCGAGTTTTTCAGATTGGCTAATAACTAATAAATTGCATCGAAACTCGGTGATTGCGTCTGCCAAAAAGGTATTTATCGATTGTTCGTAAAATATTTTAGAAAATCGAAACCATAAAAAAACAATTATTTAGATAATTTTTTCGACGCGAGATTATTTTTCGAATAGGTATCCGTTTGATCATAAACTCTACAGAGGATGGACTATTCACTAAAATTAATTGTGTTCCCAAAAAAATTCAAAAATCAATATTCAGTGACATTTGAAAATTTCAGTCATTTCAGAGTTTCAGATGGTCAGAATATGAGCCAGAGCCTTACAAACATGGAATGCGAATTCTGAAGTGTCTAAGCACACTAGGTACTGAATTCAGACCGATTGGATTATTTATTGCTGAGTAGATCAAGATTCAAGAAATCATAAAGGTTTTTCAGCTGTTCATTTGTGAAAATTTGGCTTTTTCGAAACAGATTTTTCTATTTTTTTTTTTGAATCCGTTGATTGAACTGACTGTGCTGCACATTTTATCAGTTGATCGCTTTTTGATATCTCTTATCATTCTCTAGTTACAGCAAGAAAACTGGAGAAATTTTCGCGGATTTTTGGGTATTGGACCACTGAAATCCAAATATCTCTGGAACTGTTGGAGCTAAAATTAAGTGGTCAACAGAAGAAATGTAACTGATATGATTACCTACAAGATGATATAATAATCATGTTGAATTTCTCATTATTGAGGCCTGTGGAGTTCCCGAAACAATGACAGTGGGTGTGGTCAGAGAAAGAAGAAATAGTGCGGGAAGAGAGAGACGCAGCGCAGAAGGGGGCGGGAGAATTCGACTTTTTCGAGACGGAGTCCTTAGGTGCTTTGCATTGATCCTCGTCCATGGAGAATTATCGGCGGCGGTGCTGGTAGTGGGGACGCAATGTTTTCTTTTTCCTGTTCTGTCTCAATATTGAACAGAGAATTACAAGAGCTAGTGTATTCGGGGAAAACGCAAACAGAAGCTATCGCGGCCATGGACGTCGGGAAATAATTTTCCCGTTCCTTCTGCGCTGCGTCTCTCTCTTCTTTCGCTATTTCTTCTTTCTCTGACCTCACCTACTGGTTTTGTTTCGAGAACTCCACAGGCCTCAATAATTTTAAATTCAACATGATTATTATATCATCTTGTAGGTAATTATATCAGTTACATTTCTTCTGTTGACCACTTATTTTTAGCTCCAACGGTTCCAGAGATATTTGGATTTTAGTAGTCCAATATCCAAAATCAACGAAAATTTCACCAGTGTTCCTTCTGTAACTCGAGAATGATAAGAGATATCGAAAAGTGATCAACTGGTGAAATGTGCAGCACAATCAACTCTACTCGATGACACAAGAAAATCTGCAAAATTCCGTATTTGAAAATCCCAATTTTCAGCTCGAAGAAAAGTTTTCGCAGCGGAAAAGTGGATTTTCCTCTCGTACTGTATTTTCGGAATCTTTCTCTTCGGTTTTTCTATTTCTAGAAGGAAATTGTATTTTAGGGAATCTTTACTTTTATTAAACGACAAATTCTGTCTGTCTGTATGTCCGTTTGTCCGTCCGCAGCCTTTTCTCAGCGCCTACTGGACCGATTTGGACCGTTTTTGGACAGGAGGGTCAGAAATGTTGGCCCGATGATGCACGTAAATGTTCTAAGCGATCCATCAACTTTTACGGCTTCTGGACTTAATCACGAACACGTATGGTCTTTGTTGACAAGGTTGTTCTGTGCTCCCGAAATTCGCTCCGCTGATAGGTTGACAGTTGTGAGAGACGCAGCGCAGAAGAGGCGGGAGAATTCGACTTTTTCGAGACGGAGTCCTTAGGTGCTTCGCAATGATCCTTTTCTGTTTTCTTCTCTTTAGTACTCGTAATTACGGTTACGGTTTCTCGTTCTCAACTCTCTCTCTCTCTCTCTCTCTCTCTCTCTCTCTCTCTCTCTCTCTCTCTCTCTCTCTCTCTCTCTCTCTCTCACGTCTTCGCCATGGGGAACCGGGAGTCTTGGCACAACGGGAGGGTATGCTTTAAGTCCCCGTATCAGCATTATCACTAAATTGTCTTTTTCAGATGCCGTCGTGGACGTCGAGCAGGAGGTTGCAGCTCTGCCAAATGTAAAAAGCTGCTGAACTTCCTTGTTAACATTTTTTTGTATCGGTTTTCCTTATTTTTTAAATGAATCAATATTCCGATGAAAACTTGTCCGATATTTTGGTGACCGCGACGCGACACGCGACGCAACAGAACAGTGTCTCTCGGAGTTAACAGTTTTATTTGGATAGAAAAATGATAAGTTAACAACGAGGATTCTTATTATTCACTTATTCTCCGGAATCTCCTCTCTGATGACAGCGGCGATCGAGACGGCGGTCGATGCGGTGAAGATGACGTCCGTCTCATTGTTCGGCTGGAATAGAAATCGTTTGTGTTGAGGAAGAGAAGTTTATTGGAAGTGGAGGTTATTTGTCGGGGTACAACTACAGTATTGAACAGTAAAACCACTAACCGGCCTGCGGAACGACGATGTTTAGACTCGGAGCATAGCGATGGCGCTGCTCAACTCACTCCAATTCGGCGACGACGACATGATGCAAAGTGGAGGGCGAGTTCTGGAAAAAGAGAGTGGGTTCGGGAGAGGGTTCGACCAATCGACGCAAAGTTCGCAAACGCATTTCAGACTGAACTCCATCTCACCTCGAACTGCAGTTCTTCCGTGTTCCGGAGTGGCCGAGACTCGCGGAGTGCTCATAACCGGTCGGGGCATCAGCTGCTCGATTGAAAACGGCAACGGGGCGCTGCGGATCGCGGGATTACTGCAAAAACAAAGTGTTCTTGAGGGGAGAGAAAGAGCGGGTTACCTGGATTCGATGGACCGACTGTCCTGAACGCCGAAAGGCAGTGGATGTGGTGCAGGAACGACGACCGGCCGTCTCACTTCACGCGCCATTGGGAATACCTCCATTGACAAATAATTGAGGTACGCCGCTGCAAATGAGTTGGAAATGAGTGTGAGGGGGACAGAAATTGCTCACCCTGCATCATCGCCTGCATCTGCAACGACGCTGCAGTTGTGGTTCATCTGTGATAGTGCTTGCGTGCCAGCAGGTTGTGCCGTTGGGAAAGGAGCCGCTTGATGACTTCCAACTGCCGAGTTGGAGAGCGTGTTCCAGTCGTGAGGCTCTCGTTGACCTGAAGATGAAAATGTTCCTTCTGTTAGCAGTTTCCACTTGCGATTCGATCCAAAGGTCACCATGAACAGGAGCATGGCGATGGCGCTGCTCAACTCACTCCAATTCGGCGACGACGACATGATGCAAAGTGGAGGGCGAGTTCTGGAAAAAGAGAAAGCGGGTTGTGAATGAGAAGGAGAAGAAGAAAATTGGTGAAGATAGGAGAGAGATGGAGAAAGGGATAGGTAGAGGGCGAAAGTGGTCGCCGAATGCCTCAAGAACGGTACTTTTCACACTTGTGATGTCATCGGGAAAGGGTTCAACCGATTGGCGGAAAGTTCGCAAATGTCCTTTGTCAGCAAATGAATCGCTAGCTAACTGATCAAAATCGATGATAAGAAAGTGATAAGGAGAAAAGAGAGACGAGGGCAGGAGAACAGTTTCGAAAGGCGATTTCTCGAGCCATCAGCAACTACTCAACAATCATGGATATAGACCACTATGTTCATGTTTTCTCATATTCCTGTTGAAATAAAATTTGGACAAACTCATTTGTCACATTGTCATTTTTAACCTATCTACGTGATTTTTTTGAAAACGTGCTAAATGTTCTCTTTTTCCCAGAAAAATATACAATTTTCCATTTAACCATTGAAAAAAATGTGTCAGATGCTTACATGCTTACAGATTTGCTGACGTACGCAACCACCGATACGCCGAATTGCGGACTACGTAGTCATCAAAGTGCGCTTCGTTTTTATGCAGTCAACTGGAATTTTAAAGTTTTGCGAGTGTTTGAAAGGCGTTTGAAACAGAGAAAAGACTAAATTCGAAAAGAATCCATTTCGCCCAGCGTAGACCTATCGAATCGCGCTCCACCGCAACAAAAACGTGGCAAAAGAAATGTCCATGGGTGCTTTGGAATTCAGAAACGTCCACGTACCTCCACGTGTTGCTTCTCCAGTGTTCTGATTGTTCCAAAAATGAAAGTCAGATTGGCGGGGGTTCACGGGATTTTTGACGGTGAAAACGAAAAAACGGAATAGGCTCATCTAGGAGATCCGAATCAAGACCCAGCAGATTATTGAATTAAGACCCTTGAGAATTCATGTTCAAAAACTTGATTTGACACAATTTGAGCTTTTTCTAAAAATTTGGGGTGCGATACTCTATGTTTGGTCCACTTGCTTAGTGACCGTCCTATGCCAAAATACTTGCAAATCTACGTTAACTAGTTCAAAAACGGGATTAATTGGCTCGGAGGCAATTTCGGAAATACAAAACGAAACGGAGGTTTCCTTTTCTGTTTAAATGTTTTAAACTTTTCATTATCCGAAAAATAGATGCCAATCGAGTGTCAAAAACGGGAATAAGAAAAAGAGAAAATGTACAAAAAAGTGAGAGAAAACTGGGTCCGGAGTCCCTTTACCAGAAAAAAGGAGAAATGAGTGACAACGGCAGAATCCTTATAAACAAAGAGAAAGCTTCAAAAACGGCACGCGTACCTTTTCCTCTGCATTGTCGCAGTTTTCGTCCATCCGGTTGTTTTCCGGTGGCTGCTCTCATCCAGCATCCACGGACGATCCTGTAAACCATTTTGAGATTTTATTTGAGGTTTAACCTTTTTATGATTTTGTGAGAAATTGTTAACAGTTTTTTGTTATGTTTTCACAGATTATTAGAAAATGGATATGAACCCACCTTTGGACCATTGGACAAACTCATTCTTATCACAGAATCAGTCTCCACTGTTACCAGTAATCCTGAAAACATCCCAATTTATGAACTTTCGTCCAGAAAATCGAACTTACAGTTTTGAATTTAATAAAATCTGATAGCTGCCATATCAGGCTGCTTTCTCCACCATCTCTGTAAATTTTGTCATTTTTGAAGAGAAATTGATAAGAATAGCTGACTTTTTTCGCGTTCACAAAATAACAAAAATGTTTGAATTAATGGAACTTTTTTTTGAGGATTGATAGTGGTGATTCGTTTTTATTTTCATATGGCTCTTTGAAGCATGGGGGAAAATTTTAGAAAATTGAATTTACTCTACTCTCAAGTACAGTATTCCGGTTTTCACAAATATTATTAAAAAATAATAAAACGCACCTCCATCTTCTTCTTCTCCTCCTCCTTTCTCATCCATCTCCACACCAAATGGGAATTAAATAAAATCGTGTTAACGGCCAGATCAGGCCGCTGGGAAGGGACACGGTTTCATTGGCCCTTGTTTGAGACTCCTGTTGTTATTCCTGAAGTGTCAATTTATAATGAAAGAGTTGGGAATTGAGAAGAAACACGGATTTCACGGGAGAAAAAAAGCGGAGAAGAATGAGGAACAAGAGTGAATGTTTTTTTCATTGAAAAAAAAAGAAACCAAAAAAGGAAAGGTAAAAAAAGAGAAGAGCATTTTTGCTGAAGTCAGACAAAATTTCGATGAATTGCAATTAAGCTAAAAAATTGTTTTCATTATTGCTTTCTTCAGTTATTCTTCGATTGAATTTTTTCTTCGAAAATTCAACAATTTAACAAAATTCAACTTTTACAAAAATTGAATGTATGAAAATAGGCTATTAAATTAACGAAAAAATCAAAAAATCAAAACAATTATTATTTTAATCAGAAATTCAGCGGAGCGAAAATGTTCTATTCCACCTCAAACTCCGGTAGTAATTTGAGAAAAAGTTACAGCGATGATCTAGCGGGAAATTCATTGAAAATATAATGATAAAAGTAATAAGATGGGCTGATAATGAGAAGGGATAGGGGGACGGGAGAGTAATCGGCGGCAGAAGGGGAGGAAGTGCCCCGAGGCGTTCTCCCCCTTATGTACGGGCGAAACCAGTCCCATGAAGGCCACTCTCTCCCAAAGGGAATTAGCGGCATCAGGTCGCTTCGTCAGATCGTACTAGCAATCACTTCCTTGATCAGTCACATCATAGATCACATCGTGATCCCAGTATTTCCATAACGAAAAGAAACTCAGGAAAACATCGATTTTTACAGAAAGGCATTACTCCAGAGCTCCACATAGTGGGTCGGTCGTCAAGGCGACTCACCAGAGGAGAGGAGGAAATTGCCCACAACTGCCCGTGTGCGACGCGACCCGATAAGACAACCGCGCGAGATAGTACACAATCGAGAGAGAGAGACGTGTCTGGCGGGCTCCAATTTGTGTGTAGGGAGTGGGCTTCTTCATGTGGCGGCAAGGAGACGCAGACGAGCAGACCGATGTGGCAGATGGTTATTATTCTTGTTTGCGAGAGTCTGCTTCGTGTAGCCTGCCGCGTCTCACGCCCCGTCGTTTTTATCGATTCGGCAGAGGGGGAGAGGGCTGATGGGGGGAATTACGCGTGGGGAGAAGGTGAGGGGAATTATACGAAAGGAAACGAAGGAGAGGTGCTGAGTTTCCGAGAGTCTCCCGTTACAAAGACTGAGAGGCACACAGAGTTGAAAGGGATGAAATTGTTAAAAATGCAGAAACCGAAGAGTCTGAGACCCCGCAAAAAATCCGAAATTCGAAATACTGATTCCGTCCAACTCGCAAGAAAAGAGCATAAGAGTAAAGTGGAGTTTTTTACATTATTTAGAGACTTTTTGAATAAAAAATTTATTAATAATCATTTGCTATAATTTGTTAATAACCAAATGCCAACTCATCAACAAAAAAAATTCATTAAATTCAGAAATTTTGTAAGATTTTTTTTTGGAAGTTAAAAATTCCTTTAACTCCCATGAATTGTTTCGAAGAATTTAACAGAACAAATCTTCTACAGAAATCCAATGTATGAAAGTAGTCTTTGAAATTCAAAAAAATTCCAAAAATCAAAACAATAATTATTTTTCTCAAAATTTTTTGACCGTGTTTTTTTAAAAATTAATTGATAAAATGTTTTCGAATTTTTCAGAATGTGAAACTAATTTCATTCCGTCCAACTCTCTTGAAAGAGAAAAGAAAAAAGGAAAGGAAAACGTGTGGAAAAAGACAAATTCATCCGCCCCTTTTGCGCTGCGTCTCTCTTTTCCCGCACTATTTCTTCTTTCTCTGACCACACCGACTGGTATTGTTTCGGGAACTCCAGAGCCCTCAATAATGAGAAATTCGACATGATTATTATATCATCTTGTAGGTAATTATATCAGTTACATTTCTTCTGTTGACCACTTATTTTTAGCTCCAACAGTTCCAGAGATATTTGGATTTTAGTGGTCCAATACCCAAAAATCCGCGAAAATTTCTCCAGTTTTCTTGCTGTATCTCGAGAATGATAAGAGATATCAAAAAGTGGTCAACTGATAAAATGCGCAGCACAGTCAGTTCTATCAACGTATTCAAAGAAAAAATGGAAAAATCTGTTTTTAAAAAGCCAAATTTTCACTGAAAACAAATGAACAGCTGAAAAAACGTGATGATTTCTCGAATCTTGATCTACTCAGCTATAAATGATCCAATCGGTCTGAATTTAGTACCCAGTGTGCTCAGACACTTCAGAATTCGTATTCGATGTTTGTATGGCTCTGGCTGATAATCTGACCATCTGAAACTCTGAAATGACTGAAATGTTCAAATGTCAGTAAATATTGATTTTTTTTTGCGCATGATTAATTTTAAAGAATAGTCCATCCTTTGGGGAGTCTATGATCGAACGGATACATGTTCAAAAAATCATCTCGCTTTGAAAAAATTATGTGAACAATGATTTTTTTATTGTTTCGATGTTCTGAAAACATTTTGAACAATCGAGGAATATCATTTTGGCAGACATAATCACCAAGTTTCGATGCAATTTATTTGTATTCAGCCAATCTGAAAAACTTGGAAGTTCATTTTAATTCTTCGGATTTTCAAAAAAAAATCAATATTCAGAAATTTTTTTCGGAGCGAGATGATTTTTTGGATGGGTATCAGTTTAGTCATAGACTCCATAACGGATGAGCTATTCTCTGAATATAATAATGTTCTCAGAAAAAATCAAAAATCAATACTTGGTGACATTTTAAAATTTCAATCATTTTAGAGTTTCAGATAATCAGATTATGAGTCAGAGCCTTACAAACATGGAATGCGAATTCTAAAGTGTCTAAGCACACTAGGTACTGAATGCAGACCAAATGGATCATTTATGGCTGAGTTGATCTATGTTCAAGAAATCATCACGTTTTTTTGGCTGATCATTTGTTTTCAGTGAAAATTTGGCTTTTTCAAAATTGATTTTTCCAATTTTTCTTGGAATCCTTTGGCAGAATTGACTGTGCTGCGCATTTCATCAGTTGATCGCTTTTTGATATCTCTTATCATTCTCGAGTTACAGAAGGAAAACGGGTGCAATTTTCGTGGATTTTTGGGTATTGGACCACTAAAATCCAAATATCTCTGGAACTGTTGGAGCTAAAATTAAGTGGTCAACAGAAGAAATGTAACTGATATGATTACCTACAAGATGATATAATAATCATGTTGAATTTCTCATTATTGAGGCCTGTGGAGTTACCGAAACAAGACCAGTTGGTGTGGTCAGAGAAAGAAGAAATAGCGCGAGAATAGAGAGACGCAGCGCAGAAGAAACGGGAAAATTATTTTCCCACGTCCATGCAGAATTCTCGGCGGGGACACAATGCTTTCTTTTTCTGTTCTGTCTCAATATTGAACAGAGAAATATAAAAGAGCTAGTGCACTCAGGGAATATGCAAACAGAAGCTATCGCGGCCATGGACGTGGGAAAATAATTTTACCGTTTCTTCTGCGCTGCGTCTCTCTCTTCCCGCACTATTTTTTTTTCTCTGACCTCACCGACTCGTGTTGTTTCGGTAACTCCAGAGGCCTCAATAATGAGAATTTCAACATGATTATTATATCATCTTGTAGGTAACCATATCAGTTACATTTCTTCTGTTGACCACTTATTTTTAGCTCCAACGGTTCTAGAGATATTTGGATTTTAGTGATCCAATACCCAAAAATCCGCGAAAATTTCACCAGTTTTCCTTCTGTAACTCGAGAATGAGAAGAGATATCAAAAAGCGATCAACTGATGAAATGCGCAGCACAGTCAGTTCTATCAACGTATTCTGAGAAAAAATGGAAAAATCTGTTTTGAAGAAGCCAAATTTTCACTGAAAACAAATGAACAGCTGAAAAAACGTGATGATTTCTCGAATCTTGATCTACTCAGAAGGAACATGTCAGATAGGTCACCCTGGGAACCGAATAAATTGGTTCGGGAAATGTGAGTACCTGGGAGGGTAGTATAACGCCATATTCAAAAGTTTGCCTTTTTTCCTTATTCCGGAGAAATTTTGAAAAATTCATTTTTTTTGGCACTCGGAGGACAGGCCCTTTTCAAAAAATCATAACTAATTTAGAAATTGTGTTAACGAGTTGGTTAAAAAACGAAAACAGAGCTAATTAGTCATAGATTACGGTAAAAATACAAATGATCATTCATCTTTTGAATTGGAGGTCGTATGTCAGAAAATGTGCCAATGTCAGTGGACCCTATTTCTGAATTCGATCACTTTGCGAAGAGATGGAGTGATAACACTATGTGGGCGAGGTTTCTTGGTAGTTGTGAGTTACAATCATGATATAAAAAATGGGGGTAACCGATCATTTACGAAAAAAATGTCCACATTTAGTGAGACCCAATTTTCAAAATTTCAAGGTTTTTTGTTTAACCGGAAAATGAGTTCCATATTTTGAAAGACCATATCTTGGTGACCATTTTTGCAGTTGAAAGTTTTTTGATATCTCTTATCACTTTCGAAATATCGACTGAGAAAGGATGTCCACTCAACACGAGAACACGGGTTAGAGAACACTGGAAATGTGTACCCTGGAGATTGAAAATCAAGATAATTTTTACTCAACCATATTGATCTAAGTAGTAGTTAATAATTCTTATTTTGAGATCACAAAATTATCTTCGAGAATTCGACGAAAATCCCGGCACTATCCTACCTAAAACTGTCAAAATAGGGGGAAAATAGAAGAGAGCCCACTAAATCTGCAGGAAATAAGTGTTTATTCTTTGATTTTATACTGAAACTTGTTCGTATGAACCCATTTCATGTTGTACTCGTGGAAATTCAACAAAATAACAATATTCCAAAAATTGACTTTTTCGGCATTTTCTAACACGTGTTCTCGTGTTGAGTGTACATGCTTTCTCAATCGATATTTCGAAAGTGATAAGAGATATCAAAAAATGTTCAACTGCAAAAATGGTCCCCGGGACATGGTCTTTTAAGATATGAAACTTATTTTCCGGTTAAACAAAAAACCTTGAAATTTTGAAAATTGGGTCTCACTAAAAGTGGAAATTTTTTTTGTAAATGATCGGTTACCCCCAGTTTTTATATCATGATTGTAACTCACAACTACCAAGAAACCTCGCCCACATAGTGTTATCACTCCATCTCTTCGCAAAGTGATCAAATTCAGAAATAGGGTCTACTGACATTGGCACATTTTCTGACATGCGACCTCCAATTCAAAAGATGAATAATCATTTGTATTTTTATCGTAATCTACAACTAAATAGCTCTGTTTTCGTTTTTTAACCAACTCGTTTACACAATTTCTAAATTAGTTATGATTTTTTGAAAAGGGCCTATCCTCCGAATGCCAAAAAAATGAATTTTTCAAAATTTCTCCGGAATAAGGAAAAAAGGCAAACTTTTGAATATGGCGTTATACTACCCTCTCAGGTACTCACATTTCCCGAACCAATTCATTCGGTTCTCAGGGTGACCTATCTGACATGTTCCTTCTCAGCTGTAAATGATCCAATCGGTCTGAATTTAGTACCCAGTGTGCTCAGGCACTTCAGAATTCGTTTTCCATGTTTGTATGGCTCTGGTACATGATCTGACCATCCGAAACTCTGAAATGACTGAAATTTTCAAATGTCACTAAATATTGATTTTTTAATTTTTTTGGGCGCATGATTAATTTGAGAGAATAGCCCATCCTCTGTGAAGTCTATGATCGAACTGATAGCTATTCAAAAAATAATCTCGCGTCGAAAAAATTATCTGAATAATGATTTTTTTATTGTTTCGATTTTCTGAAATTTTTTACGAACAATCGATAAATACCTTTTTGGCGGACGCAATCACCGAGTTTCAATGCTATTTATTAGTTATCAGCCAATATGAAAAACTCGGAAGTTCATTTTTATTCTTCGGATCTTTTAAAAAATCAATATTCAGATCATTTTTTCGAAGCGAGATGATTTTTTGAATAGGTATCAGTTTAGTCATAAACTTTATAATGGATCAGCTGTTCTCTGAAACAATTTATGTTTCCAAAAAAAATTCAAAAATCAATATTTAGTGACATTTGAAAATTTCAGTCATTTCAGAGTTTCAGATAATCAGATTATGAGTCAGAGCCTTACAAACATGGAATACGAATTCTGAAGTGTCTGAGCACACTGGGCTCTGAATTCAGACCGACTGGATTATTTACAGCTGAGTAGATCAAGATTCGAGAAACCATCACGTTTTTTCAGCTGTTCGTTTGTTTTCAGTGAAAATTTGGCTTTTTAAAAACAGATTTTTCCATATTTTCTGTGAATCTTCCGATAGAACTGATTGTGCTGCACATTTTATCAGTTGACCACTTTTTGATATCTCTTATCATTTTCGAGATACAGAAAGAAAACTGATGTAATTCTAGTCAATTTTCGGATATCGGACCACTGAAATCCAAATATCTCTGGAACTGTTGGAGCTAAAAATAAGTGGTCAACAGAAGAAATGTAACTGATATGGTTACCTACAAGATGATATAATAATCATGTTGAATTTCCCATTATTGAGGCCTGTGGAGTTCCCGAAACAATGACAGTGGGTGTGGTCAGAGAAAGAAGAAATAGTGCGGGAAGAGAGAGACGCAGCGCAGATGGAACGGGAAAATTATTTTCCCACGTCCATGCAGAATTCGCGGCGGCGGTGCTGATGTGGGGACGCAATGTTTCTTTTTTCCTGTTCTGTCTCAACATTGAAGAGAAATAAAACAGTTAGTGTATTCAGGGAAAATGCAAACAGAAGCTATCGCGACCATGGACGTGGGAAAATAATTTTCCCGTTTCTTCTGCGCTGCGTCTCTCTATTCTCGCGCTATTTCTTCTTTCTCTGACCACACCAACTGGTATTGTTTCGGTAACTCCACAGGCCTCAATAATGGGAAATTCAACATGATTATCATATCATCTTGTAGGTAACCATATCAGTTACATTTCTTCTGTTGACCACTTATTTTTAGCTCCAACGGTTCTAGAGATATTTGGATTTTAGTGATCCAATACCCAAAAATCCGCGAAAATTGCACCAGTTTTCCTTCTGTATCTCGAGAATGAGAAAAGCTATCAAAAAGCGGTCAACTGATGAAATGTGCAGCACAGTCAGTTCTATCAACGGGTTCAAACAAAAAATAGAAAAATCTGTTTCGAAAAAGCCAAATGTTCACTGAAAAGAAATTATCAACCAAAAAAACGTGATGATTTCTTGAACATAGATCAACTCAGCCATAAATGATCCAATTAGTCTGAAATCAGTACCCAGTGTGCTCAGACACTTCAGAATTCGTATTCCATGTTTGTAAGGCTCTGACTCATAATCTGACCATCTGAAACTCCAAAATGACTGAAATTTTCAAATGTCACTAAATATTGATATTTTAATTTCTTTGGGAGCTTGATTATTTTGTGAGAATAGCCCATCCTTTGTGGAGTTCATGATCAAACTGATACCTAACATGTAACGCGTTGATTTTAATGAAAGTAGAGGAGATCGGTGGTATCATGTATGAGAGATATGAACAGCCATAATGGGAAAATTGTGGAAAACTCCTCGTCAATTCGTTAGAGTCTTGATTTTCCGTAAAAAATTCTATTTCAACGGCACCCTTCAGTGAACGGCACTAAAAAATGAAGTTGAACAATTTAACGGCAGCCGTTAAAATAGAGTTGTACGGTATGTTGTATCCCTTGTTCCCATTCCTCTCAACAATGTTGATTTTGCTCTTTGTGCCGTTCAATCGCTCTGAAATTAACGAACAAACACTTGGTAGTCTCATCAAAAAGTTAATCGCATTCGTTTATTAGAAAAAACATGAGAAACCGAGAAAAATTTAAACAATGATGCGAAATACAAAACGAAGAGGATGGGCAGACCAGAAGAGGAGGACCTGAAAAACAACCAGTCTTTCTATTTGGGAACTTTCACAAACTCACTGAGCCATCTTATGCGCTTTCCGAAGAGCTTTCCGTCGACTTCACAACTGCGGGGGACTCCGATGACGACGCCGATCCGGCTTTTTGCTGTTTGGCAGCCTTCTTAGCAGCTCTCATCAGTTCACCCAAGTGTGGGGGAGGGATTTGGACATCTGGAAAGACATATTTGGAGACACATCGAAGGACTCGATTACCTGATCCAGTGGCATTCTTGTCGCTGCTCGTCCGCTTCTTCTTGCAGCTGCTCTCCTCGTGCACGGCCGAACCCGATGTTGCGGAATTCGGCCTCTTTGCGCTGATCTTGTTGAGGAGTTCTTGCGCCTCCGTCATTATCCCACTTATCGGCGTCGTCATTTAGTCCCAAGGTCTAAACAAATTGTCCATGATTACTTCAATGTATCGCCTATACTTTTCAGTTCTAGTTTTTTTGTGATTTCCAGCTTGACAGTGCATGGAATTCTGAATGACCGGAAAAAGAAGTTAGAAAATGAGTAGCGAGGGTGACGGGTCGATTGGAATCTTGAAAACTATCGGAAATGGAAGATATAAAAATCTGATCGATTGGATATTTCGTAGGACTGACCCCAATATCCCATTCAGATACAGAAATACAGATTCCCTCATCAGCTAATCCACCAGGGGTACTTCGACACTTAATGGGAATTGGGGATACATTATTTGAAAACTGTTTTTACTGGCTCAATTTGATCTATTTTTCGAAATCCAGGGTTTTAAGACACTAGAAAATGAAAGTTCCAAGATTTGAGAGATTGCTAATAATATAATATAATAACTCACTTCCACTTGGCGACGCACCTCCACAGCCATTCCCAATAGTGACCGACGATACGTGTGGATGGATCGTCTGTTGAACGGCGGCGCGTTTCCGCAATGACATAAGAGGATCAGCTGTTTTCATTATTCCTCACGACATTGTTACCTGAAAGTTGGAATGGATCAAAAAGGAAACACTATCCAATTCCTCTGAATTGAGGGTTTCAACTGAACCTAATTGGGAAAGAAGAGAAGGTTGGGCCACGTCAACAGCACAATACCGTTGTATATAATAGTAGGGAAAACCGCCCAAAATCTAGTTTTTTTTTGCATAAGGTGATGATAGTTCAATATAGAATCAGAATAAATCAGTATAAGTGTCACGATTTGGATTACATAATTCCGATTTCACTGATTGTCGGAAGTAATCGAAACGATCTCGCAGGAGAGCTCTGCCGGAGAATCAATTCATCTCGAGATTGATAAGAGATATCAAAAAGTTGTCAACAGTAAACTTCTAACCCTAGTTATGATCTACAAATTTGCTGTTGGCAACATTTTGATATTTCTCATCAATCTCGAGGTATAATGATTCTCTGGTAGAGTTCTCCTCGATTTCGGGGCCATTTCTATGGCATCTATACAGTGGGGCAGAGCTGTGACACTGAGTCACACATAGGTATTTATTACACCACTATATTGTATATTAGGCGCAGAATACACGTTTAAAATGGCTGTTTTTGAACAGAGCTAGTAATGAGGATCGGCCGGAACCAAAGATATCTGTCAACCTTTCAGCGGAGCCAATTTCGGGAGCATAAAGAACGTGAGTTTTCTTTGTCTTTTTCAATGTATTTAACTTCCTATCATAAAAAAAAAACTTCCTATCATCCGAGAGGAAAAGGATTCTAATCGAAAGAAACGGGAATAAGAAAAAGAGGAAGTGGAAATGAGAGGAAATGAGTGACAACGGAAGAACCCAACCCTTGACTCAAATAACTTCCGCATAAACAACGAGAAAACTTCAAAAACGCTGAGCGTGTTAACAATTTTTTCTTGGTTTTCACAGATTGAAAAAATGAATATGAACCCACCTTGAATTTTTTTTTATCGAGCTGTCATTTTTGTCCAATGACGGGCTCGAATGGTAGTCCAAACTCATTCTTATCAGAGAATCAGCCTCCACTGTTACCAGTAATCCTGAAAACATTCCAATTTATGAGGTTTTGTCGAGAAAACCGAACTTACATTTTTGAATTTAATAAAATCGTATAGCTGCCATATCAGGCTGCTTTCTCCACCATCTCTGCAAATTTTGTTTTTTGAAAACTTACTTACTTTACTTACTTAGTAAAGTAAGTAAGTAAGTTAAGTAAGTAAGTTTTCAAAATTTTGTTTTTTGCTTTTTTGTTTTTTTTTAAACTAGATTTTTTTCACTTTCACAAATTAACAAAATTGACTGGATTTTTTCAACGGGATTTTCTCGAGAGTTGATAGTGTTGATTTGTTTTCATTTTTAGCATGGCTATTTGAAACTGACTATTTTGACTATCACATCAGTCTAAAAATAATTGAGAACATGAGGGAAAATGTCAGAAATATGAATTCACTTGACTCTCAAGTACAGTATTCCTCCGTTCACAGACATTATTAAAAAATGATCAAACGCACCTCCATCTTCTTCTCCTCCTCCTTTCTCATCCATCTCCACACCAAAAGGGAATTCGGAAAAATCGTGTTAACACGAGCGGCCAGATCAGGCCGCTTGGAAGGGACACGGTTTCATTGGCCCTTGTTTGAGACTCCTGTTTTTATTCCTGAAGTGTCAATATATAATGAAAGAGTTGGGAATTGAGAAGAAACACGGATAATACGGGAGAAAAAAGCATAAAATAAGAAAAAACCGGAGTGAGAAATTCAAAAAACCGGAGAAGAAAAGGAGAAAAAGAAACCAAGCCCACAACAAAAATGTATGTTCCCTACAAAATTTTTGTGGAATAGATAGGGTGAGCAAACAAAGGAGGGAAGACGAGCGACCGTGGGAAAGGGAGAAAAACCAGGAACCAAAAAAGGAAAGTTAAAAAGAGAGAAGAGCTTTTTTGCTGAAGTCAGAGAAATTGCAATCCAAATTTGACAATTTAACAAAATTCAACTTTACAAAAATTGAATGTATGAAAATAGGGTTTGCAATTAACAAAAAATTGAAAAAAAACAGAACAATTATTATTTTAATCAGAAATTCAGCGGAGCGAAATGTTTTATTGTTTCTCAAACTTTCGTAGAAATTTGAGAAAAAGATACAGTGATGATCCCCCCATGTTTATGAGAGGAAAACGAAGAAAAAGTCTCTGAGTGATGGTATGCAAGTTTTTGGAACCATGAGCGGTGTATGGTCTGTCGGTTCAGTGGGATGAATATTCTTTGATAATATTATATAATAGGATAATAATATTAGGGTGTTCCATAAGTTCGTGAACACTTCACTTGAATTCAAATTTTTTAGGTTTACCGCGCAATTGGGACTGATGTTGTTGTTTACTCTATGAAAAAAAACTATAAAAAACGAGATATTTGGATTTTTGTGGTCCAATACCCCAAAATCCACGAAAATTGCACCAGTTTTCCTTCTGTAACTCGAGAATGATAAGAGATATCAAAAAGCGATCAACTGATGAAATGCGCAGCACAGTCAGTTCTATCAACGGATTCAGAGAAAAAATGGAAAAATCAATTTCGAAAAAGCCAAATTTTCACTGAACACAAATGAACCTCCGAAAAAACGTGATGATTTCTTGAACATAGATCTACTCGGCTGTAATTGATCCAATCTGTCTGAATTCAGTACCCAGTGTGCTCAGATTTCTCAGAATTAGTATTCGATGTTTGTAAGGCTTTGGCTCATGATCTGACCATCTGAAACTCAGAAATGACTGAAATTTTCAAATTTCACCAAACACTGATTTTTTGATTTTTTTTGTCAACATAATTAATTTCAGACAACAGCCCATCCTTTGTGGAGTCTATGATCAAACTGTTACCTATTGCATTCCTAGTTATGATTGTTTTGCTTAACAACCATTTTAAAAAAGGTTTGAGGATAAACTACCATTTTTTTAAAAATGTTCATTTTTGACAACACGATTTTTGAGTTTTCGAGGTTTTGAGAAAATTGAAATCCGAAAGGACGTCATAGCTGAAGAGAGGTCGTCATTTTGAATCGGAAAACTCATTGAATTGAAACATTTTCACGTATTATTTTTGAGCATTCTTTTGATTCTTCTCTTTATGTTAGTGTTCCCCTATTGTCGTACCTTGCACCTCCGTCGGCTCCATCGACGACTCCGAGTTGTTGATCTGGTCACTTTCTGTAAAAATTAGAGTTATTAAGAGCTTAACTCGAGGAAATTTCTTACCATACGATTGGCTGGCCATTTTGAGTCGTTGAGTGTTCAGCAATAACTGGGAAAATTTTAATCAAATCAAAGACAAAAAACAATGAGAAGGTATGCAAATGGTGAAGAACCATTGAAGTTGATAAGAGATAAAAAAACACAATATTGATAGCTGATTTATTTATAAAATAATAAAATTTTATTTTTTTTCTCTGCACTTTTTGCCTCGATGTCTTCCAGCTTCTTCTTCATCTGCTCCATCGTCTGCTTCAACTCCGCATTCTTCTTCTTCGCCTTTTCCAATTCTGAAAACGAATCATATTACTCATGAAATCGAACACTTTACTGACTCAATTCAACTCGCTTTTTCCCTCTTCTCGACGCTGTCGAGGTCCGAATGTCAGGTGACAGTGCTTTGATTGATTGATTGATTTATTGAGGAAGGGCATTACCACTTATACATCAACAGAAATAAGAAGAAAATGTGTGTCAGTAGTTGTGACAATTGAGACGGAGGTGTTTAGATAAATCTAGGGAATTTAAATTTTTACTAAAAGAGGAAGCTGAGGGCTTAAGGGGAAACAGTAGAGAGGGGAGCTGGTTCCAGCATTTGAGGGCGCGATTAGAGAGGGGTTGGGATGATTTTTTGTTAGTATTTTTTAGGTTACAACGAAGTTGGTAGGGGTGACGGCGAAGAGAGGGAAGATTTACACGGGCAAGGAAGAGGGAATGATTCACAATGGTTTCACCGGTGACAACAAGCTTATAAAGCATTACAAGATCAGCGAGGAGTCTTCTTAACTCAAGAGACTGGAGAGAACACGTAGAAAGGGAAGAGAAGTATGACACATAGGGAATGTTAAACTTTTTGAAAAGACGAAATATGAAAGATTTTTGAACAGATTCGATGTGGGTGATGTGGGTGATAGAGATAGGGGAGAAAACTTCGGAAGCATACTCAATGATGGGTCTAATATAAACAGTGTAACACCGAATATAGGAGGCGAGAGGTGCATATCGTAAGATGTTGAAAATAATATTGATTCTTTGGTGGCATTTAGCGATAGTGGTATCGATGTGTCTCGAGAAAGATAGGTCGGATTGAAACAGTATACCCAAGTCACGGATAGAGTCAGTAAAAGGGATCACGGAGCCACATACAGTGAAGACAGAGGTGTTGATATGTTTTTTCCCAGTTGGGAAGTTAGTGTGGAGACATTTGTTGGGTGCGACATGCAACTGCCATTTATCACACCAGTCGTGCAGAGAATTAAGGTCACGCTGGAGAACATGAGGGACAGTGGACATAATCTTGAGATCATCAGCATAAAGTAGGTGCTCCGAATCAAAATTATCACCAACATCATTAACATATATAAGGAAAAGTGTAGGCCCGAGGACACTACCTTGTGGGACACCAGAAACAACAGGAACACATACGGACGTAGAGCCGTTTACCCGAACCATTTGAACACGATCGGAGAGAAAATTAACGATCCAATTGAGTAGATCACCATCAATTCCATAGGCCCGGAGTTTGATGGCGAGTTTGGCGTGGGAGACGGTATCAAACGCCTTCTTGAAGTCGACGTAGATTGCTTCGGTAGTGGATTTACACATAACATTGCCATGCAACAGGGACTGATAAGAAAGAAGTTGGGAGACAGTGCCACGTCGGGAACGGAACCCAAACTGAGTGTCAGCGATCAAGTGATGAGAGTTGAGAAACTTGGTGAGATGGAAACGGACAATTTTTTCGAGGACTTTACATGGAGACGACGTGAGACTGATAGGACGGTAGTTGTTTGGGTCACTTCGAGGTCCTTTTTTGTGAAGGGGTTTGACAATTGCGGTTCTCCACGCGGATGGGAGAGAGCCAGACCGAAGCGACCTGTCAAAAATGATGGAAAGAGGCAGAGCCAACGGGGTACACATGCGCTTGAGGAACACTGACGGAATACCTTCCGGAGTAGTGTTGACTTTGGCGGGGACACGAGATAAGAACAATTCAACAATATGGGGACTGACGTCGACGGAGGATAAGCGGTGCAGGGTGCGATCAGTAAAAGAAGGCATGCTCCCGTCGTCTTGAGTGAACACTTTAGAGAAGGCTGTAGAGAAGAGTTCTGCCTTTTCCGAGTCTTCTGTTACCTCCGCACCACCATCTCCATCGCGGAGTGTACCAATGCTCTCGTTGCTTCTAAGTTTAGAGTTGACGAATTTGAAAAATGAGTTAGGAGAAGAACCCTCACAAAGACGCTTCTCCGTCATACGCTTCTCCTCAGTAGTGAGCTGGGTCTTTAGGAGATTGGAGAGAGATCTGTACTGAACAGAATTCCCCTCTTGTCTCCAAACTCTCAGCTTTTCTCTTTGGATATTACGTATTTCCGAAGAATGCGATACCTTGTGCGGTTTATGGGTTTTTGTGGGGATGAATTCGTCAATAAGTGAGAGAATGAAGGCAACAAGATCATGATACATCTCATCAACAGATAAGGTGGAGAAACGGAGATCCCAGTCGACGGAGCCGATCATTCGTCCAATCTCTTCGTAGTTACCTTTAGGGAAACATTTATATGTGGAACACTGGATACGGTTGGTGGTGCAGAGAGACAGGGAGACATTTATGAGACGGTGGTCACTGAACAAATCGCCTACGGTGAGGTCTTTGAGGATGTTGGGAGTTGAGAAACATAGATCAAGAATGTGGTCAGGGTTGAGACGAGTGGGAGACAAAACATGTTGAGTTAGGCCACACTTGTTTGCGAAGGTTAATAATTTTTTACACGCAGTGTCAGAAGCCTTGGAGGCAGACCAATCAATGTGAGGACAATTGAAATCACCGAGAACGACACAGTGACCCCTGACAGAAGTGAGATCCTTGAGACAGCCCAAAAGGCGGTCCAAGGAGTGACTATGATTTGGGTGATAAACTGTGAGTAACCGAACTCTACCATAATTTGAGAACACATCTACCCCAACTACCTCCAAGCCCACGTGAGAATCTGAAAAAGAAATTTTGGAAATTTTGAATTTTTTTGATACGAGTATGGCGACCCCACCACCATGCCTATTGCGGTCATTACGAAAAACATGAAAACTAGAATTGAGAGAGAGAAGGGAATCAGGGAAGGAGGCATCAAGCTTAGTTTCTGTAAGGCAAATAATATCGAAATCGTTAGTTTTGACGACTAAATCAAGAAGGGGAATCTTATTTTTGATAGAAAAGCAATTGGCGTACCCGATTCGGATCGTCCTTACTGTTGTTTCTTCTGACGAACAATCCACTCCCGAGGCACTTCTCCGACAGCGTAGACGACCTTGACAGGCTCCAGGTTTCTCACGGTGAACAAGAACTTCCCGGACTTGTTGTTCTCTTCGATCGCTTTCTTCCACGACTGTCGAAGTTTCTCTCGTTCCGGTTTCGACAGGTCCGGTCTGACCACGGCAGCGTCGGACCCCTTCACACTGCTTCTGAACGATTTGAAGTTGGACATGACCTTCCGAGCGTCTTCCTTGGACGCAAGCTGGACTTTCAGGAGAGGCGGGGCACTCTTCCGTGAAAGACGAAAAACCGACGACTCCTTGTTGGGCGCAATCCCGCATTTTGCAAGAATGTCGTGAACGAGCGGGACATCATCAGACTCATCAGAAGAAACAGCCACCTTGTCAATGACGATGGTGGATTTCCTGCAAACGGCGTTAGATGCGAGCTCCGCAGCACGCATAAGAGTGACCTGGCCGGTCGCTGACGAAAGGCCAGCGGAGACGGCGTCAGCGAACGATTTTCTAGTTGGGGCGATTCCAGTTTTGAGTTTGGCCACCGACGTTTCCAGATCCGCGATCTTCTTCAAAAGCTGTTCGTTCGTTTTCGAGAGAGCCTCGTTTTGCTTGAGGACAGTCTCAATGGAAGAGGACATGTTCGAAACCAATCGATAAACGTCAAAAATCGATATCTCCGACGGGAGACTCTCCAAACTCTCAGTAGTCGAAGCCACACCTTCCAAAGTCGAGGCTTTTTCCGTAGCAGGCTCCGGGGACATCAAGCGAGCACATTTACCCGATCCAGGAGGCGAGAAGTCCATCGGTCTTTTGGATGACATATCCGGCCGGGGAGAGAGGGAGGCAAGTGAGGAGAGAGGGAGGCAAGTGAGGAGAGAGGGAGGCAAGTGAGGAGAGAGGGAGGCAAGTGAGGAGAGAGGGAGGCAAGTGAGGAGAGAGGGAGGCAAGCGCTTTGAAGAAGTTCAAAGCTTTCTTCTCTTCATTCTGCTTGACTGTCGACGATGACTGGTTGCGGCTCTGAAGAGCGGAAATTCGAAATTGAAACAAATGAATTCCACTTAATTTGGTGAAGGAAAAAGGAGAGAAAGGTGAACTTACTGGCTGCTTGCTCTCGGAGATCCTGCTACGCTTTCTCCAGTGCGCGCCCCATCGCTTTCAGCTTCTGGTCCTTCTTCATCTGCTCCATCTCTGAAAACAAATTATATTACTAATGAAATCGAACACTTCACTAACTCAATTCACTGCGTACTTCGCTCTCTTTTTCCCGCTTCTTGACGCTGTCGAGGTCCGAATGCCAGACGACAGCGCCTTGAAGAAGTTCAAAGCTTTCTTCTTTTCCTTCTGCTGTCCTCTTCATTCTGCTCCGTCTTGATGATCTTCTTCGGCACAGTTTCCAAGCCCGACGGGTTGTCGTAGTGTGCGTGGGATGCGGCGGTGTCGTCGTCTGGGCAGGGAAAGATTTCCCGTCATCAGCTGAAACAAATCGGTTGGTATGGAAACAATATATTAATGAGAGAGAGTCAAGGGAAGGGATGGAAATGAATGACAGATAGGCAAGAACCCCAATAAGTGCAATGATAGAGGGCGGGGTAGAGAGAGAGAGAGAACAACGGTGTCGGCAGGTGTCGAATCGTTGCAAAGGGGCGGATACTCCCAAAGAGAAGCATTGCCGATAGAGCGCCTATTCTGCATGTCAACAAAGAGGTAGGAGAGGACAGATGTCGACCAGAATTGCCTGGATGGATCCTTGCATACTTGGGGACTACTGGATACCGGATCATAATGAGATTAGCCTATTATTGTCCGTTCATTTTTCTGAAGCTCCAGTGAGAGGATCTGAATGGGAAAATGAATATGTTTGGCAGAATAATCGTTATCAGCTGAAACTATTAGTCATTTCCAGCTTGACAACGCATGAAATTCTGGGTGTAATTACGCTATCGAGGTAAGGCAAGGTGAGATGAATTTAGATGAAAAGACAGATGACTCAATTTGTTTGCACACCGAGGATTAGCTATTCGGAGGATTGTCATAAATGGTGATCAGGAGTCAGGGCTCAAAACGTTGTTGCGAGATGGGGAATTGATAAACGGAGCAACTGGACGAGAAATTACAAAGATAAGACAAAAAGATCGTGTAGATGAGGGGTAGAAGATTTTAGAACAGAATTCGTCTCTTCAGGCTCGGTGAATTGATGGCTTATAGTGAATTCTTGACAATTCACGTTCAAAAACTGGTTTCATAGGCTCAGTTTGAGTTTGTTCTCAAATTTTGGGGTGCGATTCTCATTGAGCTCTGTATTGTCCACACGCTCAGTGACCGTCTAATGTCGAAATACATGCAAATCTAAGTTGATGAGTTTAAAAACGGGCTCGATCGGCTCAACTTGATCTATTTTGCGAAATGCAGTATTTTAATACACACCGAGTCACGGTACACCACTATAATAGGCACAACAGGAGGCATGTTCGAAATGGTGGTTTTTAATCAGAGCCAGTGATAAGGATCGGCCGGAACCAAGGATACCTGTCAACCTTTTAGCGGAGCCAATTCCAGGAGCACAAAAGAACACGGGAGTAGCATTTTGCTTTTTCAATTTTTTCAAATTTCTTATTATTCTGAAGGTAAGAAATTCTAATCGAATGTCAGAAACCGGGATTAAGAAAAAGATCAAAGGTATAATACAAAAAGTGAGAGAAAATTGATGGTTTGATTGGGCCGCAGTCCCTTTGCTAGAGAAAAGAGAAGAAATGAGTGACAACAAAAGAACCCAACCCTTGACTCAAAAAACTTCCGTATACACAACTAAAAAGCTTCAAAAACGGTGAGCGTACCTTTTTTCTGCACTGTCGCAGTTTTCGACCTTGCGGTTGTTTTCCGGTGGCTGATCGAGCCCGTTTTTAAACTCATCAACTTAGATTTGCATGTATTTCGACATTAGACGGTCACTGAGCGTGTGGACAATACAGAGCTCAATGAGAATCGCACCCCAAAATTTGAGAACAAACTCAAACTGAGCCTATGAAACCAGTTTTTGAACGTGAATTGTCAAGAATTCACTATAAGCCATCAATTCACCGAGCCTGAAGAGACGAATTCTGTTCTAAAATCTTCTACCCCTCATCTACACGATCTTTTTGTCTTATCTTTGTAATTTCTCGTCCAGTTGCTCCGTTTATCAATTCCCCATCTCGCAACAACGTTTTGAGCCCTGACTCCTGATCACCATTTATGACAATCCTCCGAATAGCTAATCCTCGGTGTGCAAACAAATTGAGTCATCTGTCTTTTCATCTAAATTCATCTCACCTTGCCTTACCTCGATAGCGTAATTACACCCAGAATTTCATGCGTTGTCAAGCTGGAAATGACTAATAGTTTCAGCTGATAACGATTATTCTGCCAAACATATTCATTTTCCCATTCAGATCCTCTCACTGGAGCTTCAGAAAAATGAACGGACAATAATAGGCTAATCTCATTATGATCCGGTATCCAGTAGTCCCCAAGTATGCAAGGATCCATCCAGGCAATTCTGGTCGACATCTGTCCTCTCCTACCTCTTTGTTGACATGCAGAATAGGCGCTCTATCGGCAATGCTTCTCTTTGGGAGTATCCGCCCCTTTGCAACGATTCGACACCTGCCGACACCGTTGTTCTCTCTCTCTCTCTACCCCGCCCTCTATCATTGCACTTATTGGGGTTCTTGCCTATCTGTCATTCATTTCCATCCCTTCCCTTGACTCTCTCTCATTAATATATTGTTTCCATACCAACCGATTTGTTTCAGCTGATGACGGGAAATCTTTCCCTGCCCAGACGACGACACCGCCGCATCCCACGCACACTACGACAACCCGTCGGGCTTGGAAACTGTGCCGAAGAAGATCATCAAGACGGAGCAGAATGAAGAGGACAGCAGAAGGAAAAGAAGAAAGCTTTGAACTTCTTCAAGGCGCTGTCGTCTGGCATTCGGACCTCGACAGCGTCAAGAAGCGGGAAAAAGAGAGCGAAGTACGCAGTGAATTGAGTTAGTGAAGTGTTCGATTTCATTAGTAATATAATTTGTTTTCAGAGATGGAGCAGATGAAGAAGGACCAGAAGCTGAAAGCGATGGGGCGCGCACTGGAGAAAGCGTAGCAGGATCTCCGAGAGCAAGCAGCCAGTAAGTTCACCTTTCTCTCCTTTTTCCTTCACCAAATTAAGTGGAATTCATTTGTTTCAATTTCGAATTTCCGCTCTTCAGAGCCGCAACCAGTCATCGTCGACAGTCAAGCAGAATGAAGAGAAGAAAGCTTTGAACTTCTTCAAAGCGCTTGCCTCCCTCTCTCCTCACTTGCCTCCCTCTCTCCTCACTTGCCTCCCTCTCTCCTCACTTGCCTCCCTCTCTCCTTTGATTATAGACTCTACAAAGGATAGACTATTCGTTAAAATTAATTATGTTCGAAAAAAAATTCAAAAAAAATTTTTTAGTGATATTTGAAAATTTCAGTCATTTCAGAGTTTCAGATGATCAGATTATGAGTCACAGCCATACAAACATGGAATTCGAATTTTGAAGTGTCTGAGCACACTGGGTACTGAATTCAGACCGATTGGATCATTTACAGCAGAGTAGATCAAGATTCAAGAAATCATCACGTTTTTTCAGCTGATCATTTGTTTTCGGTGAAAATTTGGCTTTTTCAAAACATATTTTTCTATTTTTTGTTTGAACCCGTTGATAGAACTGACCGTGCTGCACATTTCATCAGTTGACCGCTTTTTGATAGCTTTTCTCATTCTCGAGTTACAGAAGGAAAACTGGTGCAATTTTCGTAGATTTTTGGGTATTGGACCACTAAAATCCAAATATCTCTGGAACCATTGGAGCTAAAAATAAGTGGTCAACAGAAGAAATGTAACTGATATGATTACCTACAAGATGATATGATAATCATGTTGAATTTCTCATTATTGAGGCCTGTGGAGTTCCCGAAACAATACAAGTCTGTGTGGTCAGAGAAAGAAGAAATAGTGCGGGAAGAGAGAAACGCAGCGCGGGAGGGGCGGAAGAATTCGACTTTTTCAAGAAGATTCAAGAAGGAATCCTTAGTTGCTTCGCAATGATCCTTTTCTGGTTTTTTCCTCTTTCCAGTCTCTGGTACACGTCACGTCTAGGGTTTCTCGTCTCTCCACTCTCTCTGACTAATTATGCTCTAATTATTATTAATTTTTCGAATTTTTACTGAATTTCAAAAACTATTTTCATACATTGGATTTCTGTAAAAGTTTTTTTTTTTGTTAAATTCTCCCGATAATCAAAGAAAGCATTTTACGGAATAGATCTTTGGAAAGATTCTAAGATTATTGAGACTAGTGAGGCTCGCTTTAAGATTAAAAAAAATCACGGGAATTAAAGAAATGTTTGACTTCCAAAAGAAATCGGATAGAATCCCTGAATTGAATTGAATTTTTTTGTTGAAGAGTTGAGAGTTAGTTACAAACAACGTGGAATATGATTTTTTTTTAAAATGTTCATCTTCAATTAGTCCAGTTGAGAGACGAGTTCTTAAAGGTGCTTTATATCGTCCATAATTAATGAAAAAAAACTCCACTTTATTCTTCCACGCCCTATTTTCTTGAGTTGGACGGAATCAAAAGTTTCAAATTCGGATTTTTTTGCGGGGTCTCAGATTTCATAAATTTCATTTTGTCCAACTCTGTGTGCCTCTCAGTCTTTGTAACGGGAGACTCTCGGAAACTCAGCATCCTCTTTCGTTCCTTTCGTATAATTCTCCTCACCCGCTTCCCCCCGCGTAATTCCCCCCGTCGGCCCTCTCCCCCTCTGCCCAAATCGATATGGACGACGGGGCGTGAGACGCGGCGTGAGACGCGGCGTGAGACGCGGCGGAATACACGAAGCAAACAAGATTAATAACCATCTGCCACCTCGGTCTGCTCGTCTGCGTCTCCCTGCCGCCACATGAAGAAGCCCACTCCCTACACACAAATTGGAGCCCGCCAGACATGTCTCTCTCCCGATTGTGTACTATCTCGCGCCGTCTCCTTTTCGGGTCGCGTCGCCCACGGCCAGAAGTCGGCAATTTCATTCTCTCCCCTTGTGAGTCGCCTTGACGACCGACCGAATGTACTGCTTGTTCGTCGTAAAAATCAATTGTTTTCCTGAATTTCTCTTCATTGTGGCAATACTAGGAACCAGTGAGTAATTGAGGGGTCATCGCTGTAACCTTCTCTTATATTTCTGCCAAAGTTTCAGGCAGAATAAATCATTTTCGCTCAACAGATTTTCTGATCCGATTAACTGTTGTCTTGATTTTTGGATGTTTTTTTTTTAATTTCGAAGCCTATTTCCATACTTTCGATTATTGCAAAAATTAAATTTTGTTAAATTGTCGAATTCTCAAAGAAAAAATCCAATCGAAGAAGAGTCGAAGAAAGTATTTTTTGCGGAATAGAACTAACATTTTTCTTCTAAATTTCAATTCATCGTAAATTTCTCTGATGCTGAAGCAAGAGTGTTTTTTTCCTATTTTAAATATTTTTTTTGTCTCTGTTTTTTTTCTCTTTACATTAAAAAAACATTAACTCTTGTTCCTCATTCTTCTCCATTTTGGGAATTTTCTTCTCCGCATTTTTTCTTATTTTATGCTTTTTTCTCCCGTATTATCCGTGTTTCTTCTCAATTCCCAACTCTTTCATTATATAGTGACACTTCAGGAATAACAACAGGAGTCTCAAACAAGGGCCAATGAAACCGTGTCCCTTCCAAGCGGCCTGATCTGGCAGCTCGTGTTAACACGATTTACCCGAATTCCCTTTTGGTGTGGAGATGGATGAGAAAGGAGGAGGAGAAAAAGATGGAGGTGCGTTTTATTATTTTTTAACAATTTCTGTGAAAACCGGAATACTGAAAGAAAGCTGTGATCCGCGCCACCACGGCGAACTACGGATCGTCTAAGTAACTAAGTAAGTAAGTAAGTAAGTATGAATTCCATTTTCTGAAGTTTTCCCCCATGTTCTTAAAACATTTTTAGACCGATGTGATAGTCAAAATAGTCAGTTTCAAATAGCCATATTAAAAATGAAAACAAATCAACAATAACACCTCTCGAAAAAATGCCGTTGAAAAAATCCAGTCAATTCTGTTAATTTGTGAAAGTGAAAAAAATCTAGAAATTAAAAAAATGTGTTTTCAAAAAACAAACTTTACAGAGATGATGGAGAAAGCAGCCTGATCTGGCAGCTATCGGATTTTATTAAATTCAAGAATGTAAGTTCGATTTTCTCGACGAAAGTTCATAAAAGGAGGGTCTTTAGGATTACTGGTAACAGTGGAGACTGATTTTTTATTGGACCATCTCGATAAAATATCCAAAGGTGGGTTCATATCCATTTTTTAATTGTCAAAACATAACACATTTTCAAACAATTTCTCACAAAATCATAAAAAAGCTTATTTTTGACTATCACATCGGTCTAAAAATGTTTTAAGAACATGGGGGAAAACTTCAGAAAATGGAATTCATACTTACTTACTTACTTACTTAGTTACTTAGACGATCCGTAGTTCGCCGTGGTGGCGCGGATCACAGCTTTCTTTCAGTATTCCGGTTTTCACAGAAATTGTTAAAAAATAATAAAACGCACCTCCATCTTTTTCTCCTCCTCCTTTCTCATCCATCTCCACACCAAAAGGGAATTCGGGTAAATCGTGTTAACACGAGCTGCCAGATCAGGCCGCTTGGAAGGGACACGGTTTCATTGGCCCTTGTTTGAGACTCCTGTTGTTATTCCTGAAGTGTCACTATATAATGAAAGAGTTGGGAATTGAGAAGAAACACGGATAATACGGGAGAAAAAAGCATAAAATAAGAAAAAATGCGGAGAAGAAAATTCCCAAAATGGAGAAGAATGAGGAACAAGAGTTAATGTTTTTTTAATGTAAAGAGAAAAAAAACAGAGACAAAAAAAATATTTAAAATAGGAAAAAAACACTCTTGCTTCAGCATCAGAGAAATTTACGATGAATTGAAATTTAGAAGAAAAATGTTAGTTCTATTCCGCAAAAAATACTTTCTTCGACTCTTCTTCGATTGGATTTTTTCTTTGAGAATTCGACAATTTAACAAAATTTAATTTTTGCAATAATCGAAAGTATGGAAATAGGCTTCGAAATTAAAAAAAAAACATCCAAAAATCAAGACAACAGTTAATCGGATCAGAAAATCTGTTGAGCGAAAATGATTTATTCTGCCTGAAACTTTGGCAGAAATATAAGAGAAGGTTACAGCGATGACCCCTCAATTACTCACTGGTTCCTAGTATTGCCACAATGAAGAGAAATTCAGGAAAACAATTGATTTTTACGACGAACAAGCAGTACATTCGGTCGGTCGTCAAGGCGACTCACAAGGGGAGAGAATGAAATTGCCGACTTCTGGCCGTGGGCGACGCGACCCGAAAAGGAGACGGCGCGAGATAGTACACAATCGGGAGAGAGACATGTCTGGCGGGCTCCAATTTGTGTGTAGGGAGTGGGCTTCTTCATGTGGCGGCAGGGAGACGCAGACGAGCAGACCGAGGTGGCAGATGGTTATTAATCTTGTTTGCTTCGTGTATTCCGCCGCGTCTCACGCCGCGTCTCACGCCCCGTCGTCCATATCGATTTGGGCAGAGGGGGAGAGGGCCGACGGGGGGAATTACGCGGGGGGAAGCGGGTGAGGAGAATTATACGAAAGGAACGAAAGAGGATGCTGAGTTTCCGAGAGTCTCCCGTTACAAAGACTGAGAGGCACACAGAGTTGGACAAAATGAAATTTATGAAATCTGAGACCCCGCAAAAAAATCCGAATTTGAAACTTTTGATTCCGTCCAACTCAAGAAAATAGGGCGTGGAAGAATAAAGTGGAGTTTTTTTTCATTAATTATGGACGATATAAAGCACCTTTAAGAACTCGTCTCTCAACTGGACTAATTGAAGATGAACATTTTAAAAAAAAATCATATTCCACGTTGTTTGTAACTAACTCTCAACTCTTCAACAAAAAAATTCAATTCAATTCAGGGATTCTATCCGATTTCTTTTGGAAGTCAAACATTTCTTTAATTCCCGTGATTTTTTTTAATCTTAAAGCGAGCCTCACTAGTCTCAATAATCTTAGAATCTTTCCAAAGATCTATTCCGTAAAATGCTTTCTTTGATTATCGGGAGAATTTAACAAAAAAAAAAACTTTTACAGAAATCCAATGTATGAAAATAGTTTTTGAAATTCAGTAAAAATTCGAAAAATTAATAATAATTAGAGCATAATTAGTCAGAGAGAGTGGAGAGACGAGAAACCCTAGACGTGACGTGTACCAGAGACTGGAAAGAGGAAAAAACCAGAAAAGGATCATTGCGAAGCAACTAAGGATTCCTTCTTGAATCTTCTTGAAAAAGTCGAATTCTTCCGCCCCTCCCGCGCTGCGTTTCTCTCTTCCCGCACTATTTCTTCTTTCTCTGACCACACAGACTTGTATTGTTTCGGGAACTCCACAGGCCTCAATAATGAGAAATTCAACATGATTATCATATCATCTTGTAGGTAATCATATCAGTTACATTTCTTCTGTTGACCACTTATTTTTAGCTCCAATGGTTCCAGAGATATTTGGATTTTAGTGGTCCAATACCCAAAAATCTACGAAAATTGCACCAGTTTTCCTTCTGTAACTCGAGAATGAGAAAAGCTATCAAAAAGCGGTCAACTGATGAAATGTGCAGCACGGTCAGTTCTATCAACGGGTTCAAACAAAAAATAGAAAAATATGTTTTGAAAAAGCCAAATTTTCACCGAAAACAAATGATCAGCTGAAAAAACGTGATGATTTCTTGAATCTTGATCTACTCTGCTGTAAATGATCCAATCGGTCTGAATTCAGTACCCAGTGTGCTCAGACACTTCAAAATTCGAATTCCATGTTTGTATGGCTGTGACTCATAATCTGATCATCTGAAACTCTGAAATGACTGAAATTTTCAAATATCACTAAAAAATTTTTTTTGAATTTTTTTTCGAACATAATTAATTTTAACGAATAGTCTATCCTTTGTAGAGTCTATAATCAAACGGATACCTGTTCCAAAAATCTTCCCGCTTTGAAAAAATTAAGTGAATATTTATTTTTTTATTGTTTCGGTTTTCTGAAAACATTTTGAACATTCGATAAATATAATTCTGGCAAATATAATCACGAAGTTTTGATGCAATTTATTTGTATTCAGCCAATCTGAAAAACTCAGAAGTTCATTTTCATTCTTCGGATCTTTTAAAAAATCAATATTCAGACCATTTTTTCGAAGCGAGATAATTTTTTGAATAGGTATCAGTTTAGTCATAGACTCCATAATGAATGAGCTATTCTCTGAATATAATAATGTTCCCAAAAAAATTCAAAAATCAATATTTAATGACATTTGAAAATTTCAGTCATTCCAGAGTTTTGGATGGTCAGATTATGAGCCAGAGCCTTAGAAACATCGAATACGAATTATGAAGTGTCTGAGCACACTGGGTACTAAATTCAGACCGATTGGATCATTTATAGCTGAGTAGATCACGATTCAACAAATCATCACGTTTTTTCGGCTGTTCATTTCTTTTCAGTGAAAATTTGGCTTTTTCGAAATTGATTTTTTCATTTTTTCTTTGAATCCGTTGATAGAACTGACTGTGCTGTGCATTTCATCAGTTGATCACTTTTTAATATCTCTTATCATTCTCGAGTTACAGAAGGAAAACTGGAGAAAATTAAGTCGTTTTTTGGATATTGGACCACTAAAATCCAAATATCTCTGGAACTGTTGGAGCTAAAAATAAGTGGTCAACAGAAGAAATGTAACTGATATAATTACCTACAAGGTGATATAATAATCATGTTGGATTTCTCATTATTGAGGCCTCTGGAGTTACCGAAACAATACCAGTCAGTGAGGTCAGAGAAAGAAGAAATAGTGCAGGAAAAGAGAGACGCCGAGCGAAAGGGGCGGGAGAATTCTCGGCGGCGGTGGTGGTTCTAAGGACGCAAAGTCTTCTATTTTTCTATTCCGTCACAGCATTGAACATCGCAAAGCAACCAAATACTCCGTGTTGCCAAACTCGAATTCTCCCGCCCCCTTCGCTCGGCGACTCTCGAATTGCGCACTATTTCTTCTTTCTCTGACCACACCCACTGTCATTGTTTCGGTAACTCCATAGGCCTCAATAATGAGAAATTCAACATGATTATTATATCATCTTGTAGGTAATTATATCAGTTACATTTCTTCTGTTGACCACTTATTTTTAGCTCCAACAGTTCCAGAGATATTCGGATTTCAGTGGTCCAATATCCAAAAATTCACGAAAATTGCACCAGTTCTCCTTCTGTAACTCGAGAATGATAAGAGATATCAAAAAGCGATCAACTGATGAAATGCGCAGCACAGTCAGTTCTATCAACGGATTTAAAGAAAAAATGGAAAAATCTGGTTCGAAAAAGCCAAATGTTCACTGAAAAAAAATGAACAGCCGAAAAAACGTGATGATTTCTTGAATCTTGATCTGCTCTGCTGTAAATGATCCAATCGGTCTGAATTTGGAAGCCAGTGTGCTCAGACACCTCAGAATTCGTTTCCCATGGTTGTATGGTTCTGGTTGATTATTTGACCAACCGAAACTCTGGAATGACTGAAATTTTCAAATGTCACTAACTATTAATTTTTGCATTTTTTTTTGGAACATGATTAAATTTAGAGAATAGTCCATCCTTTGTGGAGTCGATGATCAAACGGACCTGTTCAAAAAATCTTCCCGCATTGAAAAAATTATGTGAATATTCGTTTTTTTATTGTTTCAATTTTCTGAAAACTTTTCGAACAACCGATAAATATAATTTTGGCAGATATAACGTGTTCTCTGTAAGACTCGAGTATGGTGTGCCTTAGGGGCTAATTTTTATGTGAGCATGTTCATTGGGACTAGTATGACCCATCTGCACCGACTTAGCCTCCGAGCTCCACCTGGAGGAGTACGGTAGGTGCTCAAAGAGCACAAAATCGACTTTTTTGTCTGTGCTCCAAAAAATCCGAAAAAATTCTCTGATGTCAAGGACACTATTGTGTATGTTTTCCCAAAATTTCAAGACTGGGAACATCCTAACTTTTGAGAAAAAGGTCAAAATGTTCATTTTTCGTCGATTTTCGGAAGAAATGTGGAATTTTAAGGGCTTAGCAGAAAAAAGCGAACAGATTTTATTTTGCGAAATGATACCCATATGTGATGGCTTTAAAGTGTACAAGACGTGGTTCCAAAAAAATTCCGACTTCACCATTTTTTTGGCCATTTATTGTTGTTAAATTCACTTATAGGGTGGTTTCTGGATGGATTCTGAACTTCTGACGTGCTGATTTGGGTCAAATGTGTGCCAGAAGTAGCTTAAATGATTCCTGATTTCAAATAATTAAAAATACAATTTTCAATTTTTTCCGAATTTTTCGTACCAGAAGCACCTCAAACGGTCATAACTTGCCTAAAAATACCTAAATCAGGCTGAAATTTCCAGACGAGTGATGGAAAAGAGTAATATGCTGATTGACGTTTTGATTTTCTAATCAGCAAAAAAAAAATTTTTTTGATGAAAAAATTTCCATGTTCGAGACCCCCAAAATCGTTGAAAATATTTTTTCTCGATATTAGAAAAACTGAAAGTGGGATCATTAGAAGACACATTGGTATGTGTTTTCTGCAATTTTAAGTCCGATTGAAGTATTTTCAGTTAAGTTATGACTACTTGAAACCAAGTGCTCTTCACACATTCTTGATCTTGAAAAGTCTGAAACAACTTTTTTACGCGGTTTAAAGACACAAATGGCTTCTGTTAACACACGTGCGCCCTCAAACTATTTTACAGCTTTCCGAGAGCCCTCAAACAAGAATAAGTATTTCCACTTTCTGAAGGTCATCTCAAAA
This sequence comes from Caenorhabditis macrosperma, assembly GCA_963932285.1. Lineage (NCBI taxonomy): Eukaryota > Metazoa > Nematoda > Chromadorea > Rhabditida > Rhabditidae > Caenorhabditis > Caenorhabditis macrosperma. The sequence continues at coordinate 23,608,312 of OZ010618.1, read as the reverse complement.
AATGGTCAAAAAAATGGTGAAGTCGGAATTGTTTTGGAACCACGTCTTGTACACTTCAAAGCCATCACATATGGGTATCATTTTGCAAAATAAAATCTGTTCGCTTTTTTCTACTAAGATCCGAAAAATCCACATTTCTTCCAAAAATCGACGAATAATGGACATTTTGACCTTTTTCTCAAAAGTTAGGATGTTCCCAGTTTTGAAATTTTAGGAAAACATACACATTAGTGTCCTTGACATCTGAGAATTTTTTCGGATTTTTTGGTGCACAAACAAAAAAGTCGATTTTGTGCTCTTTGAGCACCTACCGTACTCCAACAAGTGGAGCTCGGAGGCTAAGTCGGTGCAGATGGGTAGTACTAGTCCCTATGCACATGCTCACAAAATTTCTTGACTCTAGCTTATCTATAACACCCTAAGGCACACCCCCTTATGGCCATACTCGAGTCTTACAGAGAACACGTTATATATTCACCAAGTTTCGATGCAATTTATCTGTATTCAGCCAATCTGAAAAACTCAGAAGTTCATTTTCATTCCTCAGATCTTTCAAAAAATCAATATTCAGATCATTTTTTTCGAAGCGAGATGATTTTTTGGATAGGTAACAGTTTGATCATATACTTCACAAAGAATGGCCTGTTTTCTGAAATTAATTATAATCCCAAAAAAATTAAAAAATCATTATTTAGCGACATTTGAAAATTTCAGTCATTTCAGAGTTTCAGATGGTCATATTATGAGAAAGAGCCTCACAATCATGGAATACTAATTATGAAGTGTCTGAGCACATTGGGTACTGAATTCAGACTAATTGGATCATTTAAAGCTGAGTAGATCAAGATTCAAGAAATCATCACGTTTTTTTGGCTGATAATTTCTTTTCAGGGAAAATTTGGCTTCTTCAAAACAGATTTTCTCATTTTTTCTTTGAATCCTATGATAGAACTGACCGTGTTGCGCATTTCTTCAGTTGATCACTTTTTGATATATCTTATCATTCTCGAGATACAGAAGGAAAACTGATGTAATTCTAGTCAATTTTTGGATATTGGACCACTAAAATCCAAATATCTCTGGAACTGTTGGAGCTAAAAATAAGTGGTCAACAGAAGAAATGTAACTGATATAATTACCTACAAAATGATATAATAATCATGTTGAATTTCTCATTATTGAGGCCGGTGGCGTTCCCGAAACAATACAAGTCAGTGAGGTCAGAGAAAGAAGAAATAGTGCGCAATTCGAGAGACGCCGAGCGAAGGGGGCGGGAGAATTCTCGGCGGTGGTGGTTCTAAGGACGCAATGTCTTCTATTTTTCTATTCCGTCTCACTATCGAACATCGCAAAGCAACCAAATACTCCGTGTTTCCAAACTCGAATTCTCCCGCCCCCTTCGCTCGGCGACTCTCGAATTGCGCACTATTTCTTCTTTCTCTGACCACACCAACTCGTGTTGTTTCGGGAACTCCAGAGGCCTCAATAATGAGAAATTCAACATGTTAATTATATCATCTTGTAGGTAATTATATCAGTTACATTTCTTCTGTTGACCACTTATTTTTAGCTCCAACAGTTCCAGAGATATTTGGATTTTAGTGGTCCAATACCCAAAAATCCACGAAAATTTCACCAGTTTTCCTTCTGTATCTCGAGAATGATAAGAGATATCAAAAAGCGATCAACTGATGAAATGCGCAGCACAGTCAGTTCTATCACAGGATTCAAAGAAAAAATAGAAAAATCTATTTCGAAAAAGCCAAATTTTCTTCCAATACTCTGAAATGACTGAAATTTTCAAATATCACTAAATAATGATTTTTGAATTTTTTTGGGAACATTATTGTATTCAGAGAATAGCTCATCCATTATGGAGTCTATGACTAAACTGATACCTATTTTAAAAATTATCTCGCTTCGAAAAAATGATCTGAATATTGATTTTTTAAGATTCGAAGAATAAAAATGGGGGTTTTCCAGATTGGCTGAAAACGGATAAATCCATTCGAAACTTGTTGATTATGTCTGCGAAAATGATATTTATCGATTGTTCAAAAAGTTTTCGAAAAATCGAAATAAAAAATCTTCAGGTCACGATTTCAGGACTTCTAGACGCGTCAATAATGAGGAAAAGTTGTTGATTCAACTCGAAAAAATTGAGAAAAATTGTAGAGAAAAATTACTTTTATTCAACATCAAACAACAGAAAATGCTCCGAACCAAAAATTTGATCAATCAATATTTTTCGTTAATTCGAAAACAATTTGTGAGTGGAGAAAGCTAAAATAAACACCCCCGATTGCTAGATAAATGAGCCAGAACAGAAATGTGAAAAAATTAGAAATTAAAAAAAAAACATTGTTCTAAATGCATATTTTTCGAGCATCCGGAATGTTGGAATTTTTTGCGAAATTCGGAATCCGGAGTCATGAAAAATCACCAGAAATCCGAAGTTGTGGAAAGCCATATAGAAAGAGAATGTAACAATTTTAAAATAGTGTTTTAATATTGCTAAACATTTTTTCGTTTCGTTGGAAGAGAAATCCAAATCTACACAGTTTCCCGTGAATCACGTATCAATGGGCAGCCAGCCCAGAGGTCAATCCGAGTTTTCCCCTCGTCTTCCAACCAAGCGAAAAAAAATTTAGGATAATATTAAAAAACTGTTATGGACCTATTCAAGTTGTATTTCGATATCATTTCGCGACGCTTCGCGACGTGTTTTTCCAATACAAACAACGTCGCGAAACGTCGCGAAATGACGTGAAACTCGAGTTTCACGACGTTTCACAACAGTGCAAAAACGCCTTCGGGTGGATTTACGAGCGATCGCTGCGAGACCCACAGTCGCAAAACTATCTGGTAGTGTTGTGAAACGTCGTGAAACTCGAGTTCCGCGTCATTTTGCAACGTTCGCGAAATCGTTTGAATTGGAAAAACACGTCGCGAAACGTCGCGAAATGCCATTCAAATACAACTTGATTAGTTATTGAGAACATTAAGAACACGAGAACTTTTCTAAACTCCCGACGTTGACGACGTTGTCGGCTGCGAATTCGGCTTAGACAACTCTGAAATCAACCCTGAAAGGAAACAATGGAAATGATTTTGAAGAGAAATGAATGACTCGCCCTTCATTTTCGCTTGCCAAATTTTCTCGATACTCTCGTTGAGCACGTTGATCACCGCTTGGCAGCATTCAATCTCCGTAGGTGTCTCTGGAAACAATGGGAATTATTTGGAAGTGGAACAAATGACTTGCTCATCAGGTTTTTCGAATTCTTCAGATGATCGCGATAAAATGCAAACTGGGTGGTCATCGATGGGAACGAAAACATCTCAAGCATCGCAGCCGGCATTGCAAACATTGGCTCCGACACTGGAAACGATGGAAATAATTTGGAAGAGAAACGAATGACTCACACTTATGTTTCTTCGATTGCTTCATCTCCACGATAAGCTCTTCAAGCCCGTTCTTCGACGATTGGTGGTAATTCATCCGAGTCTCCAGATCATGTTCTATTCTCTCCAGTTTCTCTCGCAAAGTCTTCAATTCTTCCTTCCTCTTCGTCTTTATCTCCTCCGGCTCATCTTCGTTGTCCAGGGCGGCCATCAGTTCTTCTAACTCTGAAACCACTTCATCCAATCTCACCATATCCATTCACAGACCAAACCTACCCTTTCGTGAGCTCATCGCCTCTTTTTCCCTCTTTTTCATTCGATCTTCAAACTGGGGACCTGAATTTAATGTTTAGGGAGAAGAACAGAGTTTTTCAACTGACACCACCACTTTATGAAGCTTTCTGAATTATCGATAAACTCCTGCCAGGAGGTCTTCCCCTGGTTCAGCCTTTTATGAAAATCAGAACAGGTACGATACATTTTGTTCCACGACTCGGAAGATGAGTCGAGCGTTCCTTGATCTGAAAAGTTTTGAATTAACGAAAAAAAGCAGGATAAGACCATTGGCTGTTATTGGATCAAGTCAACCTTATCTATATGTCCCTGAAGCTACATGGGCCCAGTATTCAGTCAAACTGGTGTCTCTGTGTTGCGGTCCATAATCAGAAGAGCAGAGTAATTTTCGTGAACACAATTGTTTTTGGGCCATTAAGGGCCCTGATAAGAGTTTGAGAGAAAAAAGTTCGAAGGCAGAGTTATTGGTCTAAACGTTCGTGGAAAAATCAGGTAAGATTTGAAAACTCCATTTTCAAGACTATTTTTAAAAATTATTTCATTTTTTTGACAATGCGATTTTTGAGTTTTTGAGGTTTTGAAAAAATTACAAATTAAAATCCGAAAGGACGTCATAGCTGAAGAGAGGTCGTCAGTTTAGGTCGGAAAACTCATTAAAACTACAAATTTTCATGTATCATTTTTGAGCACTCTTTTGATTCTTCTTTTTATGTTAGTGCTCCCCTACTTTCATACCTTGCACCTCCGTCGGCTCCATCGACGACTCCGAGTTGTTGAGCTGGTCACTTCCTGTAAAAATTAGAATTATTGAGAGCTTAATTTAAGAAAGTTTCTTACCATTCGATTGGCTGGCCATGTTGAGTTGTTGAGTGTCCAGCAATAACCGGGAAAATTTCAATCAAATCAAAGACAAAAAACAATGGGAAGGTATGCAAATGGTGAAGAACTATTGAATTGATAAGAGATAAGGAACACAATAATGATAGCTTATTTATTTATAAAATTGAAAAATTAAAAAAAAAACATTTTCATTCTTTTTGCCTAATCCTTTCTCCACAACTCTGCATCCCTATCAATGTCGTCTTCTTCGTCCAGATTGAAGGAGAGTTTCGACATCTCCTCTCCCAGTTTCACCTGGAATTTCGAAATTAGCTTCAGGAAATTCCGGTAGATCACCTTACTTTTGTTGGTCAGCGGCTTCTGTCTTCTTCTCTTCCTCTTCTTCCTCCTGTCTGGCGCGCAGTCCGTCTCGTAGTCCGTCATCGCGTTGCGCCGTTTTTGGCCTCGTCGCTGCGGCGCCGCTCCGACGTCTTCTTTCTGAAACTCGACAGTCTTGGTCCTGAGCAGTGTGGGGTGTCGAGACAAAAACGAGACGAGTCTCGAGAAATCTGGTTTCCGAGATTTCTCGAGACGTCTCCAGAAGTCCCGAAAAAATTCTATCGAGTAGTCTCGCGAAATCTCGAGAGCAATTTCCCGAGACTTCTCGAGAACGTCTCGAGACTCGAGAAGTCTCGGTTCCTTCTCGGTTCCTTCTCGAGACTTCTCGAGTCTCGGTTTGTTCTCGAGAAAGTCTCGAGTCTCTAAGGTACCTATTGGGTACTTTCGAGGTCGCTGAATTTTAAAAAAAAACCTGGTTTTGAGATTTCATCTCACGGGCTCGCGGAGCACAAGAGCAAAAACTGATTTTCGAAAGCTTTCGAATTTTAGTCTGAATTTCGCGTCATAAGTGTATTTTGACCATTCAAGGCCGGTGATAAAAGATCAATTTTTCAAATTGTCAAATTCTTCATTTTATCACCGAAAATGGCCTCTAGATTACGAATACAGTATTCAAAAATTAAAAAAAAATCATTTGAAACCGTTATCAGTGATGAAAGAAAATTTTTGAAAAACCAAAAAAATTGGTTTTTATCACTGATAACGACCTTGACTGATTTTTCTATGATTTTTCTGTAATTTTCCGTTATTCTACGAATCAAAATACACCTAAAACAACAATTTCATAACAAAATTCGAATTTTTTGAAAATCAGTTTTCGCCTTGCGCTCCGCGAGCAGGCAAAAAATTTCGCGTTTGCGTCCGAATTTTGCGTGACAGGGGTGTTTTAACCGGTAGATTACGAATATTATGACGAAAAACCATTATCAGTGATAAAAATTTTTTTTTGGTTTTTAAAATTTTTTCTTTTATTACTGACGGTCTCAAATAATTTTTCTATGATTTTTCCGAGAAATCTTGAGACCTTCCCGACACTCTCTCGGGAAAAATATATCGAGAAATCCTCGAGTATTCAGTTTTTCTCGAGACTTCAGTCTCGAGACCCCAAACTGGTCCTGAGGTTAACTGCAAAGATACTCACCGTATCACCTTCCGACAGCCGGCGTTTCCTCGGCGGCCACGACGTCGGGCGACGGGAGCCTCCTCCTGACCGACCTGAAAGAACAGAACTCGTTTGGTTGGTACCTGGCCGTCAGAAAACGGCCCCTTCATATAGTATATTAATAGGCCTTTCATATAAAAATATAGTGGTGATCGGAACGGATTGGGTAAAAATCCAAAAAAAATCGATAACTGATAATAATTTTTGAAAATTTTCTCCGATCTGAATGAAACAAAAACCATTCGAAAGAACAATTCATTTTGAGCATTTTTTGTAAAGACATTTAATCAATATTGTCACTCTCAGTAAAGATAAGACCATCTGAAATTCCAGTGGAAAGCAAGAAGGCAATGAGTATCGTGATTTTTTTTTTCGAACAAACTCTGTTTCCTATTCTCAAAAATTTGGGAATACATATAGATTAGTTTCCTTGATATCTCTGAATTTTTCAGATTTTTTTCAGCACAGACAAAAAAGTTGGTTTTGTGCTATTTGAGCACCTACCGTACTCCTCGAGGTGGAGCTCGGAGGCTAAGTCGGTGCACATGGGTAGTTATGGTCCTTATTTATGTATTTGGGAAATTTCTTTTTTTTTCCTCTTCTAAAACAATCTAAAACCATCCTTATCTTCGCGAGGCCCAATTTACACGGAAATGCGCTGTAGCTATTACTCTGAGAAATAATTATTTTTTCCAAGAATTCAAATGAAATTCAAATATAAGTCTCTTCACAAGAAATGCTCAAAATGAGATACTCTTTCGAATGGTATTTGTTTCATTCGAATCGGAGAAAATTTTCAAAAATGATTATCAGTTATCGGTTTTTTTGGATTTTTTCCCAATCCGTTTCGATCACCACTATATTTTTATATGAAAGGCTTATCAATATACTATATGAAACTGTTCTTGGTGATCTCACATTTAACATTGGGGTGGTCGAAAAAAATTAAAAACCAAATTCAACCCAATTTTTGAGATTTCACCTGAAATTTTCAGCATCTTGAAATAAAATTCAAAACTGAGTCTCTTCACAAAAAATGCTCAGAATGAGATGTTCTTTCGAATGGTTTTTGTTCCACTCGAATCGGAGAACATTTTCAAAAATGATTATCAGTTATCGATTTTTTTGGATTTATACCCGATCCGTTTCGATCACCACTATATTTTTATATGAAAGGCCTATTAATATACTATATGAAACTGTTTTTGATCATTTCACATTTAACTTTGGGGAGGGTGAAAAACACTGAAATGTGTTTTTTGAACAACAAAACAGACATTTTCTGGTCTTTAAAGTGCTGATAAAATTAAGTGATAAACTGCAAAAGTGCATCAAAAAGTGTGTTCTATCGAATGGTCAAGAAATTATCAAAATCGGTGTATGGAGAAAAAAGTTGGTTTTTCGACTTTGCTTGTCTGTAATTCCAGCCAAGAGGGGCAGAGCCTTCCAAAATGTGGTGCATGTGTCTTACAACTAATGTACCTACACACACAAACAATTATAGCCCTCGAGGATTGTTTTGAAATCCTAGTACCCTCTCCATTTCGAGATTCTCAGAGAACGTGTTTTAACCTTTTTATGACTATGTGAGAAATTGTTAACAATTTTTTCTCGGTTTTCACAGACTGAAAAAAAGGATATGAACCCACCTTGTCATTTTGGTCCAATGAAAAAGCAATCTCCATTGTTACCAGTAATCCTGAAAGCACTCCAATTTATGAAGTTTTGTCGAGAAAATCGAACTTACATGTTTGAATTAAATAAAATCCGATAGCTGCCATATCAGGCTGCTTTCTCCACCATCTCTGTAAATTTGGTTTTTTGAAAACACAATTTTTTAATTTCTAGATTTTTTTTCATTTTCGCAAATTAACAGAAATGACCGCACATTTGATCAGTCTAAAATTTTTTAAGAAGACGTGGGAAAATTTCAGAAAATTGAGTTCACTCTACTCTCAAGTACAGTATTCCTCCGTTCACAGACATTATTTTAAAATAGTAAAACGCACCTCCATCTTCTTCTCTTCCTCCTTTCTCATCTATCTCCACACCAAATGGGAATTAAATATAATCGTGTTAACGGCCAGATCAGGCCGCTGGGAAGGGACACGGTTTCATTGGCCCTTGTTTGAGACTCCTGTTGTTATTCCTGAAGTGTCAATGTATATTGAAAGAGCTGGAAATGAGAAAGAAAAACGGATAATACGGGAGAAAAGAGAATGGAAGAGTTTTCCATTGAAAAGAGAAAAAAACAGTAACTAGAAAAAAAGTATTCAAAATATTATCGTTAAATCTCAAAATCGGAGTCGACAAAAAAAAATTCAAACGCGCGCGTGAGATATATCGTAGCGAAGAGCTGCGTCTTTAAAGCCCGGCTACGGTAGTTGCCGATAATTAATTTCTTGTTTTTCACTTGATTCACTCAATTTCTGCGGTTTTTCAACCGTTTTTCGCGTGTTTTCCTCTAAAAAAGCACAAAAAGTTTATTTTCCTTGAAAAACGGTTGAAAAACCGGTGAAATTGAGTGAATCGAGTGAAAAACAAGAAATTAATTATCGGCAACTACCGTAGTCGGGCTTTAAAGACGCAGCACGCTTCGTCGTTACATTTCGTTCTTCGCTGCGAGATATCTCACGCGCGCGTTTGAATTTTTTTATAGACTCCGATTTTGAGATTTCACGATAATGGGAAAAATAACACTTTTGCTGAAGTCAGAGAAATCTACGATGAATTGAAATTTATTATATGTTTCCAGCGAAGTGGCGCGACAGCGACGCGTGGGAGGAATCGGGTCTCGCCACGGGAACACGAAATTTTTTGAAAATCGTCATGCGCCTTTCAAGAAACTACGGTAGACCGTACCTCAAAGTTCAAAGGCGCATGACGATTTTCAAAAAATTTCGTGTTCCCGTGGCGAGACCCGATTCCTCCCACGCGTCGCTGTCGCGCCACTTCGCTGGAAACATATAATAACAAAAAATGTTCAGTTCTATACCGTAAGAAAAGGCTTTCTTCGATTATTCTTCGTTTAAATTTTTTTTTTTGAGAATTTAACAATTTAACAAATTTCATTTTTTGCAAAAATCGAATGTATGGAAAGCGAAATTTAAAAATCATCCAAAAATCGACACAATGATCATTCGAATCAGAAAATCAGTGGAGCAAAAATGTTTTATTCTGCCTCAAACTCCGGATGAAATTTGAGAAGAAGTTACAGCAATGCCCCTTCCCCTCCCATTTTTATGGCCGCAAAATGAAGGAAAAGTCTCTGAGATGGTATGAGAATTTTCGGAACCATGGGTATTTTTCGAACGGGTTTGTGTTTTTTCCAAAATGGCTTTGACTCATAAAATGGCCTTTTTAGCTCTGTTACCGTAAAAACTCTATTTTAACGGCACCCCTAAGTGAACGGAACCCCTTTTTTAACGGCACCCTCCATATTGTCGTTTCTCGTTAAAAAATAAAATTTCGTCACATTTTGCATGTTACCTCGGGGTGTTAAGACACATTCTCTGAGATTTACTAATTTCCCCGGAAAAATTCCCAGTGACACCGAGAAAATCAGTCGAACAAATAGTAGAAGACCCTTTAAAAAATGAGGTTGAACAATTTAACGGCATGCCGTTAAAATAGAGTTTTTACGGTATTTTACAGACATTACTCACTGGTTCCTAGCATTGACACAATCGAGAGAAATTCAGGAAAACAGTAATTAGCAGCAGTACTTCAGAGCTCTAGTGGGTCGGTCGTCAAGGCGACTCACGAGGAGAGAGAAAGAAATTGCCGACCTCTGCCCGTGTGCGACGCGACCCGAGAAGGAGACGGCGCGAGATAGTACACAATCGGGAGAGAGACATGTCTGGCGGTCTCCAATTTGTGCGTAGGGAGTGGGCTTCTTCATGTGGCGGCAGGGAGACGCAGGCGAGCAGACCGATGTGGCAGATGGTTTTTATTCTTGTTTGCAAGAGTCTGCTTCGTGTAGCCTGCCGCGTCTCACGCCCGTCGTCCATATCGATTTGGGCACAGTGGGAGAGGGCTGACGGGGGGAATTACGCGGGGGGAAGCGAGGTGTTGACTCAGAGAAAGAGAATAATTGACGAATGGCTCGATTTCTCAGCTGCCTACGGTGGAAGAGACACGGACAAACACAGAAAAAAAGAGAAGATTAGATTGTTAGAGACGAGGGAGAAAGAGAGAGGGAGACAGTTTTAGAGAGAGAGAGAGAGAGAGAAAAAGAGAGAGAGAGAGAGAAAAAGAGAGAGAGAGAGAGAAAAAGAGAGAGAGAGAGAGAAAAAGAGAGAGAGAGAGAGAAAAAGAGAGAGAGAGAGAGAAAAAGAGAGAGAGAGAGAGAAAAAGAGAGAGAGAGAGAGAAAAAGAGAGAGAGAGAGAGAGAGAAAAAGAGAGAGAGAGAGAGAGAGAGAAAAGAGAGAGAGAGAGAGAGAGAGAAAAAGAGAGAGAGAGAGAGAAAAAGAGAGAGAGAGAGAGAAAAAGAGAGAGAGAGAGAGAAAAGAGAGAGAGAGAGAGAGAGAAAAAGAGAGAGAGAGAGAGAAAAAGAGAGAGAGAGAGAGAAAAAGAGAGAGAGAGAGAGAAAAAGAGAGAGAAAGAAAAAGAGAGAGAAAGAAAAAGAGAGAGGGAGACAGTTTTAGAGAGAGGGAGACAGTTTTAGAGAGAACGGAAGCCGAAATGAAACATTTTGCGCAATCTGAGACCCCGCAAAAAAAAAACCAAAAATCGGACTGCGGAGTTTGCGTATTTGAAATGCTAATTCCGTCCAGCTCGCGAGAAAAGAGCATAGAAAAAAAGTAGAGAAAAAATTACAAGACGGAAGAAGAATGAGGAACAAGAGTATTTCTTTTTTTTTCGAGCAAAATAAAAAAACATTTCAAAAAAGGAAGGAGGAAATTTTTGCTAAGTCAGAAAAATTAGCAATGAATTGATTGAAAATTAAAAATTAGCAAAAATTTTTTTTTCAATTATCGAGATTTTTTCGAATATTGATTATTCGAAATAATCATTGTTCATTATTTGTTAAAAACTAAATCTCAACTCGTCAAAAAACAACAAAGTTCAATTAAATACCGGACTTTTGTCAGATTTTTTCTAGAATTCGCAATTTTCTAAACTCCCGTTAATCGTTTTTTTTTCATTTTGAAATTTGTTTTACGAGTCTCACTAATTTTCCAATCATTCCAAAATTATGTTCCGTGCAAAAATGCTTTATTCAAGTGTTCTTCAATTCGATTATTTTTTCAAAAATTTAATAATTCAAAAACTCTAGAAAATTTAGCAATTTCACAATTTTACAGAATTTAATATTTTAAAACTAAAAAAATTTAACTTCTGCAAAATGTATGAAAATAGACTTCGAAATTAAAAAAAAGATCCCAAAAATCAAAACAATAACTATTCGAATCAGAAATTCAGTCAAAAAAATATACCGAACTGATGTTAGTCAGTTTTTTTTCGAAATTATGACTCATAATAAGCCCTTTTTAGTTCTGTTGTTTCATAGGAATTACTCACAGGTTCCTAGTACTGCCGCAATGAAGAAACATTCAGGAAAAACATCAATTTTCACGAAAAAGGTGTACATTTGGCGACTCACAAGGGGAGAGGGGGAAATTGCCCACAATTGCCCGTGTGCGACGAGACCCGATAAGACAACCGCGCGAGATAGTACACAATCGGGAGAGAGACATGTCTGGCGGGCTCCAATTTCTGTGTAGGGAGTGGGCTTCTGCATGTGGCGGCAGGGAGACGCAGGGGAGCAGAGCGATGTGGCAGATGGTTATTATTCTTGTTTGCGAGGGTCTGCTTCGTGTAGCCTGCCGCGTCTCACACCCGCCGTCCATATCGATTTGGGCAGAGGGGGAGAGGGCCGACGGGGGGAATTACGCAGTGGAAGCGAGGGGGGAGGGGTCAGAGAAAGAGAAGAATGGACGAAT